>SJYQ01004050.1:386502-411715 GCA_006410935.1 Redunca redunca
TATATATATATATATATATAGCTATATCTTCTTTATCCATTCATCTGCTGAGGGAAATTTAGTATTTTTTTTTCCCATTGGCTATTGTCAATAGCAGTGCTATGAACATAGGGGTTCATGTACCATTTCAAATTGATAGTTTTGTCTGAATATATGCCCAGGAGTTGTATTGCTGGATATGGTAGCTCTACTTTAGTTTTTTAAACGGATCTCTATACTCTTCTTCTCTCACCTTGGACATGGTGTATCTCTTCACGGCTGCTCCAGCAAAACGCAGCCGCTGCCGCTTACCTTGGACGAGGTTGCCCCTCCTGACCTTGAATGTGGAGTAGCTCCTCTAGGCCACTGCCCTGACCTCGGACGTGTAAGACAGTAGGTATTGCGAGAGGGCATCAGAGGTCAGACACAATGAAACTGTAATCACAGAAAATTAGCCAATCTGATCACATGGACCACAGCCTTGTCTAACTGAATGAAACTAAGCCATGCTGTGTGGAGCCACCCAGGACAGATGGGTGATGGTGGAGAGATCTGACAGAATGTGATCCATGGGAGAAAGAATGGTGAACCCCTTCAATATTCTTGCCTTGAGAACCCCATGAACAGTATGAAATGGCAAATGGTAGGATACTGAAAGAGGAACTCCCCAGGTGGGTAAGTGCCCAATATGCTACTGGAGATCAGTGGAGAAATAACTCCAGAAAGAATGAAGGGATGGAGCCAAAGCAAAAACAATACCCAGCTGTGGATATGTCTGGTGATAGAAGCAAGGTCCAATACTGTAAAGGGCAATATTGCATAGGAACCTGGAATGTTAAGTCCGTGAATCAAGGCAAATTGGAAGTGGTCAAACAGGAGATGGCAAGAGTGAACATCGACATTTTAGGAATCAGTGAAGTAAAATAGACTGGAATGGGTGAATTTAACTCAGATGACCATTATATCTACTACTGTGGGCAGGAATTCCTTATAAGAAATGGAGTAGCCATCATGGTCAACAAAAGAGTCTGAAATGCAGTATTTGGATGCAATCTCAAAAGCAACAGAATGATCTCTGCTCATTTCCAAGGCAAACCATTCAATATCACAGTAATCCAAGTCTATGCCCCAACCAGTAATGCTGAAGAAGCTGAAGTTGAATGGTTCTATGAAGACCTACAAGACCTTTTAGAACTAAGACCCAAAAAGATGTTCTTCTCATAATAGGGATTTGAATGCAAAAGTAGGAAGTCAAGAAACACCTGGAGTAACAGGCAAATTTGGCTGTGGAGGATAGAATGAAGCAAGGCAAAGGCTAATAGAGTTTTGCCAAGAGAATGCACTGGTGATAGCAAACACCCTCTTCCAACAACACAAGAGAAGACTCTACACATGGACATCACCAGATGGTCAACAATGAAATTAGATTGATTATATTCTTTGCAGTCAAAGATGGAGAAACTCTATACAGTCAGCAAAAAAAGACTGGGAGCTGACTGTGGCTGAGATCATGAACTTCTTATTGCTGAATTCAGGCTTAAATTGAAGAAAGTAGGGAAAACCACTAGACCCTTCAGGTATGACCTAAATCAAATCCCTTATGATTATACAGTGGAAGTGACAAATAGATTTAAGGCCCTAGATCTGATAGAGTGCCTGATGAACTATGGATGCAGGTTCATGACATTGTACTGGAGCCCGGGATCAAGACCATCACCAAGAAAAAGAAATGCAAAAAAGCAAAATGGCTGTCTGAGGAGGCCTTACAAATAGCTGTGAAAAGAAGAGAAGTGAAAATCAAAGGAGAAAAGGAAAGATGTAAGCATCTGAATGCAGAGTTCCAAAGAATAGCAAAAAGAGATAAGAAAGCCTTCCTCAGTGATCAATGCAAAGAAATAGAGGAAAACAACAGAATGGGAAAGACAAGAGATCTCTTCAAGAAAATTAGAGATACCAAGGGAACATTCCATGCAAAGATGGGCTCGATAAAGGACAGAAATGGTCTGGACCTAACAGAAGTAGAAGATATTAAGAAGAGATGGCAAGAATACACAGAAGAATTGTACAAAAAAGATCCTCACAACCCTGATAATCATGATGGTGTGATCACTTACCTAGAGCCAGACATCCTGGAATGTGAAGTCAAGTGGGCCTTAGAAAACATCACTACGAACAAAGCTACTGGAGGTGATGGAATTCCAGTTGAGCTATTTCAAATTCTGAAGGATGATGCTGTGAAAGTGCTGCACTCAATATGCCAGCAAATTTGGAAAACTCAGCAGTGGCCACAGGACTGGAAAAGGTCAGTGTTCATTCCAATCCCAAAGAAAGACAATGCCAAAGAATGCTCAAACTGCCGCACAATTGCATTCATCTCACATGCTAGTAAAGTAATGCTCATAATTCTCCAAGCCAGGCTTCAGCAATACGTGAACCGTGTGAAGGGTTAATGCAGCCGCAATAGAGTCACAGAGATGTGCTTGCAAACGAGGCATTCTGCCAAGGAGTCTGGACACAGCCTTGAGTTTAATGGTCCCTTGCAAATGAGAGAGCATTCCCTTCTTGTGATAAGAAGGAAAGAGCCTTGGACAGACTTTGCAGTAGACAGGGGTTTCACTCCCCTTGCTGTACGATAACACGTATGCACCTGTGCTGTACTAAAAAGACTTATTCATGCAGTCTGGAATTCTGCCTAGGGGGCTTATAGAAATAAACCGCAATTAGTTTTGCGCAATCTTTTCCTCTGGCCAGAGTTGTGTCTTTGTCTGTCTTTCATGTGTGTCTTCTGTTTGTGTCATTTCGTTCACAACACCGTGAACTTCCAGATGTTCAAGCTGGTTTTAGAAAAGGCAGAGGAACCAGAGATCAAATTGCCAACATCCGCTGGATCATGGAAAAAGCAAGAGAGTTCCAGAAACACATCTATTTCTGCTTTATTGACTATGCCAAAGCCTTTGACTGTGTGGATCACAAGAAACTGTGGAAAATTCTGAAAGAAATGGGAATACCAGAGCACCTGACCTGCCTCTTGAGAAACCTGTATGCAGGTCAGGAAGCAACAGTTAGAACTGGACATGGAGCAGACTGGTTCCAAATAGGAAAAGGAGTCCGTCAAGGCTGTATATTGTCACCCTGCTTATTTAACTTATATGCAGAGTATATCATGAGAAACGCTGGGCTGAAAGAAGCTCAAGCTGGAATCAAGATTGCCGGGAGAATTATCAATAACCTCAGATATGCAGATGACACCACCCTTATGGAAGAAAGTGAAAAGGAACTAAAGAGCCTCGTGATGAAAGTGAAAGAGGAGAGTAAAACTTTGGCTTAAAGGTCAACATTAAGAAAACGAAGATCATGGCATCTGGTCCCATCACTTCATGGCAAATAGATGGGGAAACAGTTGAAACAGTGTCAGATTTTTATTTTGGGGGGCACCAAAATCACTGCAGATGGTGACTGCAGCCATGAAATTAAAAGACGGTTACTCCTTGCAAGGAAAGTTATGACTAACTTAAATAGCATATTGAAAAGCAGAGACATTACTTTGCCACCAAAGGTCCGTATAGTCAAGGCTCTGGTTTTTCCAGTAGTCGTGTATGGATATGAGAGTTGGACTGTGAAGAAAGCTGAGCACTGAAGAACTTGTGCTTTTGAACTGTGGTGTTGGAGAAGACTCTTGAGAGTCCCTTGGACTGCAAGGAGATCCAACCAGTCCATTCTGAAGGAGATCAGTCCTGGGTGTTCATTGGAAGGACTAATGCTAAAGCTGCAACTCCAGTACTTTGGCCAACTCATGTGAAGAGTTGACTCATTGGAAAAGACCCAATGCTGGGAGGTGTTGGGGGCAGAAGGAGAAGGGGATGACAGAGGGTGACATGGCTGGATGGTATCACCGACTTGATGGACATGAGTTTGAGTAAACTCCAGGAGTTGGTAATGGACAGGGAGGCCTGATGTGCTGTGATTAATGAGGTCGCAAAGAGTCGGACACGAATGACTGAACTTAACTGAACTGATACTCCTCTCCATAGTGGCTGCACCAATTTACATTCCATCAATGGTGTAGGAGTGGTCTTTTTTTTCCACATCCTCTCCAGCACTTCTTGTTTGTAGACTTTTAACGATGGCCATTCTGACCAGAGTGAGGTGATACCTCATTGTAGTATTGATTTGCATTTATGTAACAATTAGTGATGTTGGGCATCTTCTTTTTATGTGTATTTGTCCATCTGTATTTTTTTGTTCTTTTTTTTAGAAATATCTATTTAGGTCCTCTTTCCTTTTTTTGGTTGTTTTATTTGTTTTTGTTGTTTTTGTTATTGAGTTTCATGAGCTGTTTCATAGTTTGGAAATTAAGCCCTTATCAATTACATTATTTGCAAATATATTCTCCCAGACTGAATTTTGTCTTTCATTTTATTTATGGTTTTCTTTTCTGTGCAAAAGCTTTCAAATTTGATTAGGTCTCATTTACTTATTTTTGCTTTTATTTGTAGTGCCTTGGGAGACTGACATAAGTAAACATTTGTTGGTTTATGTCAGAATGTGTTGCCTATGTTCTCTTCTAGGAATTTTATGGTGGTATGTCTTATGTTTAAGTATTTAAGCCCTTTTGAGTTTATTTTTGTGTATGGTGAAAGGTTGTGTTCTAACTTCATTGATATATATTCAGCTGTCCACCTTTCTCCACACCACTACCTTAAAAGACTATGTTTTACCCAGTGTATAATCTTGCCTTCTTTGTGGAAGATTAATTGACTGTAGGTGTGTATATCTGATATTTTATTACGACTTTCTAGAACTTTTGTAACACCTAGTTTTTCAGGTCATTTAATTGGCTATGTCTCAATAAATAGAAGTGCCCAGAATGTGTTTAGTTCTGTTTTTGCTTTCTTTTAAATTTTAATTTCACTTAAGTTTGCTTACTTGGTGCTATTTTCAGTACAGTAAAATATCCTTCAATTCTGAGTTTGATTTTGCTTTGAATCTCAATTACTCCTTTGAAACACCTGTAATTTCAAGGTGGATTTTTGTTTTTGTCTCTTCTCTCAGAATTTTCAGCTGTTTGGCCTGTACCTGTACACTCTCAAAGAGCCTCTCAAGTATGCTCTTAACATCAGTCATTAAAATGGCCAGAGGCTTATTTCACCCTTTACTCCTTTCCATATTTATTTACTTTTGTGTCTTTGGTTTAATTCTAATCCTCAGTCTCTCCCAGGTTCAGTTTTTCACATGTTGTCCTTTTCACATCCCTGTTTCCATTTTTTTTCCTGAAATTAGAAAAACATTTTAATTCCCAATACCTATGACTATTAGGATTATTTTTGAATCTTTGTTTACAACTACATCTTATTTGAAAGCCTTAAACCTACCAAAGGCTAATAAAGCCCCACCAGTCAAATCATCTTTCTGCTTCTGTCAAATATCATTTCCATATAGGTGTGGGAATATTGTGATCCAGACTAAACTTGGTCTCATCTAGGGCAAAATGTGGCAGTGATTAATCCAAGGCTTTTTGTCTTTTTCTTTTTTAAGACAATCTAGATCTTTCTTTTCTTAACTATAAACACCAGATTCAGAAATTTAAAAGTTATGGTAGAGATTGGTATCTAATAACTTCTCTCAGTTTTATGCTTTAACAGAACTATACATTTATCTGAGCTAATAACATTCACTGGATAAAATACTCAGATTTCCAACTGCCCTACTAAATAGGACAGTAATGTGAGAAATTTGTAACCTCAAAGATATCAACAGAGATGGGTGAATGGGAAACCTGTAAAAGAATATAAACTCGCCTGGGATGTGTCCTTTTTGTTATTCAATAACTCAGGGATGTCTAACTCTTTGCCACGGACCCTGTGGATTGCAGCATGCCAAACTTCCTTGTCCTTCCTTGTCCTGGAGTTTGCTCAAACTCATGTTCATTGAGTCTGTGATGCCATCCAACCATGTCAATGGTTCTATTGACAGAACCATCTTCTGTTGTCCTCTTCTGCTCCTGCCTTCAAAGGAGGCCAAAGTACTGGTGCTTCAGTATCAGTCCTTCCAGTGAATATTCAAGGTTGATTTCCTTTACAATTGACTGGTTTGATCTCCTTGCTGTCAAAAGGACTCTCAAAAGTCTTATCCAACACCACAGTTCAAAAGCATCAATTCTTTGGTGCTCAGACTTCTTTACGGTCTAACTCTCACATCCATACATGACTACTGGAAACACCATAAATTTGACTAGACAGACCTTTGTCATCAAAGTAATGTCTCTGCTTTTTAATATGCTGTCTAGGTTGGTCATAGCTTCTCTTCCAAGGAGCAAGTATCTTTTAATTTCATGACTGCAGTCACCATCTGGAGTGATTTTGGAGCCCAGCAAAATAAAATCTGTTACTGTTTCAATTGTTTCCAGGTCTATTTGCCATTAAGTGATGGGACCAGATGCCATGATCATCATTTTTTGGAATATCCTTTTGACTTTTTCATTTCTAACTATTTTCCTGCCTTGTATTCAGAATATGTGGTTTTGCAACTAGGAAGAGAACATCTATGTCCTAGAGAGTCTAGTATAAATATGGAAAATGTCTGAACCCCTAATGTGTTTTGCAGAGCATCCCTACCAACCCTATCTCCAGATTCTTTCATGTTATGAAAAATGTAACCTGTCAGGCATTTAGGAAAGAAGAATGAAAATATTATTCCCATCCAGTTTAGACTGTTAATAACTCTTTTAGTATAGCTGTGTGTTATTTTCCACCTTTTTTTTTTTTACAGACTGGTCAGCTCTATTATCACCTAATCCGTATTTAATGGAAGTTTAATAAGGAGAAAACTCACAAGAAAGAATCAGCATATGACTTTCCATCCCCCCCCCCGCCACCATTTTCTCTGAGTTTGGGAGCCACAAAACAGCACCATTGTAACCAGAATTTTTGCCACAGCATAAAATAGATCCCATCATTTCACCCTACAGTATCTGTGTCTCCCCTGCCCAAACCTTGCTTTCTCTATAGATTTCATTAACATTTTAGATTCTGTTTTTTATAGCACAGTACTCACTGCTACTAAATTCACTAACAGAATTACAAAAGGTATCTCTTACAGAATCACTCAGGTTGCTAAAACAGGGTAGTTTTCCACATATATAAAAAATATATTGAGGGAGATTCAGGCAAAATAAAACTGGTAGTACATATTCATTTACAATGAATAATAAGGAAAATTACTTGGGAAAATTATCCAAGGCCACTCGCAAAATAAGTTTGTTTCTTCAAAGCCAACAATTTCATTATAGTCTGCTAAAACTAAGTCTTATGTTACACAGGTATGAAAACCCATCACCTTTGCCAGATAGCATAACTTAATCCAGGAGTGTCATTCTATGACCTTTCTTCTTTTGTTGAGAAACAACTTATTGTGTTCTCTGACATGCAAAGGCTGAGAACTGTACAAAGGTGTGACTCACTGAAGGTTACTCTGTGGGTGTGTCTGCCACATCATACATACCATTTTTAGAAAATCAGGGAAGATGCTTGATTTCAGTCATTGTCATTAAAGCATTATTTTTAAAAACTACAGAATCTGTCATCATTTATATTTATTTACATATTTAACTATGAAAGCAATTTGAACTAATTTGTGTGCTAAAGCATGTTTAATGTGATACCCAGAGATGTAATTATATAAATTTAATTTTGTATTAGCTCATTTAAAATTTTTCATTCTATTCATAAGAATAGAGTATATCATGCTTTTAATATTAAAATCAGAAATTTTATGAGCTGACAGTGAAAGCTAAACATTTAATGCCTGAGTCTACCCCCTTTCCCATGCTAAATCACATGGAATGGCAGGAACACATTTGTAGAATATTGGCTAATAATGAATTCCTTGAAGAGAGTACAGCTGATTGATTTAAACTGAAACAATTAGAAATAAAAAACAAACAGTAATTGAACACACATGGGAAGCTCGTTATCTTTATCATGTTCTCTGACTCACATGGGATGAGGATACTGTGTTTCCAAAGAGACACTAATTAACACACAATCTACACATCCTCAACTAATACAATAATGGACAAATCTAGGCCCTTTAGGCAGCTCACCCTCCAGGTACCAAGGATTGGCAGCAGTTTCTCCTACCAATCCATTCCAACTCCAATCTCTGCCTAAGTTCCCACAATTTATAAAGAACACTAGATCTCTCAAGCAATGTGCAGGCCAGCACCGGAGAAAGAATAGGAAAGTTTATCCTGAATCTCAACAAAAAAACAAGAGAAAACAGAATACGAGCGCAAGAGGACAAGGAAAAATGTTAGTATTTACATACTGAGAATATGCAAGCAAGCTCGCAAGGTAATGCTCAAAATCCTTCAAGGTAGGCTTCAACAGTACGTGAACTGTGAACTTCCATATATACAACCTGGATTTAGAAAAGGCAGAGGAACCAGAGATCAAATTGCCAACAACTATTGGATCATAGAAAAAAGCAAGGGAATTCCAGAAAAACATCCACCACTGCCTAATTTACTATGCTAAAGCCTTTGACTGTGTGGATCACAGTCAAGAGATAGTGAAGGACAGGGAAGCCTGGTGTGCTATAGTCCACGGGGTCTCAAGCATCGGACACAACTAAGAGAGTGCACAAAGCAACAACTGAGAATGAGTGTGCAGCTTTAGAATACAGGAGGAAAAAGCCTATCGTGGAAGTATCTTTCCTTTCTCAGTGTGATTGCTTTCCCTAAAATCTACCATCTTGTGCTTAAATCCCCGGGACGGGGGAGCCTGGTGGGCTGCCGTCTATGGGGTCACACAGAGTCGGACATGACTGAAGTGACTTAGCAGCAGCAGTAGCAGCAGACTCATTGGAAAAGACCCTGATGCTGAGAAAGATTGAGGGCAGGAGAAGAAGTGGGCAACAGAGGATGAGATGGTTGAATGGCATTATAAAGACAATGGACACGAATTGAAGCAGGAGATAGTGAAGGACAGGGAACCCTGCTGTGTTGTAGTTCATGAGGTTCCAAAGAGTCAGACATAACTCAGTGACTGAACAGCAGCAGCAATTTCTATTTAGTCACCTAGCTTTGTGATTTTGATAATAAAGTATTGTATTTTGAAGCTTTACTTTAACAGAATGCAGATGGTCAAATAATTGATTATGTTTAAATAAAATTTAGATGTATTTTGGCTCAGTATGAAATTGGAATGTAAACAAACTGGAATAAATGTTGTTAAAATCTTTATCTTATTATTCTGTCTTAGTTCAGTTCAGTTCAGTCGCTCAGTCATGTCCTACTCTTTGCAACCCCATGAATCACAGCACATCAGGCATCCCTGTCCATCACCAACTCCCAGAGTTCATTCAAACTCATGTCCGTTGAGTTGGTGCTGCCATCCAGCCATTGCATCCTCTGTCGTCCCCTTCTTCTCCTGCTCCCAATCCCTCCCAGTGTCAGAGTCTTTTCCAATGAGTCAACTCTTTGCATGAGGTGGCCAAAGTATTGGAGTTTCAGCTTCAACATCAGTCCTTCCAATGAACACCCAGGACTGATCTCCTTTAGGATGGACTGGTTGGATCTCCTTGCAGTCCAAGGGACTCTCAGGAGTCTTCTCCAACATCACAGTTCAAAAGCATCAATTCTCAGTGCTTAGCTTTCTTCACAGTCCTACTCTCACATCCATACATGACCACTGGAAAAACCATAGCCTTGACTAGAGGGACCTTTGTTGGCAAAGTAATGTCTCTGCCTTTCAATATGCTATCTAGGTTGGTCATAACTTTCCTTCCAAGGAGTAAGCGTCTTTTAATTTCATGGCTGCAATCACCATTTGCAGTTTTTTTTGAGCCCCCCAAAATAAAGTCTGACACTAGTTCCACTGTTTCTCCATCTATTTCCCATGAAGTGATGGGGCCAGATGCCATGATCTTCATTTTCTGAATGTTGAGCTTTAAGCCAACTTTTTCACTCTACTCTTTCACTTTCATCAAGAGGTTTTTTCATTCCTTTTCCTTTTAATTTTTATATTCTTCACTTTATCTTCTGTACAAACCCCTTTCATTTTTCTCTGTGAAAAGATTCTGAGTCAGATTAGAAATGATGGTAGCTTGGAATGTGGCAATGTTGAAGATACAGAGGACTGAAATAGTTTGAAATTTATTTATGAAGTGAGATTGATAGAAACTAATTATGAATAAGTATGGTTTAATTATATCATAGATGAAAGTGATTTTACCTTTGTCATCCTACCTAAGAAAAAAGCAGTAGCTACTTGTTTCTGTGTATTTTATATAGAAGCACATAAATGCTATTTTTACCCTTTATTTCTTTTCATTTCTGATATCCCAATTAAGTCATAAACATTGATGTTAAAAGATTATTTAAACTTACATTTTGGTTTATTTGCCTTTCTTTATATAAATGTTTCTAATCATGAAGCATATGCTATAAATTTATCTTCTGGTACTTCCCTTCCTTGCCCGATGTAGTCTAACTATATTTGTCCATTTCACAACCAAATTGTAATTGTTAGGTCCTTTGTTTTATGTTTGTATTATAATCAGTGAGTCCCTGGTAAGCATGCATTTGATATTCATTTTTGAAAAAAATCATTAAGTTTAATAAATTTGGGTAGATTCAAACAATTTTTGGTAATAAAAGGCAGCAGACATGTATGATTTTTCTGATCTAAACCCTGCTTACATAGCTACTATGGAAATAACATCTGTCATTTAACAATAAAATCTCCTTCCTTCTAGGTAGCAAATGTTAGCCTGTAGAACAGGTGAGGCAATTTGGTATGCAGACATTTTAATAAATAAATTTATAAATAAGTACATAAATTTATTAAATTTAATAACTTTAAATTTATTTGTACTTGAAGGATACTTGCTTTACAATGTTGTGTTGGTTTCAGCCATACAACAACATGAATCAAAGTGTACATATGTCCTCTCCCTCTTGAAACTCCCGCCTACCCTTCACCCTACCCCTCACCCTAGCCTATTCCTCTAGGTTGTCACAGAGCACCAGGTTGAATTCCCTGTGTTATATAGCAAATTCCCACTGGCTATCTATTTTACATATGGTAATATATTAATATATATTTCAATGATACTCTCTAAATTTGTCCCACCTTCTACTTCTTCCACCATGTCCACAAGTCTATTCTCTATGTCTGCGTCTCTACTCCTGTCCTCAAATAGGCTCATTAGTACCATTTTTCTAGATTCCATAAATATGCATTATTACAAGGTATTTGTTTTTCTCCTTCTGACTTCACTCTGTAACAGGCTCTAGGTTCATCTACCAACTAGAATTGACTCAAAGCAATTCCTTTTTATAGCTGAGTAATATTTCATCATGTGTGTGTGTGTGTATATATATATATATANTTTAGAGAAAACAATGAATAATGGGATAAAAGTATTTTCAATGAATGATTCTTACATTAATAACCCAAAGTTTTCAGCTTTTGATATTTCACACATATATACTACTTAAACCAAATTATATGCTTATGTTAGTCTCTTATTTTTCTTTGAAGAAAAGAATATAGCCCAGGGCTATGAACCACATTTCCATAATTATACTAATGAACCTGAGTTTTGCAATGCATTCAATCATGAAATCAGTTCCTGACTACTAGCTGCCTTTAAATGAGAAACCGGGTTTTATAGCTACAGGGAAATTCAGACAAAAATAACCCATATTGTAAGAGGTGGCCAAAATTTAAATTGAATGTGAAACTTCTTAATTTTATATATTTCCCACTGCTCTCTAGGATATCCCTGTTCACATGCAATATTGAAAAAACATAAAAGGAAAAGTCAGAGATTCTGTCCACTAGAACAAATTAGAAAAAGAGGTTGCCTTTTTTTTTTTCTTTTCCCATGTAGTTTAATTAATGTTAATTTGTGTTATTTTCAGCATTGTTCTTCACCATGCTATATTTTTCAACTATGCCAGTTAAATTCAGGTCATAATGCCATAGTCAGAACCACAATATGATGAGCATGTTTCAAGAGGAGCAGGTGCTAGGTGTCCTTCTCAATAGCCAGGGCCTCAAAGATAACATGACTACTTAGGCAGATGTGTTCACAGGACAGTTTATCAATGACAACTAGGAGCAAGACTTCTTTCAACTAGGATCTGGACTTCTTTCAATATTCACTGGACATCTTACTTAAGCCACACACTGAGCTAGGTCAAGGGACTATAAATCAATTAACCTGTTATATTTCCCTTAAGGCATTTATAATCTAGCAAGTACTTGCAAGTCCTCCAGGTCTAGGTAAGCAAGAAGCCTCCAAAATTTTGAAAATAAGGGATTTAGCAAAACAGCACTAGTAATAAAATGTTGTGATTTTTATCCCAAGACAAAAGTATTTTTATCTTAGGACATGTTTTGCTGGGTTTCCCTGTGGCTCAGCTGTAAAGAATCCACCTACAATGCAGGACACACAGACCTGGGTTCAGTACCTTGGTCTGGAAGGTCCCCTGGAAGACAGCAGGCAACTCACTCTATTATTCTTGCAGAATCCCATGGACAGAGAAGCCTGGTAGGCTGCAGCCCATAGGGTCACAAAGAATCAGACACAAATGAAGCTAATTAGAACATACACATACATGTTTTCCTATCTGCTGAGATATCCTTGCTAGAATGGTCTCTGAAACAAAAACAGGCAGAAGCATGTCCTGAGGCTAATTAAAATGGGAACAAAGATGGTTGGAGGGACTTCTGAACTATAGTTGTAGATCTGTGAAAATAAAACTGAATATATCTAAGCAATTAAAAATAAAAGGAAAATAAATACTTTAAACAAATTGAATATTAGCACATAATGACACTCTTATGCACACGAATGTGTGGCTATAATGATAAAAATGAATATGGGGAGAGCAGGGCAAGAGAGTGGAAGTAGTACATTTTAGAGATTTTGTGTGTGTGTGTGTGTTTTGCACAAGCTGAAATTTTATCTTGCACAATAGGAAGCTGGATACCATGGAAAAAAAGATGAATTTGGAATTAGAGGAGCAGAATTAAAATCCTAGGACTGGCCTTTAAATGTTGGAGTTTTTGGCAAGAACTTTTGAGCCTCAACTTATTCATAATATAGGAATAATGATACATAATTCATTGAGACTATTTTAAGAATCTAGTGAGATAATGGGGGATAGTGAGTACTTGGCCATGGTCATGATGTCTACAATAAGCAGACTTGTCAAACAGAACCTGGGCATGCTGCTTTGATTAGTTTTATATTGTTGCAACAGTTAACCAAACAGTGGTTAAAATAACAAAATCTATAATCTTATTGGGGTTCCCTGGTGACTCAGTAGTAAAGAACCTGCCTGCCAACTCATGAGATCTGGGTTTGATCCTTGGGTTGGGAAGATCCCTTGGAGGAGGAAATGGCAACCCACTGTAGTTTTCCTGCCTAGAAAATGCCATGGATGGAGAAGCCTGGCAGGCTACAATCCATGGTGTTGTAAGAGTCAAACATGTCTTAACAACCAAACCACCATGATTTTATAGTTCTGAGTGTTAGAAATCTGAAAATGGGTCTCATTGAGCGAAGATCAAGATGTGTTCCTTTCTAGAGGCTCTAGGGAAGAATCTTTCTCCTTCCCTCCTAGCTTCTAAAGAAAGTCCATATTTTTTGGCTCATGGCCCATTCCTCCACCCTCAATCCAGCAAAATTGGGCTGAGCCATTGTCACACTTCCACTACTAATTATTCTTCATCGTTTTTCTACATGTAAGGACAATTGTGATTATGTTAGGCCCTCCAAATAATACAGAATATTCTAGTTTTAGATCAGTTTATTAGATGTTTAATTCCATGTGTAAACTTAATCTTCCTTTGTCAGTTATTAGGATGTGGACATCATCTCTCGGTCATTATTCTGCCAAAAATACAACACCTTGGTTTAGTGATTGTATCTGTAATATACTTGGTAATATTGAGGAGTTCCAAAATTCCCCCAGAAGTTGGACTGAGAGTCAGGTAGTCAAAGTAGGGAATCACAAAATGATAACATAATGGAAATAAACCTGAATAAACTCCAGGAGACAGTTGAGGAGAGTTGGACTGCAGCACACTGGCATGCTATAGTCCATAGGGTTGCAGAGTCAGGCACACCATAGCGACTGAAAAGACATAATAATAACTATAGTTAATAATATTTTATTGCCTATTTTGTAACCTTGTAAGGTAACAGAGGATAAGTAGACATTGTGGTGACTTTTCACAGTATATATAAATATCAAATAATTATACTGTACACTTGAAACTAGAAGTTATATGTCAATTAGACATCAGTTTTTAAAAACAAAATATATTTCAACTTTCATTTTTTTTTTTTTTGGTGCTCTTCCTTTCATAATAGTGACTCAAGTTTTTGATTAATATTACTTTATTCCACATAAATAATTTCCTTTAACATTTCTTATAAGTCAGATCTTCTGGTTATGAGTTGTTTTATATCATTTTCTGTTTGAAAAAGACTTCTCATTTACTTTAAATGTGAAATTTCTCTGTGTCGGGGGAGTATGTAATTTCTTCAGTTCTGTTTCCCCACAACAAAGATTTGAAACAGTGGACAAAAGTGTTACAGCTTGGTTACAGTTCAGTCTTATTCAACAAGTGAAGAAAAGTACACCCTTGAGGCCTGAGGGTGGGCCAGCCCCAAAGGAGAAGCCTCAACCCTTCTTGCCTTCCACCTTTTATACATTTGTCTCCTCCTCCCAACACCAAGCCTGCACTATGTAAATAAGGCTAACAAAGAAGGGGAAGTGTTTGTTTCACCAGAAGTTCTCATTCTGGTCTGCAGATTTCCTTTTGTTCCATTTTGCCGCCTTTTCCCTTTTCTTCGTCTAAGAGCCACCACCATTTTGGACTCCTTTTTCCTATTCTAACTACCTGACATCCCCCCCCCAAGAGATGGGAGGCCCAATTCTTTGGGAATAGGCGCATCAAGGTCTCTCTGGCTACTTCTTGCTGAACTGGGATGGTGAGGGGCATTGGGCTTCCCCTGCTTGGTAGTCTCAAGACTCAGAGTCCTAATAGTCCATCTAAGGATGAGTGATATTTTCAATGGTCAGCTGTAGTTTTATATATCCTTGTTGAACTGGCACTGCATGTTGTACCCTGTTGACCTGGACAGAGACAAAACGGGTTCAGTTCAGTTCAGTTCAGTCACACAGTCATGTCCGACTCTTTGCAACCCCATGAATCACAGCACACCAGGCCTCCCTGTCCATCACCAACACCCAGGGTTCACCCAAACTCATGTCCATCTAGTCAGTGATGCCATCCAACAATGTTAACATCTGTCATCCCCTTCTCCTCCTGCCCCCAATCCTTCCCAGCATCAGGGACTTTTCAATGAGTCAACTCTTCCTATGAGGTGGCCAAAGTATTGGAGTTTCAGCTTTAGCATGAGTCCTTCCAATGAACACCCAGGACTGATCTCCTTTAGGATGGACTGGTTGGATCTGCGTGCAGTCCAGGGGACTCTCAAGAGTCTTCTGCAACATCACAGTTCAAAAGCATTAATTCTTCAGCACTCAGCTTTGTTCACAGTCCAACTCTCACATCCATACATGAGCACTAGAAAAACCATAGCCTTGACTAGACGGAGTTTTGTTGGCAAAGTAATGTCTCTGCTTTTCAATATGCTATCTAGGTTGGTCATAACTTTTCTTCCAAGGAGTAAGCATCTTTTAATTTCAAGGCTTCAATCACCATCTGCAGTGATTTTCGAGCCCAAAAAATAAAGTCTGACACTGTTTCCACTGTTTCCCCATCTATCTGCCATGAAATGACGGGACCAGATGCCATGATCTTCGTTTTCTGAATGTTGAGCTTTAAGGCAACATTTTCACTTTCCTCTTTCACTTTCATCAAGAGGCTTTTGAGTTCCTCTTCACTTTCTGCCATAAGGGTCGTGTCATCTGCATATCTGAGGTTAGTGATATTTCTCCTGGCAATCTTGGTTCCAGCTTGTGCTTCATCCATCCCAGAGTTTCTCATGATGTACTCTGCATAATAGTTAAATAAGCAGGGTGACCGTATACAGCCTTGACGTACTCCTTTTCCTATTTGGAACCAGTCTGTTGTTCCATGTCCAGTTCTAACTGTTGCTTCCTGACCTACATACAGATTTCTCAAGAGGCAGGTCAGGTGGTCTGGTATTCCCATCTCTTTCAGAATTTTCCACAGTTTACTGTGATCCACACAGTCAAAGGCTTTGGCATAGTCAATAAAGCATAAATAAATGTTTTTCTGGAACTCTCTTGCTTTTTCCATGATCCAGCAGATGCTGGCAATTTGATCTCTGGTTCCTCTGCCTTTTCTAAAACCAGCTTGAACATCTGAGAGACAATTGATAATACATGGAGCAATCATAAGCAGCATCAATATGGTGATAACAGGGATTAGCAAGGGCAGTAGCCAACTCTGAATTCCCCCTCACCAGGAGAAGGATTCCCAAAGAGATACTGTAACCATGCTGAGAAATCCCCAGTTTGTTTTTTGAGGTTAATGTAGGATCTGAATGTTTTCCTTGAGGACTATGAGACATTATTTAACCTAGCTGGAGGTATTTACTCAGAAATCACACATCTCATTCAAGATGGCTCAAGTCCCTCCTTGTTCAGGGATAAGGAGATCTACCTCCTGTCTATTTTGGAGGATAAACCCTTCCATGCTGTGTTGGCTCTTTACAGCTATTCTGAGAAATATTATCCCCAGAAACTTAATTTTGGAGGTGTTCATTAGACTGGCACTCATTTGTAGTCCTGAATAAGTGTGTGAGATCTCCCAGGGGCTCACAAGTGTATTGAGTGTCCTCTTCTGTTTTCTTCCATGGCTTGAGTCATGAGTCAAGGAATCCAGGAGTCACGTCCTGTTACATTGACTGCTGTGGGAGTAGAAAGTATTACAGTATTACAGTTACCTTGACTGCTGTGGAGGCCCTTCCATGTGGGCTGGAGTAGAGCCTTTCAGTTCAGTTCAGTTCAGTCGGTCAGTCATGTCCGACTCTTTGCGACCCCATGAATCCGAGAAGGCCAGTCCTCCCTGTCCATCCCCATTCCCGGATTTCACTCAAACTCACGTCCATCAAGTTAGTGATGCCATCCAGCCATCTCACCCTCTGTCATCCCCTTCTCTTCCTGCCCACTATCCCTCCCAGCATCAGAGTCTTTTCCAATGAGTCAACTCTTCGCATGAGGTGGCCAAAGTACTGAAGTTTCAGCTTTAGCATCATTCCTTCCAAAGGAATCCCAGGGCTGATCTCCTTCAGAATGGACTGGTTGGATCTCCTTGCAGTCCAAGGGACTCTCAAGAGTCTTCTCCAACACCACAGTTCAAAAGCATCAATTCTTCAGCACTCAGCTTTTTTCACAGTCCAACTCTCACATCCATACATGACTATTGGAAAAACCATAGCCTTGACTAGACAGACCTTTGTTGACAAAGTAATGTCTCAGCTTTTCAATATGCCATCTAGGTTGGTTATAACTTTCCTTCCAAGGAGTAAGCGTCTTTTAATTTCACAGCTGCAGTCACCATCTGCAGTGATTTTGGAGCCCAAAAAAATAAAGTTTGACATTGGTTCCACTGTTTCCCCATCTCTTTCCCATGAAGTGATGGGGCCAGATGCCATGATCTTCATTTTCTGAATGTTGAGCTTTAAACCAACTTTCTCACTCTCCTCTTTCACTTTCATCAAGAAGCTTTTTAGTTCCTCTTCACTTTCTGCATAGCTGAGGTTATTGATATTTCTCCCAGCAGTCTTGATTCCAGCTTGTGCTTCTTCCAGCCCAGTGCTGATTCTTTGAGGACCCATTTTTCCAGACTTTGATTAGGACTAGAGTCCGTGGAGCATAGAGTTGTGGCTCTTTAGACTCTTTGGGGTCCTGATTGACACCCCACAAGCGATTATCTTGGTGGAATTGCCCATTGGCCATGGTATAAGATTGGAGGGTCTGAGCCTCTGGATCAAGGAAGAGGTCATTGACATCAACAAAAGGTCTCCCATGTAGCATCTCATAAGGACTAAGACCAACCTGTTCCTTAGGAGCAGTACAGGTACGGAGAACTATTGGTAAAGCCTCTTTCCATCCCATGTAGGCCTCCTGGGTTATCTTTTTTTTATCACTGACTTTAAGAATTCGTTGGCTCTTACTACTTTTCCTGAAGACTGAGGCACAGTGGAGGTAATAAGAAATTCCCAATGTTTTAAAGACCCCTTGGGTGACCTTAGAAGTAAATGATGCCCCACTGTCACTTTGTAATGACCGGGGTGGACCAAATCTCAGAATGATTTCAGGGAGCAACTTTTTTTACCACCTCCTCAGTCCAGATGGGAAAGCCTTCAATCCATCCTGTGAATGTATCTATCATGACAAATAGGTATTTATACCCTTGAGAAACTGGCATCTGGGTGAAGTCCATCTGTCAGTCCTCTCCTGGGAAGGTCCCACATCGTAGAACGGGCTGGGCCAGGTGGGGTCTTCAAGCTCCTTGGGGGTTTTTTAATTAGCAAATGGGACAGGAGGAGACCATTTCCCTTACAGTCGTTTGGAGGCCTGTTCCTCTGAAGGGCCTTTTTAGTAATCTTTGGAGGCCCTTCTCACCTAAATGAGTGGTAGCATGTAAGGAGTTAACCAACTTCCATTGGAGGTTCCCAGACAAAAAAAGGAGTCCCATCTTTTGGAACCACTCCATATGATCTTCTTGAAAGCCTTCACTCTTAGCTTTAAGAGTTTCACCTTCAGTATATGAAGGAGTTTCTGGCAAATTAGTCTGTGAACTAAGGTGGCAACCACCATTAGCTCATTGTTCTGTAATGCTACTCTCTTAGCTGCCTGATCGGCTGCTTGGTTCTCTCATGCCACTTCTGTGCTCCCTTTTCGGTGTCCTTTACAGTAGGAGACTGAAACCTTAGTGGGCAGATTTGATCAGCATATTTGATTGGGGACCCTTTGGCAGTCAAGTGGCCTCTTTCTTTCCAAAATAGCATCATGTGCATGTAACACCAGAAAGGTATACTTTCCTTTTCTCAGCTCTAAAGCTCAAGTTAAGGTTATGAGCTCAGCCAATTGGGCTGAGTACCTGGTGGCAAAGGTTTCCTCTGTGGTCTCAAAATTGGAGACTATTGCACATTCACCTCCTCCTTTTCCATCCTAGACAAAGATGCTTCCATCAGAGTACCAGATTTCCTCAAGATTGGTCAGAGGATCTTCTGACAGTCCCTCTCGGGGTTTTGTCCAGTGCTCCAAGGTTTCTATGCAAGAGTGAAAGGGGAGCGAGCCCTCAGGGGTAGGCAGGAGGGTAGCAGGGTTAAGAACCTCACAAGGGGATATAGTCAGGCCTGGATTTTCCATCAGCACTACTTGATATCTGAGTATCTTTTGATCAGACATCCATAAATGGCCTCACCCATTCAGGAGTTGTTTCACTTGGGAGCTGGTAAAAATTGGTTGCCCCCAAGAGAGAGTTTTAAAGTGTCTTCTATCAGGACTGCAATAGTTGCAAGATTTTGAAGGCAGGGAAAGATCTCTTCCCAATAAGGGAGTAGGACACTCAAGGACCACCAGAAACTTTTGGGAAAATATTTGTCCATCCCTGCAACAAATAAGTCTTTGGGTGAATCTTTTTGCAAATGTTTTCTTTTTCTTCTTCTTTTTTTCTTTTTTTTTTTCTGTTGCACCCAAAAGGGTACAGTTTTGGGAGAAGGCTCGGGTGTAGAGGGTCAGGACAAAGTAGGTAGCCCCTGTGTCAACCAAGAATTTCTCAGACCTACCTGCCACATCCAATTGCAGTCTTGACTCTAGTCCCATGATGGTTATCTGTGACAGGCTGGCTGGCTGGAGCGGGCCACTTCAGTCCTGTTGACCATTGTGAGGGAAAGCCTGGCGCTTGACCTTGAGGCTCAGGGCAGAGTGCTGCCCAATGTCTTAAATGATGGCATTTGTACCAAGCTGTTTTTGCAGACTTGTCATGGTTTGGATACTCTTTGGCCCATTGTCCTGCCTGTCCAAAGAGTAGGCATTTGCCTCATGCCTTGTCCTTCAAGGACTCAGGGTTTGCCAAAGAGCTTCTCTGGAGGATGGCCAGCATCTGGGCATGCTTTGTCTCTTTCCTTTTCTCCCTTTCCTTGGCCTTGGCCTCCCTCTCCTGTTCTCTGCTATAAAAGGTATTGGTGGCTGTCTGGACCATCTCATCTAAAAAGGCAGCAGGGTCTTGCTGCTGTAGCTATTGTAACTTTATCTGGATGTCTGATGCACACTGGGATTGGGATAGGAATGTCTCCTTTTTTAAAAAATTTAAATTTATTTATTTTAATTGGAGGGTAATTGCTTTACAATATTGTATTGGTTTTGCTATACATCAACATGAATCTGCCACGGGTGTACACGTGTTCCCCATCCTGAGCCCCCCTCCCACTTCCCTCCCTGTACCATCCCTCTGGGTCATCCCAGTGCACCAGCCCCAAGCATCCTATATCTTGCATCAAACCTGGACTGGCGATTCATTTCTTATATGATATTATACATGTTTCAACACCATTCTCCCAAATCATCCCACCCTCTCCCTCTCCCACAGAATCCAAAAGACTGTTCTATACATCTGTGTCTCTTTTGCTGTCTTGCATACAGGGTTATCATTACCATCTTTCTAAATTACATATATATGTGTTCGTATACTGTATTGGTGTTTTTCTTTCTGGCTTACTTCACTCTGTATAATAGGCTCCAGTTTCATCCACCTCATTAGAACTGATTCAAATATATTCTTTTTAATGGCTGAGTAATACTCCATTGTGTCTATGTACCACAGCTTTCTTATCCATTCATCTGCTGATGGGCATCTAGGTTGCTTCTATGTCCTGGCTATTATAAACAGTGCTGAGATGAACATTGGGGGTACACGTGTCTCTTTCAATTCTGGTTTCTTCAGTGTGTATGCCCAGCAGTGGGATTGCTGGGTCATAAGGCAGTTCTGTTTCCAGTTTTTTAAGGAATCTCCACACTGTTTTCCATAGTGGCTGTATTAGTTTGCATTCCCACCAACAGTGTAAGAGGGTTCCCTTTTCTCCACACCCTCTCCAGAATGTATTACTTACAGATTTTTGGATTGCAGCCATTCTGACTGGTGTGAAATAGTACCTCATTGTGGTTTTGATTTGCATTTCTCTAATAACGAGTGATGTTGAACATCTTTTCATGTGTTTGTTAGCCATCTGTATGTCTTCTTTGGAGAAATGTCTATTTAGTTCTTAGGAATTTATCCTTTAAAATCACCTGTCCCTCGTAAGAGTCTAAGTACAGATTGGTAAACTTTTGGAGTGCCTCTTTTAGACTTTCCAGAAAGGCAATGGGGGTTCTAGTTGGGCTCCCGAATCATTGCTGAGATTGGGCACAGTCCCACAACTCATAGGCTTTCTTCTATTTCCATGGGTGGACTTCCTTATGGATGAGTCTTTCTGAAGCTTATCCTACCCAGTCCTGTTGCAATCTGAGAGCCAGGCATCCCCAGGTCAGGGTGCAGATCCCTAGGGAGGCTGAGGCATGACAACCTCCTGGAGATGGAATACCGGGACAGGTCGAGGCTTGTTCTCCTTCTGGAATCCTTGGACTGGAAGATCCCTGAGCAGGTTGAGTCATGACAACCTCCCAGGGACCAGATCCCTGAGCAGGTCAAGTCAGGCCAACCTCCTTGGATCCCCAACTGGTGGATTCCCTAGCAAGTTGAAGCATGACAACCTCCTGGGGACCATATACCTAGGCAATTTGAAGCAGGTCGACCTCCTGGGACCCCCAGGCTGGAGTTGCATGTCCCCAAGGTCTCCAGTGTGACTGGTTCTAGGTAGGATTAAGGGGATGTAATCTTAACTCATTGCCTTTTTGTCCACTGCAGATGGGAATAGATACCATGATGTAAAGCAATCTATGCCTGTGCCCTGAGACTGGGAACCTGGGGAAACAGCCATAAGCCTTATCCTCTTATTGCTCTGAGGGAATGTAAGTCACTGATTTCCTCCCCTAGTTCTCCATAAGAGCAGTTTAGAGTGTTTCCAATGGTAAACATTTCATTGTCATAGACCCACTTTAGGTAACAACAGAAGTAATGACAAAGGAGTGGGTTACCTGGTCTTGTTAGGGACATTAAGAGTATTTTAATAATAAGCTGGGTGGAGCTATGTTGCCTACAGAGAGTACAGGATCCTGGTTGTAGGAGTTAGTAAGTGGCCTAAGGACAAAATGATAAGAGGCAACAGACCAGATGTTCCACAAAAGTGGAGTGGAGATTTGATCTAGCATTTATGTTTGTAGCTTTAGAAGGGTGGTAAGGGTTTGGGCCTAAACAGCCTGCAGGGCTAATTCCCAAAGAGGCAAACATTGTCCCTGGAAGGCCAGTTGCTCTTGAAGGGATGCCACCAACAGATGGACTTCTAGTAGGAATTGTGTGCCTGTCACCCACCCTAGCGGTTTCACTGAGAAATGCTGTGGTTGCACATGTTGTAGGAAACGTGGAAGATGAATGCCTGAATATCTAGAGAGATTGGGTATTATACAGTATTTCTCTCCCAAAGGCCAGTTATTTTCTGGTTGTCCCTCCAGAAGACTGTAGAGGCTACATTGTAGAGGCTTTTGCTGTACTTGGCCTCCACCTCACAGGGACCAAGCCGGGGTTGTTTCAGCCAGCTTCAACCTGAGAAGCAGCGGCACCAGATACATCCAGGAAGTGTGTAATTTCCTTGGTTCCGTCTCATGGCAACAAAGATTTGAAATGGCAGACTAAAGTGTTACAGCTTGGTTACAGCTCAGTAAAGTACAACCCTGAGGCATGAGGACAGGCCACCCCCAAAGGAGAAGCCTTAATAGGTCTTGACTTCCTCCTTTTATGTTCTATGCAAGTTGGGCTAGCCAAGGAGGGAGAGTGTTTGTTTCACTTGATGTTCTCACTCTAGTCCACGGATTTCCTTTTTTCCATTTTCTTGGGCTTTTTCCTTTCTTTGTCACTTAGCCACCGCCATTTTGGACTCTTTTTTCCTATTCTAACTACCTAACAACTAGATATAAAATTATTTTTTAGTGTTGCTTTATTTTTCCATTAGTATTTTAAATATTTCATTTTTTTTTTTTTTTTTAATGAGAAGTCAACTGTAATTCTTTGTCTTGGTTACTTGTAGGTATGGTGCATCCCGTTTCCCAACTACTTTTGAGAACCTCTCTTCGCTTTTGGTTCTGCAGTTTATTTGGTATTTATCTTTCTTGGCATTGTCTGATCTCCTGAAAGTGCAGTTTGTTAACCTTATGATTAAATCTCAAGTTTTGTGGATCTGCTTCCTGGGACTGTGTTTTTATCCTTTTTCCAGATGTATAGCTAGTTGTTTTATCCCTGCCCTCTGGCTATAATTCAAAATCTATTACCTTTAAGTCCAATTCCACATTGGCACAACTTTCTCCCTTGTGTTACCAAAAATTGAGGAGAATGGACTGGGGAGTAGTTTTCTTTCCCCAGGTGGAATAGGTTTTAGAATTGCACTCATACAAAATGATTTAGGTTTACTCTGAAGAGTAGGTCATTGTTATAGAGAAGGTCCAGTTGTGTTTTACAGTGGTCGGAGCCCCAAAGGATATTTTTGGATTCTCACTATGAGAACTTCCAAGAACTCCTTGAGTGAAATCCTAGGTAGGAATCTCCAGTTGTATTGCATTCTCATGCTCATCTACACTAGATTCAGAAATTCCTAAAGATTATCATTTGATAATTTCTACAAATTTATGGATCCAGAAACTCTTCCTTTTATAATCAAATTTTGACTGTGTTTTTCGGAGAGTCACCTATCTCACCATATTATGTAGCAGAGTTTGCACTGCTTCCCCAGTTTTTTTTTAATAAGTCAATAATTTTCTTGCTAAAAAGACAGAAGTGATGATACTCAAGATCCTTATATGTCAGATGTATAAAGGTCTTTATACATCAGCGTTAAAAGCAGAAGTAGCTTCATTTGTCTTTTTATCTAAGTCAAGCTTATGGCAAAGTTGATGATGTTAACATTCTGGAAATAGCTACCCAAAGTGTGGTATTGAGATGTATATTTGAGATTCATATTGAAAACAAATTATATTCTAGATTTTGAAATGAAAAGCTGACTCACTCAGAAAATTAGAAAGGAAAAAATATATTACTGAAGGACAAAAAATAGGACTAAAGGAATGAAGCATAATTTGAATGTAATGCTTCCTTTATTCATGTTTACTTCAAAGTGGCCATTTATTTTCTGTTTGGAACTTGAAATAAATGGATATAGCTCCCTGTAAATAACTACTATCTCTTGAAATACTATAGAAATTTTGATAATCTACCCCCATGTTGTGGGCTTCCCTGGTGGCTCAGTGGTAAAGAATCCTCTTGCCAATGCTGGAGATGCAGGAGATGTGGGTTCCATCCCTGGGTCGGGAAGATCCCCTGGAAGAGGAAATAGCAACACATTCCAGTATTCTTGCTTGAAAAATCCCATGGACAGATGAGCCTGCTGGGCTAGAGTCCGTGGGTTTCCAAGAGTTGGACATGACTTAGCAACTAAACAACCCCCATGCAAATTGTCATATTACTTTAGTAGTATGATAATATTAAACAATTTTTATTTCTAAAAATCAAATATGATATCAGTTAAGGCTCTGCAAACTTGTACTTATGTATAATTATTTATACTTAATATATTTCATGTGATTTATACTGAGTGCTAAAAATGAAAATGTAAATTATCTATTTGTCTATATCTATCTATCTATCTATCATCATCATCATTTACATATGGCTTGAATTTTTTCTTGCTTAAATACTATGGAGTTTTAGGGCAATTGTTCTTGGTTACATGTTATCAATTCTATGTAACAAAGACAGTATTTCCTAGGCTTCTGGTCTTGATTCCTGACTACTCCAGTTAGTAACCCAGAAGTTTGACATTTAACTAGTAAAAACCTACTATATTACAGAATACGAATGAATTTGTGCAGGTTATTGAGTGGCACATTGGTTGGATATGACATTATTATTGTAATTACCATATTTTTAGTAAACTAATTATTTTTAACAACTTATATTTATTTAAAAACAGGAAAGATGAGAAATAGATAATGAATTTAAAAATCAAGTCTACATGTACATTTTATATATATATATATTTATATATATGTATAAAGCAACTTGCC
>SJYQ01004050.1:412452-427610 GCA_006410935.1 Redunca redunca
CTGATAGACACAGAAGAACTATGAATAGAGTTTCGTACCATTGTACAGGAGGCAGTGATCAAAACCATACCCAAGATAAAGAAGCAAAATGGAAAAAAGGCAAAATGGTTGTCTCAGGAAGCCTTACAGATATCTGAGAAAAGAAGAGAAAAGGCAAAGGAGAAAAGGAAAGATATATCCATCAGAATGCAGAGTTCCAAAGAATAGCAAGGAAAGATAAGAGAGCCTTCCTAAGTGATCAGTGCAAAGAAATAGAGGAATTCAATAGAATGGAAAAGACTAGAGATTTCTTCAAGAAAATTAGAGATACCAAGGGAACATTTCATACAAAGATGGGCACAATAGAGGACAATAACTGTATGGACCTAATAAAGGCAGGAGATATTAAGAATATGTGGCAGAAATATCCAGAAGAACTATACAAAAAAGATCTTAATGATCCAGGTGACCACGATAGTGTGATCACTCACCTAGAGCCAGACATCGTGGAGTCTGAAGTCAAGTAGGACTTAGGAAGCATCACTAGGAACAAAGCTAGTGAAGGTGATGGAATTTCAGCTGATCTATTTCAAATCCTAAAAGATGATAATGTGAAAGTGCTGCACTCAATATGCCAGCAAATTCGAAAAACTCAGCAGTGGTCATAGGACTGGAAAGTGTCAGTTTCATTCCAATCCCAAAGAAAAGCAATGCCAAAGGATGTTCAAACTACTGCACAATTGCAATCATCTCACACCCTGGCAAAATAATGATCAAAATTCTCCAAGCCAAGCTTCAACAGTACATGAACTGCGAACTTCCAGATGTACAAGCTGGATTTAGAAAAGACAAATAAACCAAATATCAAATTGACAACACCCATTGATCACTGAAGAAGGAAAACATTCCAGAAAAATACCTACTGCTGCTTTATTGACTATGCCAAAGCCTTTGACTGTGTGGATCACAACAAACTGTGGAAAGTTCAAGAGATGGGAATACCAGACCATTTTACCTGCCTCCTGAGAAAACAGTATACAGGTAAAGAAGCAACAGGTAGAACTAAACATTGAACAGTGGACTGGTTCCAAATTGGGAAAAGAGTACATCAAGGCTATATATTGTCACCCAGTCTATTTAGCTTACATGCAGAGTACATCATGCAAAATGCTGGGCTGGGTAAACCACAAGCTGGAATCAAGAGTGACGGGAAAAATATCAATAACCTCAGATATACAAATGACACCAACCTTGTGGCAGAAAGCAAAGAGGAACTAAAGAGCCTATTGATGAAGGTGAAAGAGGAAAGTGAAAAAGCTGGCTTAAAACTCAACATTGAGAAAACGAAGATCATGGCATCTTGTCCCATCACTTCATGGCAAATAGATGGGGACACAGTGGAAACAATGTCAGACTTTATTTTGGGGGCTCCAAAATCACTGCAGATGGTGACTACAGCCATGGAATTAAGAGATGCTTGCCTCCTGGAAGAAAAGCTATGACAAATCTAGAGAGCATATTCAAAAGCAGAGACCCTACTTTACCAACAAAGTTCCATCTAAGCAAAGCTATGGCTTTTCTAGTAGTCAGTTATGAATATGAGAGTTGGACCATAAAGAAGGCTGAGCACCAAGAAACTGATGCTTTTGAACATGGTGTTGGAGAAGACTTTGGAGAGTCCCTTGGACTGCAAGGAGATCCAACCAGTGAGTCCTAAAGGAAATCAGTCCTGAATAATCATTGGAAGGACTGATGCTGAAACTAAAGCTCCAATACTTTGGCCATCTGATGTGAAGACTTGACTCATTAGAAAAGACCCTGATTCTGGGAAAGATTGAGGCAGGAGAAGTGGATGACAGAGGATAAGATGGTTAGATGGCATTTCCGACTCAGTGGATATGCGTTTGAGCAAACTCCTGGAGATGATGAAGGACAGGGAAGCCTGTGGTGCTACACTCCATGGAGTCGCAGAATCCTACACTACTGATTTACTAAATAACAACAGTCATATTTACCTACCCTCAGTTCAGTTCAGTTCAGTTCAGTTTCTCAGTCATGTCTGACTCTGCGACCCGTGAATTGCAGCATGAGGCCTCCCTGTCCATCACTAACTTCCGGAGTTCACTCAAACTGAGGTCCATCGAGTCGGTGATGCCATGAGCCATTTCATCGGCTGTCGCCATTCTCCTGCCTCCAATCCCTCCCAGCATCAGAGTCTTTTCCAATGAGTCAACTCCTCACCGGAAGTGGGCAAAGTACTGGAGTTTCAGCTTTAGCATGATTCCTTGCAAAGAACACCCAGGATTGATCTCCTTTAGAATGGACTGGTTAGATCTCCTTGCAGTCCAAGGGACTCTCAAGAGTCTTCTCCAACACCATAGTTCAAAAACATCAGTTCTTTGGCACTCAGCTTTCTTCACAGTCCAATTCTCACATCCATACACGACTACTGGACAAACCATAGCCTTGACTAGATGGACCTTTGTTGACGAAGTAATGTCTCCGCTTTTCAATATGCTATCTAGGTTCATGATAACTTTCCTTCCAAGGAGTAAGTATCTTTTAATTTCATGGCTGCAGTCACCATCTGCAGTGATTTTGGAGCCCAAAAAAATAAAGTCTGACACTGTTTCCACTATTTCCCATCTATTTGCCATGAAGTGATGGGACTAGATGCCATGATCTTCATTTTCTGAATGTTGAGTTTTAGGCCAACTTTTTCACTCTCCTCTTTCACTTTCATCAAGAAGTTTTTAGTTCGTCTTCACTTTCTGCCATAAGAGTGGTGTCATCTGCATATCTGAGGTTAGTGATATTTCTCCCAGCAATCTTAATTCCAGCTTGTGTTTCTTCCAGCCCAGCGTTTCTCATGATGTACTCTGCATATAAGTTAAATAAGCAGGGTAACAATATACAGTCTTGACGTACTCCTTTTCCTATTTGGAACCAGTCTGTTGTTCCGTGTCCAGTTCTAACTGTTGCTTCCTGACCTGCATATAGGTTTCTCAAGAGGCAGGTCAGGTGACCTGGTATTCCCATCTCTTTCAGAATTTTCCACAGTTGATTGTGATCCACACAGTCAAAGGCTTTGGCATAGTCAATAAAGCAGAAATAGATGTTTTTCTGGAATTCTCTTGCCTTTAGATGATCCAGAGGATGTTGGCAATTTGATCTCTGGTTCCTCTGCCTTTTCTAAAACCAGTTTGAATATCTGGAAGTTCACGGTTCACATATTACTGAAGCCTGGCTTGTAGAATTTTGAGCATTACTTTACTAAGTGTGAGATGAATGCAATTGTGTGGTAGTCTGAGCATTCTTTGGCATTGCCTTTCTTGGGATTGGAATGAAAACTGACCTTTTCCAGTCCTGTGGCCACTGCTGAGTTTTCCAAATTTGCTGGCATATTGAGTGCAGCACTTTCACAGCATCATCTTTCAGAATTTGAAAGAGCTCAACTGGAATTCCATCACCTCCACTAGCTTTGTTCGTAGTGATGCTTTCTAAGGCCAACTTGACTTCACATTCCAGGATGTCTGGCTCTAGGTGAGGGATCACACCATCGTGATTATCTGGGTCATGAAGATCTTTTTTGTAAGTTCTTCTGTGTATTCTTGCCACCTCTTAGTTTTTTCTGCCTCCGTTAAGTCTGTACCATTTCTGTCCTTTATTGATCCCATCTTTGCATGAAATGTTCCCTTGGTCTCTCTAATTTTCTTGAAGATATCTCTAGTCTTTCCCATTCTGTTGTTTTCCTCTATTTCTTTTGACTGATCACTGAGGTAGACTTTCTTATCTCTTCTTTCTATTCTTTGGAACTCTGCATTCAGATGCTTATATCTTTCCTTTTCTTCTTAGCTTTTCGCTTCTCTTTTTTTCACAGGTATTTGTAAGCCTTCATCCAAAAGCCATTTCGCTCTTTTACATTTATTTTCCATGGGGATGGTTTTGATCCCTGTCTCCTGTACAATATCATGAACCTCAGTCCATAGTTCCTCAAGCACTCTATCTATCAGATCTAGGCCCTTAAATCTATTTCTCACTTCCACTGTATAATCATAAGGGATTTGATTTAGATCATACCTGAATGATCTAGTGGTTTTCCCTACTTTCTTCAAATTAAGTCTGAATTTGGCAACAAGGGGCTCATGATCTGAACCACAGTCAGCTCCTAGTCTTGTTTTTACTGACTATATAGAGCTTCTCCATCTTTGGCTGCAAAGAATATAATCAATCTCATTTCAGTGTTGACCATATGGTGATGCCCATGTGTAGAATCTTCTCTTGTGTTGTTGGAAGAGGGTATTTGCTATGGCCAGTGCATTCTCTTGATAAAACTCTATTAGTCTTTGCCCTGCTTTATTCCGTATTCCTAGGGCAAATTTGCCTGTTACTCCAGGTATTTCTTGACTTCCTACTTTTGCATTCCAGTCCTCTATAATGAAAAGGACATCGTTTTTGGGTGTTCATTCTAAAAGGTCTTGTAGGTCTTCATAGAACCATTCAACTTCAGCTTCTTCAGCATTACTGTTTGGGGCATAGACTTGGATTACTGTGATATTGAATGGTTTGCCTTGGAAACGAACAGAGACCATTCTGTCATTTTTGAGATGCATCTATGTACTGCATTACGGAGTCTTTTGTTGACTATGATGGCTACTCCATTTCTTCTAAGGGATTCCTGCCCACAATAGTAGATATAATGGTCATCTGAGTTAAATTCATGCATTCCAGTCCATTTTAGTTCGCTGATTCCTAGAATGTTGATGTTCACTCTTGCCATCTCTTGTTTGACCACTTCCAATTTGCCTTCATTCATGGACCTGACATTCCAGGTTCCTATGCAATTTTGCTCTTTGCAGCATCTGACCTTGCTTCTATCACCAGTCACATCCACAGCTGGGTATTGTTTTTGTTTTGGCTCCATCCCTTCATTCTTTCTGGAGTTATTTCTCCACTGATCTCCAGTAGTATATTGAGCACCTAGTGACCTGGGGAGTTTCCTCTTTCAGTATCCTCTCATTTTGCCTTTTTATACTGTTCATGGGGTTCTCAAGGCAAGAATACTGAAGTGGTTTGCCATTCCCTTCTCCAGTGGACCACATTCTGTCAGCCCTCTCCACCGTGACCCAACCATCTTGGGTTGTCCCACACAGCATGGCTTAGTTTCATTGAGTAGACATGCTGTGGTCCATGTGATTAGATTGACTAGTTTTCTGGGATTATGGTTTCAGTGTATGTGCCCTCTGATGCCTTCTCACAACGTCTACCATCCTACTTGGGTTTCTCTTACCTTGGGTGTGGGGTATCTCTTCACAGCTGCTCAAGCAAAGCACAACCGCTGCTCCTTACCTTGGATGAGGGGTATCTCCTCACTCCCACCCCGCCTGACCTTGAACGTGGAGTAGCTCCTCTTGGCCCTCCTGCACCCACGCAGCCACCACTCCTTGGACGTGGGTTTGGCTGCGAAGGGCCTCGCAGACACGTGGCTGAGAGGAGCTACCCCACGTCCGAGGTCAGGGGGACGGCCAAAAGGAGCTGTCCCACGTCTGAGGTCAGGGGCAGCAGCAGAGATTGCCAGATTTTTTTCATATGATAGAGATAGGTGTTCATTTTTAGGTAATAGGCAACTGTTTTAGCTTCATTTCGTTAGTATTTTTATTCTATCAATCTTCTCTGCAATGTCATCTCAAATTCCTTCATGTTTGTTGCTCTGTTTGGTTTTTCCTTGAATTCAATTGAGTTTTTTTTTTTTTTTAATCACCCCACCAATATTGCATTATCTTAATAATTATACCTTTATGAACAATCTTGTTAGCTCTGGCTATTCCTTATAATTTTTCTTCTTCATCAATATATCTATTCTTCAGTTTTTATAACCACAAAAATTTTAGAATCAGTAAATGTTTTCACACATTCACAGAACCAACTAGGAGTTTATTTGGAAGTTAATGAATTAATTTACTAATTTGATGAAAAGTGATGTTGTTCAGTTGGTAACCCATATCCTTCAACTCTTTGTGACCCCATGAGCTACAGCTATCCTGTCGCTCACTATTTCCCTGAGTTGCTCAAACTCATGACCACTGATTCCATCCAACCAGTTCATCCTCTGTTATCCCCTTTTCCTCTTGCCCTCAGTCTTTCCCAGCATGAAGGTCTTTCCTAGCATGAAGGTCTTTTCCAAAGAGCTGGCTCTTCACATCAGGTGGCCAAATATTAGCGTTTCAGCATCAGTTCTCCCAGTGAATATTCAGGGCTGATTTCCTTCAGGATTGAAAATGATGTGTTTAGCATATTATTTTGATCTCTTTGAAATGTTATAGTTCTTTATTCTTTTACAGATTTTTAATGTCTTTCAGGAAGTTTTATAATTTCTTCCATAACATTCTTGCATATTTTTTCTGATGTTTGTCTAAGGTAATCTATATATGCTCTTCTGTAAACATCTTTTTAATGGCAGTTTAAAATTTTTTTATTGTTGTGGCATAGTAAATAATTGATTTTTAATAGTGGCCTTTGAGCTAGCAACCTAGCTAAATGGACTTATAAATTCTAGTTTTCTATAGATTTGTTTGAGTGGATAAACATATTTTCTGAAAACTCCATAGTCATTCATTCATTTTTAATCATAATAGCTATTGTGTGGCATAATTACAGTAATTAGGATTGCCGATATAATATGGGCAAAATGTTCTCTGTTTATGTTTATTCATTTTATTCTATATCCTCAATTTTTATTTTAATGGAACTGAGAGCTTGTATAGTTGAATTTGCATATATGGAAACCATGCAAGAACTGCATAGAAATAAATTACCTATGTATTAAAGTTAATTTTTTCACTTGAGGTTTTACATCCTGCACATGTATTATAAACTATAATCTGAAATCCTCAGGAGAACAAACCAAAATTATGTAATCTAAATAGAGGCTTACTATTTCATTGCAACTCTGCACCTTACACAGCTATCTTCTCCCCTTCCTCATCTAACTATTCAAGCAAACATGTGAGACTTTATAATTTGGCAAATATTTCAAGGGTAGTTATGGCTTATTGACAACATATACCTTTGCACTAAACTTCTTTTCCTTTTCAGTAGCTAGGAATTATGGTTATTTCTTTTGTAGTGTTAAATCCTCTTTCTTTCAGTGTTGGACTTCACAAAGCAGGGTAGAATTTCTTAACATAGCTCATTAATGCTTGCTAACATTAACATTTATACAGTTTGGAGAGTATAGCATAAGTCTTTAACTGGTGAATAGGAACATGAGGTGTCTGAAATACTATTGTCTCTTTCCGAAGCTAAAGATGTATGGTTCTCTTTCTTACAAGCTTGAAAAATAACAATAAATATTAACAAATGTTTATATTCCCAGCTGACAATAGTGGTAAAGAATCCTCCTGCCAATGCAGGTGATGAAAGAGATGTGGGTTTGATCCCTGGATTGGGAAGTTTCCCTAGAGAAGGGCATGGCAATCCACTCCAGTATTCTTGCCTGGAGAATCTCATGGACAGAGGAGCCTGACAAGCTACTTTCCATAGGGTCACAAAGAGTTGGACACAACTGGAGTGACTTAGCATGCAGAACATGCAATTCCTCATAAAATCAATCTGAAGAGAACACCATGAAGTAGAATGCTTTTTACTTTGAGTATTATTGTGGACACACGACTATTCTGTTTTACTTTTGGCAGGGTCAACTAATTTTCAGTCTATTAAATAATATGTGTTTATAGCAAAATTTATCAGAACCTTACCAATGGGAGATTCAGCATCAAGTTTTATACAACCTTGCTTTCTGGAAATAATCAGGTATTTTCTGCCCATATTATACTCCCAATACTGCCAATACTATACTCCTATAGTCCTAAATCCAGACAGTAATCAGATTCCTGAGGAGCCCAGCTTCCTTCTAGAGGAAAGCAGTATCAGAAATAAAAATCTAATTATTAGGGATAAATATCACTGTAAGTGGGGTGGCAGTGCTTCCAAGTCACAATCATGAATAGAGCTAGAAGGATATAGTAAATAATGATATTTTCTTGTTTTTATCCAGTATTAGACTTTAACAGGTATTTAATTTCTAATCCATAATACAACTTCCAACCTAACTAAAAAGTTTTAATCTTAATGAAGATAGTATAATAGTTTATAAATTAACAAGCACAAGTGAATAAATCTACGTGATAGATGACAAGATATAAAAGTGGATACAATTTTTGGTTTTAGTGGATCACAATTATAAAGCTTGTATTAAATGTTAAGTGCTAGTAGAATTTTAAATACAACTTTGCTTTCAATCCAAGACACCCAGGTTCAATCCCTGGGTCAGGAAGATGACCTGGAAAAGGGAATGGCTACCCTAGTATTCCTCTAGTATCCAGTCTAGTATTCCTGCCTGGAGAAGTCTATGGACAGAGGAGCCTGTTGAGCTACAGTCCACAGGGTCACAAAAAGTCAGACATGACTGAGCAACTAATACTATTGCATGTGTGTGCCTGTGTGTGTGTGTGTGTGTGTGCGCGCACTCAGTGGTGTAGACTTTTTGTGACCCCATGGACTCCACCAGGCTCCTCTGTCTTTGGAATTATCCAGGCAAGAATACTGGAATGGATTGCTATTTCCTACCACAGGGGATCTTCCCAACTCAGGGAAGACCTTAACACTGTATGGGGAGTGTGAAATATCCTCTGCTCTGTCTCGCTGTAGCAAAAATTTGAAGTGACAGATGAATCTGTGTTACAGCTCAGTTTTATTAGGAAAAACAAAAGATAGTACACCCTTGAGGGTTGCTGCTGCTGCTGCTGCTGCTAAGTCGCTTCAGTCGTGTCCAACTCTGTGCGACCCCATAGACAACAGCCCACCAGGCTCCTCCGTCCCCGGGATTCTCCAGGCAAGAACACTGGAGTGGGTTGCCATTTCCTTCTCCAATGTATGAGACTGAAAAGTGAAAGTGTAGTTGCTCAGTCCTGTCTGACTCTTAGCGACCCCATGGACTGCAGCCTACCAGGCTTCTCCATCCACGGGATTTTACAGGCAAGAGTACTGGAGTCGGGTGCCATTGCCTTCTCCGCCTTGAGGGTTGAGGGCGGGCCAAACCAAACGACAAAGAGAAGAGAGGCCTCAATCCTTCTAGGCTTCCTCCTTTTATATATTTGTCTCCATTCCCCCGACCCCCACCCTGCCTCCCGAACCTGCCCTATGTAAAGTGGGCTAGCCAGAAGGGCTGTTTGTTTTATCTGAGGTCCTCACCCAGTCCTCGGACATTCCTTTGTTCTATTTTTGTGGACTTTTCCCTTCTTTGTCTTTTAGCCACTGATATTCTGGACTCCTTTTTCCTATTCTAACTACTTGACATTCCCCGCCCCCCCCACCAAGAGATGGGAGGCCCAATTCTTTGGAAATAGGGTTGTCAAGGTCTCTCTGGCTACTTCCTGCTAAACTGGAATGGTGAGGAGCATTGGGCCTTCCCCTCTTGCTAGTCTCAAGCTTCAGAGTCCTAATAGTAGTATCCATCTAAGGGTGAGTGATGTTTTCCATGGTCAGGTATAGTTTTATATATCCTTGTTGAACTGGCACTGCATGTTGTACCCTGTTGACCTGGAAACAGAACAGGTTAGACAATTGATAATACATGGAGCAATCATAAGCAGCATCAATATGGTGATAACAAGGATTAGTAGGGGCACTGCTGCTGCTGCTGCTGCTAAGTCGCTTCAGTTGTGTCTGACTCTGTGTGACCCCATAGACAGCAGCCCACCAGGCTCCCCTGTCCCTGGGATTCACCAGGCAAGAACACTGGAGTGGGTTGCCGTTTCCTTCTTTAATGCATGAAAGTGAAAACTGAAAGTGAAGTCACTCAGTCGTGTCTGACTCTTTGCGACCCGTGGACTGCAGCCTACCAGGCTCCTCTGACCATATGATTTTCCAGGCAAAAGTACTGGAGTGGGGTGCCATAGCCTTCTCCGAGTAGGGGCACTAGCCAACTGTAAATTCTCCCTCACCAGGAGAAGGATTCCCAAAGAGAGACTGTAGCCACCCCAAGAACTCTCCAGCTCGTACTTTGAGGTCCTGTAGGATCTAGAATGTTTTCCTGAGGACTATGAGACTTTCTTTAACTTAGCTGGAAGTATTTGCCCAAAAACCACACATCTCACTAAAGATGGCTCAAGTCCCTCCTTGTTCAGGGATAAGGAGATCTACCTCCTGTCTATTTTGGAGCATAAACCCTTCCAAGCTATGTTGGCTCTTTAGAGCTATTCTGAGAAATCTTATCCCCAGAAATTAATTTTGGGGGTGTTCATTAGAATGGCACTTATTTGCAGTCCTGAATATGTATCTGAGCTCTCCCAGGGGCTCACAGGTATATTAAGTGTCCTCCTCAGTTTTCTTCCATGGCTTGACTCATGTGTCAAGGAATCCAGGAATCATGTCCTGTTACCTTGACTTCTGTGGGGGTAGAAAGTATTACAGGGTAGGGGCCCTTCCATGTAGGCTGGAGTTGAGCCTTTGGGGACCCATCTTTTCAGACTTTAATTAGGACTTGAATCTCTAGAGTATTTAGTGGTGACTCTTTAGAATTTTTGAGGTCCTGATTGACACCCCACAAGTGTATATCCTGTTGCAATTGCCCAATGGCCATGATATAAAACCAGAGGGACTGAGCCTCTGGATCAAGGAAGAGTTCATTGACATAAACAAAATGTCTCCCATATAGTATCTCATAAGGACTAAGACCAACCTGTTCTTTAGGGCAAATATAGGTACAGAGGAGAGCTATTGATAAAGGCTCCTTCCATCCCAGGGAGATTTCTGGGTTACCCTTTTTATTACTGATTTTAAAAATTGATTGGCTCTTACTACCTTTCCTGAAGACTGAGGCTTCCAGGCACAATGAAGGTAATAAGCAATGTCCAATCCTTTAAAGACCCCTTGGGTGACCTTAGAAGTAAATGATGCCTCATTATCACTTTGGAATGACCTGGGCAGACAAAATCTCAGAATGATTTCATGGAGAAGTGTTTTTTTCTTTTTTTTTTAAATCACTTTCTCAGCCTTCTCCCGCCATCGTGCCAGGCTGCAACAGCACAGGAATGGCTGAGAGAAGCTACCCCGTGTCTGAAGTCAGGGGCAGTGGCCAAGAAGAGCCACCCCTCGTCCGAGGTCAGGGGCAATGGCAGGGAGGAGATAACCTGCGCCCAAGGCCAGGGGCAATGGCCAGAAGGAGCAACCCCATGCCCAAAGAGTGGTGGCACCCTGGGTGCAGGAGGACCAAGAGGAGCCCTCTTATACTGAAGGTCAGGAAGGGCCGCTAGAGGAGATACCCCTCATCCAAGGTAAGGAGCAGCGGCTGTGCTTTGCTGGAGCAGCCGTGAAGAGATACCCCACGCCCAAGGTAAGAGAAACCCAAGTAAGATGGTAGGTGTTGCAAGAGGGCATCAGAGGACAGAGACACTGAAACCATACTCACAGAAATCTAGTCAATTTAATCACACTAGGGCCACAGCCTTGTCTGACTCAATGAAACTAAGCCATGCCCATGGGGCAACCCAAGATGGGTGGGTCATGGTGGAAAGGTCTGACAGAATGTGGTCCACTGCAGAAGGGGATGGCAAACCACTTCAGTATTCTTGCCTTGAGAACCCCATGAACAGTATGAAATGGCAAAATGATAGGATACTGAAAGAGGAACTCCCCGGGTCATTAAGTGCCCAATATGCTACTAGAGGTCAGTGGAGAAATAAATCCAGAAAGAGTGAAGGGATGGAGCCAAAACAAAAACAATACCCAGCTGTGGATGTGACTGGTGATAGAAGCAAGGTCCGATGCCATAAAGAGCAATATTGCATAGGAACCTGGAATGTCAGGTCTATGGATCAAGACAAATTGGAAGTGGTCAAACAGGAGATGGCAAGAGTGAAAGTTGACATTCTACGAATCAGCACACTAAAATGGACTGGAATGGTGACTTTAACTCAGATGACCATTATATCTACTACTGCGGGCAGGAATCCCTCAGAAGAAATAGAGTAGCCATCATGGTCAACAAAAGAGTCTGAAATGCAGTACTTGGATGCAATCTCAAAAATGACAGAATGATCTCTGTTCATTTCCAAGGCAAACCATTCAATATCACAGTAATCCAAGTCTATGCCCCAACCAGTAATGCTGAAGAAGCTGAAGTTGAATGGTTCTATGAAGACCTATAATACCTTTTAGAATGAACACCCAAAAAAGATGTCTTTTTCATTATAGGGAACTGGATGCAAAAGTAGGAAGTCAAGAAACACCTGGAGTAACAGGCAAATTTGCCCTTGGAATGCAGAATGAAGCAGGGCAAAGACTAATAGAGTTTTACCAAGAGAATGCACTGGTGATAGCAAACACCCTCTTCCAACAACACAAGAGAAGACTCTACACATGGACAGGACCAGATGGTCAATCTGCTAAATACGTGACCTGTGCTCACAGTTTTCATTTGCCTGATCCTTGGCACAAAGAAGATTAAGGACAGAAGAACCCCCACCCCCTTGGGTAACAGCTACTAGGGCACAGCTGATAGTGGAACATTTGGAACACACTGAGGAAGAGTAGCCCCTGTCAGAGTCCCTCAGTTGTACCCATTGCCGCTCACCTGTTCACAGGGAGTCTGAGGAAACAAGAACTGAGAGATTGTAAAGGAACTAAGATTTTGTTAGCCATATGTCCTTCCAGCCATAGGAGCAGAGACTTCCTACCTTAACCAGAGGTCTTCTGGAATCTGAGACTGAGCTGCGTGAGCTTTCTGGTTAGTTTGCTTTTGCTGTCCCGGTTTCCAGCATGCTGGGCTTCTTGTCACTTCCCCTCTGCTCAGTTTTCTTCTTATTCCACTTTCTCTGCAGGAGCTTTTTCCGCATCAGGCTTCTGCTGTGCTTGGCCTCTGCCTCGCAGGATCCTAGCCGAGCTTGTTTTAGCCAGGTTAAATCTGAGAAACAGCACCGTGTCTATTGGGGGAGTGTGTAATCTCCTCGGTTCTGTCTCGCTGCAGCAAAAATTAAAGGGATGGACGAATCAGTGTTACAGCTCAGTTTTACTAGGAAAAACAAAGGATAGTAACCCTTGAGGACTGAGGGTAGGCCGACCCAAAAGATGAAGAGAAGAGAGGCCTCAGTCCTTCTAGTCTCCCTCCTTAACATTTGTCTCCTCCCCCATGAGTCTGCCCTCTGTAAAATGTGCTAGCCAGGAGGGCGGTTTGTTTTAACTGAGGCCCTCACCCGGTCCTAGGACCTTCCTTTGTTCTATTTTCACGGGCTTTTCCCACCTTTGTCTTTTAGCTACCGCCCTTCTGTACTCCTTATTCCTATTCTAACTAGCTAAAAATACAAACTTAATGTAACTAGATATATTAGTTTATAAAAAATAACATGTTTAAATTGCAGAATTTTTAAACCTACAGTTTTAAAACTTTAAAGTCAATTATGTGTATAATAAGAAACTATGAGATATAATTACATTCTTTACTGATTACTGGAAATAAAAAGAGTCAAGGTGTTTACAAGTAGAAAGTATCTGGTTTTGTTGCAGGAAGGGAGGGACCCCTTCCAAGTCCTGAAAGTGGGTACTTGTTGAACACTCGGAAATGACACGTGCTGACAAAGCAAGAGATTTTATCGGATAGGGTGCCCAGGCAGAGAGCAGTAGGGTAAGGAAACCCAGGAGAACTGGTTTGCCACATGGCTTGCAGTGTTTTTATAGTGATGGGATTAATTTCTGGATTGCCTTTTACCACTCATTCTGACTCAGAGACCTTCCTAGTGGTGTATACCTTGTTCATCCAAGATGCATGGCAGCGAGGATTCTGGGAGGTGGTTGGACACGTGGTGTTACTTTTTGACCTTTCCTGAACTCTGGTGGTTGGTGGTGGCTTATTAGTTCCATGTTCCTTAACAGGACTGCCTTTCAAAAACAACTCAGGCAAATGGTTGCTATAGTGGCTGGTCAGGGTGTGCCACCTCAGTTTCAGCTGTGTGGCCAGTTTCAGTCAGTGTGCTTCCCCTAACAGTTTGACTCGTTCTGTGACAATGTAGCTTCAGATTTTCTCTATTAAACTCCAGATTTTTTTATTGGCTGAGAACATAAAGATCTAAGAAATATTTCACCCAGTAAAAATTATCCAAAAGTGTTGTAGTTTACTTCTTGAACTAGAGAAAAGATGCAATATTACAATGAAATAATGGAAGCGTATAAATGCATATATATTTGTCTTCTCTAAACCAAAATTTCATATGAAACTAATTACAATTTTTAAATTATCTGTTATTTCTTGGAAGCCTGGTACAAAAATTTTAGTTTCCTAGATTATTTCAGAATATTTTATCTCAATTTTTTGTTAGTTGAAGTCTTAAATTCATACACTAGTGTCAGGAAATATAAAATATGTACAAATTCACAAAAAGGTTTTAGAGCATATAAATATTAATAATTTAAGAAGGTATTAAATCTTTGAAAGCAAAGCCGTGATGCTGAGGAAGATTGAGGGCAGAAGGAGAATGGGGCAACAGAGAATGAGATCACCAACTCAATGGACATGAGTTTGACCAAACTCTGGGAGGTTCTGAAGGATAGGAAATCCTGGCTTGCCACAGTCCATGGGATTGGAACGAGCTGGACACGACTAAGCAACTGAACAGTAACAATTTTATCATGATCTTGTTTTACTAAAAAACTATTTTAGACATTGTTAAGTTTCTTTTCAAAGTGTACTATTTTCATTTTTCTTCATGGTGATTTTCTAATATGTATATATCTTTCAGAAAGACCTGCTCAGTTCAGTTCAGTTCAGTCAGTCATGTCTGACTCTTTATGGCTTCATGGACTGCAGCACACCAGACTTCCCTGTCCATCACCAACTCCCAGAACTTGCTCAAACTCATGTTCATGGAGTCGGTGATGCCATTCAACCATCTCATCCTCTATTGTCCCCTTCTCCTCCTGCCTTCAATTTTTCCCAGTGTCAGGGTCTTTTCTAATTTCAGTTCTTTGCATCAAGTGGCCAAAGTATTGGAGTTTCAGCTTCAGTATCAGTCGTTCCAATGAATATTCAGGCTGATTTCCTTTAGGATTGATTGGTTGGATCTCCAAAATTGTGCCTTTATTCCTAGTTATAAAACAGAGAATTATTTCTTGCTCTTTATGGTATA
>SJYQ01004050.1:427794-442901 GCA_006410935.1 Redunca redunca
TCTTTCATTTCAATTTTGGTAAGCAATTTTATTACAAATAACTGTTGATATATTCAATTTTTTATTTTGACTATATTAAATTTGATTAGTATTTTCTTCTTTAACCTGTTAAAATGATGGTTTCATTCACTGACTTTTATATGTTAGCCAACTTTGCATTCTTTAATCAAACAAAATTGTCTTACAGTGTCATCTTTTTTAAAATGCATTATTTGATTTGCCTAGCTACCAATTTACATAAAGAATTTTCAGTTGTAAATATGATTTAAAAATACCATGTCATATCACTTACATGTCGAATCTAAAAAAAAAAAAAACAAGGAACTAGTGAATATAACTNTCTAAAAAAAAAAAAAAACAAGGAACTAGTGAATATAACTTAAAAGACACTGATTCACAGATAAGGAAAACAAAGTAGTGGTTACCAGTGAGGAAAGGAAAATGGGGCTGGAGAACATGAGTAGGGGATTAACAGGTATAAACTAGTACATGTAAAATAAGCTACAAGGATATACTGTACAACATAGGGAATACAGCTCATCTTTTTTGTTTTGTTTTTCTTCCATAACATTTTTTTTCCCCTCTGTTCCTCACTTAGCTTTATTTTATTTTATTTTTACTTTACAATACTGTATTGGTTTTGCCAAACATTGACATGAATTCACCACGAGTGTACATGTGTTCCCAAACATGAATCCCCCCCCCACCTGCCACCCCATAACATCTCTCTGGGTCCTCCCCATGCACCAGCCCCAGGCATCCTGCATCCTGCATTGGACATAGACTGGCGATTCGTTTCTGGAGAAACATAACATTTTACTTATGCTGTTGCCATTTTTCTTAAATTTTTATTGGAGTGTAGTTGATTTACAATTTTGGGTTAGTTTCAGGTGTACTGCAAAATAAATCAGTTTCAGATTCTTTCCCATATAGAATATTAAAGAATATTAAGTAGAGCTCCTGTGGCTATACAGTAGTTCTTTAATACTAGCCTTTATAACTATAAATGGAATATAACCTTTAAAATTATGAATTCACTCTATTATACACCTGTGACATATATCATTATACATCAGCTATAATTCAATAAGAATAAATAATTTTTAAAAGAAAAAATAAGCCTACAAATATTGCTTGCCTGTAGTCATATTGACTGATTCTATATTTACCTTATGGTGTTCAGTTCCTCAGTCTGAGTCTTTGAAACCTATGGACTATAGCACACCAGGCTCCTCTGACCATGGAATTTTCCAGCCAAGAATACTGGAGTGGGTGACTATTTCCTCCTCCAGGGGATCTTCCCAATCTGGGGATTGAACTCATATCTCCTGCCTTGGCAGGCAGAATTTTTACCACTGAGCCACCTGGGAAGCTCATATTTATCTTATACTTGTTTAGAAAGGGTTTCTCTGGTGGCTCAGATGGTAAAGAATCTGCATAAAATAAGTGCGGTTGATGCTGTCTTATTTTCTCAAACTCTGAAATTGTTAGGCTGAAAATAGTCCTTACGGATATCCAGGTCCCAGTCACTGCAAACTGTGAATGTTGCTTTATAGGTGCTCGGTCGTGTCCAACTCTGCCCGACTCTGTGACCCCACCAGGCTCCTCTGTGCATGGAATTTTCCTGGTAAGAATACTGGAGTGGGTCCTCATGCCCTCTGCCAGGGGATCTTCCTGACCCAGGAGTCGAATCTGTGTTTCTTATGTCTCCTGCATTGGTAGGAGGATTCTTTACCACTGGCACCACTAGAGAAGTCCTGTTGCTTTATATGGTGGAAGGAATTTAGCAGATGTGATAAAATTAAGGATTTTGAGATAGATCATCCTGGATTATCTATGAATCTTAAATGTAACAAGTAGCCTTATTATAGGGAGGCAGAAAGATATTTGACTGCAGAAGAAATTGCTGGCAGCCATTAGTACTGGAGGAGTCCAAGAATGGATTTTTCCCTGAAACCTCAAGAAGAGCTACCCCTGTTGAGATCTTCGTCTTAACACAGTAAGATTCCTTTTTAATTCCTGGGCTCTAGAATGTTAAGAGAATAAATTTCAGCTATGTTTGTTATAATTTATTACAGCAGCAGTAGGAAACATAAATACATATGCAATATACACACACACACATATATGTAATGTATATAGTGTGTCTGTGTGCATACACATGTGAGGCATGTATATGACTTGAGTGCTTTAGGGAATTTGTGAAAAGAATGTGGAGTTTTCTTTTTGGATACTTCTTATTGCACATTCAATTTTTAAAAAATAATTGAAATATTCAGCTATATTTTCAAATGTGTTCAGTTTTTATGAATGTTATATCTGAACTTTCCACAGTTGTTGACTATAGTCTTATACCCTTAATCATTAGTTTGAGGTTTCTTTGGAAGGGACTGTTAGTATAGTCTATCAATAATGATTGTTCTTCTATGGTGTTGTGTTCTCACGGTCATTATAGACTTTAAATTTCTGCTTCTGTATTTGTCAGTTTTTGCATAATCTATTTTGAGGTTATAGTGTTAAGTGAGAAAAAAAATTAACTGTACCTCTTCCTCAAGAGTACATTATCAGGGCTGAGAGTATCAAATACTGCTAACTGATTGCCAAAGGCAAGTCCTCTTCTTCCAGGGCTTAGAGCTAGGTTACATTTATCAGCCTCTCTTAAAGTTAGTTGCTGCCATGTTACAGAGTTCCATGCAGTTAAATGTAAGCAGAGTGGTAGGTGTTACATCCATCGTGGCTCATGAGTGTACCGACATGTAATCATCTCTTACCTCCTAATATGGCAGTTAGACTTGAAGTCTCAAGATGTCACTGATAACCAAATTCTTAAGATGGAAAAGACTGTAAACAAGGGTTCTTGCATGACTGTGTGGAGTAGAACAACCTGACTTTTTAAATTGTAGCCAACCAGAAAATCCCACCTTCAAATACTGTATGAATGAGAAATAAGCATTCATTGAGGTAAGCCTCTGATACAGTTATTTTTCAAGAATTTACATGACATGAATTTTCAGGTTTGCTGTTAATTTCTATGAATATGTTTATTTGAGAGTTAATTAAATGATCTACTTATTTTTATTTTATATTATATAATCTGAATTTCTTTTGGAAATTCTTGGTATGATTCTGCTGCATTGTTTGCCCTGATTCATGGTGCAGTGTTTCCTTGTGTATTTTGTTATTTTTGAATGTAAAATCAAATTTCTTGGAAAATATTAGATAGATATTATTTGAGTCCTGAAATGAGGGTAAGTTCATTTTGAAAGAAAAAAAATTATGCTTATGTGATAGCATATGAAATTATCAATAAGAAAAAAATATTTTGAATATTTTCATGTGTATTCACAGATAGGACTTTTCTGAGCAAAAATTGCTGACAGCTTGGTTTCAAATCTATTGTAATGGTGTTGACAAAAAATTAGTCAATAAGAAAGAAGTGGAAAACTTTATTTGAGCCAAATTTGAGGATAATAATCCAGGAAGGGCATATCAGAAATTGCTAAAAACTGTTCCATCTGTTAGGAGTCAAGGCACAGATATGTAAGTTTTTAAGACAGAGTGCTATATATTAAATAAACTATTGACAGTTTACACAATACCAATCTGTGTCATCTTGACTCCTTACAAAATCAAGAATGAGTATCTTAAAAAAAAAAAAAAAGAATGAGTATCTTTTAAGGAGCTGTCTTGTTGATACTAGGAGAATGTTGATCTTTAAGGTTAAGCAGATATTTCTGCTAATGGCTGAGGTTTGGTAGATAAGTTGGTACACAACCCACAGCAGAGGGAGTGAGGAAACAGAATAACAGAGAAGTATTTTTTATGTTTAAATTTCACTTATCCTGCCAAAAAATTTTAATTTTATTTCACAATGGAAGTAATGAATTGTGAACTCAGGAGAGATTTATTTGCATAATCTTCTGTGGAGCCATTTATTTACTTTACAAAGGAGAATTGACCTTAGGGCCTTCTATTCCATCTCCAACACCACAGTTCAAAAGCATCAATTCTTCAGCGCTCAGCCTTCTTCACAGTCCAACTCTAGCATCCATACATGACCACTGGAAAAACCATAGCCTTGAGGAGACGGACCTTAGTCAGCAAAGTAATATCTCTGCTTTTTAAGATGCTATCTAGGTTGGTCATAACTTTTCTTCCAAAGAGTAGGCATCTTTTAATTTCATGGCTGCAGTCACAATCTGCAGTGATATTGGAGCCCCCCAAAATAAAGTCTGACACTGTTTTCCCATCTATTTCCCATGAAGTGATGGGACCAGATGCCATGATCTTCGTTTTCTGAATGTTGAGCTTGAAGCCAACTTTTTCACTCTCCTCTTTCACTTTCATCAAGAGGCTTTTTAGTTCCTCTTCACTTTCTGCCATAAGGGTGATGTCATCTGCATATCTGAGGTTATTGATATTTCTCCAAGCAATCTTGATTCCAGCTTGTGCTTCTTCCAGCTCAGCATTTCTCATGATATACTCTGCATATAAGTTAAATAAGCAAGGTGACAATATACAGCCTTGACATACTCCTTTTCCTATTTAAAACCAGTCTGTTGTTCCATGTCCAGTTCTAACTATTGCTTCCTAACCTGCATATATGTTTCTCAATAGGCAGGTCTGGTTGTCTGGTATTCCCATCTCTTGAAGAATTTTCCACAGTTTATTGTGATCCACACAGTCAAAGGCTTTGGCATAGTCAATAAAGCAGAAATAGATGTTTTTCTGGAACTCTCTTGTTTTTTCCCTGGATCCCATCAAAATAAGATACCCACATCCAAGGGCAAACAGAAGCCCCAAGCAAGATGGTGGATGGGGCAAAATCACATTTAGAGTCAAACCCCATAACTGCCAAAGATGCTGGGAGGGCTCAAACAAAACCTGTGTGCACCAGGACAGAAAGACCCCACAGAGACTGAGCTAGACCTATGTTTGTATCTCCTGCAGAGGTATGCATCAGCAGTTGTCTGCCACAGGGGCAGGGGCTCTGGGTGAATCTACCTGGGTCACACAACCTGTGGCATAAGCCCTCTTGGAGGAGGTTACCATTAACCCCACTATAGTCACTGAGCCGACAACCCACAAACTGCAGAATAATTACACCAAAGAAATTCTTGCACTGTTAAGAAACTTCCAGAACCCACAAGAGATCTCCCAACCTGGGATCTGGCAAAGGGACTGAGAACCCCCAGATTATTTGACTTTGGAGACCAGTGGGATTTGATTAAGAAACTTACACAGGACTAGGGAAACAGACTCTTGGAGGGCACAATTAAAACCTTGTGTGCACCAGGACCCAGGAGAAAGGAGCAGTGACCACACAAGAGACTGAGCCAGATGTGCCTATGAGTGTCAAGGAGTCTCCAGTGGAGGCGTGGATCGGCATTGGCCTGCAGCAGGGTCAGGGGCACTGAGTGTGGCAGTGCTTGCACAGGACCTGCTGAAGGAGGTCACTATTATCTTCATTACTCCCACCATAGTTTGATCTCAGGTCAAACAACAGGGAGGGAACACAGCCCCACCCATCAACAGAAAATTGGATTAAAGATTTACTGAGTATGGCCCTGCCCATCAGAATAAGACTCAGTCCCCACCTCCCCACTCCCACCCCCCAGCTCCCAGTCAGTCCCTCCCATCAGGAAGCTCCAGAAGCCTCTTATCCTTATCTATCAGAGGGTAGGCAGAATGAAAATCACAATCACAGGAAGCTAATCGAATTGATCACATGGAATACAGCCTTGTTTGACTCAATGAAACTATGAGCCATGCCATGTAGGGCCACCCAAAATGCACAGGTTATGGTGGAGAGTTCTGACAAAACATGGTCCATTGGAGAAGAGAATGGCAAACCACTTCAATATTCTCCCCTTGAGATTCCCATGAACAGTACGAAAAGGCAAAAAGGACACTGAAAGATGAACTCCCCAGAAAGAATGAAGAGATGAAGCCAAAGAGAAAAAAAGGCCCAGTCATGGATATGACTGGAGATGGAAGTAAAGTCTAATGCTATAAGGAGCAATGTTGCATAGGAACTTAGAATGTCAGGTCCATGAATTAAGGTAAATTAGTTGCGGTCATACAGGAGATGGCAAGAGTGAACATCAACATTTTAGGAATCAGTGGGCTTTATAAAATGAACTGGAATGTGTGAATTTAATTCAGATGACCATTATATCTTCTACTGTGGGCAAGAATTCCTTAGAAGAAATGGAGTAGCCCTCATAGTCAACAAAATATTCTGAAATGCAGTACTTGGGCACAATCTCAAAAACAACAGAATGATCTATGTTCATTTCCAAGGTAAACCATTCAATATCATGGTAATCCAAATCTATGCCCCAACCAGTAATGCTGAAAATGCTGAAGTTGAACGTTTCTATGAAGACCTACAAGACCTTTTAGAACTAACACGCAAAAAAGATGTCCTTTACATCATAGGGGACAGGAATGCAAAATAGGAAGTCAAGAGATACGTGGAGTAACAGGCAAATATGACCTTGGGGTGAAAAATGAAGCAGGGAAGAGGCTAACAGAGTTTTGCCAAAAGAATGCACTGGCCATAGCAAACAATCTCTTCCAAGAACTCAAGAGATGGTTCTACACATGGACATCACCTGATGGTCCTTACTGAAATCAGATTGTTTATATTCATTGCAACCGAAGATGGAGAAACTCTATACAATCAGGAAAAACAAGAGGAGTTACCTGTGGCTCCAGTAATGAACTCCTTATTGCCAAATTCAGACTTAAATTGAAGAAAGTAGGGAAAACCACTAGACCATGCATATATGACCTAAATCAAATCCCTTATGATTATACAGTGGAAGTGGCAAATAGATTTAAGGGATTAAACCTGATAGACAGAGTGCCTGTAGAACTAAGGAAGGAGGTTCATGACATTATAGAGGAGGCAGTGGTCAAGACCATCCCCAAGAAAAAGAAATGAAAAAAGACGAAATGATTGTTTGAAGAAGCCTTACAAATAGCTGAGAAAAGAGAAGCTAAAGGCAAAAGAGAAAAAGAAAGATATACTTTTTTGAATGTGTAGTTCCAAAGAATAGCAAGGAGAGATAAGAAAGCCTTCCTCAGTGATCAATGCAAAGAAATAGAAGAAAAAAGAAAAGAGAGAGAGAGAGAGAACAGGAAAGACTAGAGTCCTCTTCAAGAAAATTAGAGATACCAAAGGAACATTTCATGCAAAGATGGGCTCGATAAAGGACAGAAATGGTATGGGCCTAACAGAAGCAGAAGATATTAAGATGAGGTGGCAAGAATACACAAGAGAATTATACAAAAAAGATCTTCATGACCCAGTTAACCACGATGGTGTGATCACTTTCTTAGAACCAGACATCCTGGAATGTGAAGTCAAGCGAGCCTTAGAATGCATCAGTATGAATAAAGCTAGTGGAGGTGATGGAATTCCAGGTAAGCTATTTCAAATCTTAAAAGATGATGCTGAGAAAGTGCTACCATCAATATGCCAACAAATTTGGAAAACTCAGCAGAGACCACAGGACTGGAAAATGTCAGTTTTCATCCCAATTCCAGAGAAGAGCAATGCCAAAGAATGTTAAAACTACCACACAATTGCACTCATCTCACACACTAGCAAAGAAATGCTCAAAATTCTCCAAGCCAGGTTTCAACAGTACGTGAACTGTGAACTTCCTGATGTTCAAGCTCGATTTAGAAAAGGCAGAGGAACCAGAGGTCAAATTGCCAACATCTGCTGGATCATAGACAAATCAAGATAATTCTAGAAAAACATCTACTTCTGCTTTATTAAATATGCCAAAGCCTTTGACTGTGTGGATCACAACAAACTGGAAAATTCTTCAAGAGGTGGGAATACCAGACCACCTGAACTGCCTCCTGAGAACTCTGTTTGCAAGTCAAGAAGCAACAGTTAGAACTGGACATGGAATAACAGACTGGTTCCAAACTGGGAAAGTTGTATGTCAAGGCTGTATATTGTCACCCTGCTTATTTAATTGATATGCAGAGTATGTCATGCTGGGTCAGATGAAGCACAAGCTGGAATCAAGATTGCTGGGAGAAATATCAATAACCTGAGATAGGCAGATGATACTACCGTTATGCCAGAAAGTGAAGAGGAACTAAAGAGACTTGATGAATATGAAAGAGGAGAGTGAAAAACCTGGCTTAAATCTAAATATTCTTTAAACGAAGATCATGGCATCCAGACCCATCACTCATGGCAAGTAGATAGGGAAACAGTGGAAACAGTGAGACACTATTTTCTTGGACTCCAAATTTTTGCAGGTGGTGACTGCAGCCATGAAATTAAAAGACGCTTGCTCCTTGGAAGAAAAGCTATGACCAAACTCGACTGCATGTTAAAAAGCAGAGACATTACTTTGCCAACAAAGGTCTGTCTAGTCAAAGCTGTGGTTTTTCCAGTAGTCATGTATGTATGTGAGAGTTGGACTATAAAGAAAACTGAGTGTTGAAGAACTGATTCTTTTGAACTGGGGTGTTGGTGAAGTCTCTGGACAGTCCTTGGTCTGCAAGAAGATCCAACCAGTCCATCCTAAAGGAAATCAGTCCTGAATATTCATTGGTAGGACTGATGCTGAAGCTGAAACTCCAATACTTTGGCCACGTGATGCAAAGAATTGACCATTGGAAAAGATCTTAATGCTGGGAAAGATTGAAGGCAGGAGGAGAAGGGGAGGACAGAGGATGAGATAGTTGGATGGCATCACTGATTCAATGGACATGAGTTTGAGCAAGCTTTGGGAATTGGTGATGGACAGGGAAGCCTGGCGTGCTGCAGTCCATGGAGTTGCAAAGAGTCAGACACGACTGAATGACTGAACTATCACCATCTATTATACTTGTAAAAAATGGCATGCTACATCAGTATGAACACTTTTTACAATACCTTCATCAATTTATGTGATTCAGAGTAAAATCATTTAGATTCCTCAATTTTTATTTATCTATCTTAATCTCTGAAAACATTAGTAACATAGTTCCTAAAATGCATTTTTTGAGAGATCAATGGAAATATATGTTTTGAATAAAGATATGGATGATAACCTATTTATATATAATTTAACTGGAATTGCATAGATAGAAGGTTTTTTAAGGTTGAAATAAAAGATCTTTTTTCTTATGGTTAATTTAAGAAAAATTGAGAACGAATGGGCAGTTTAACAGAGATCTTCTATTGTAATTCTTTAAGGCAATAAAGGTCAAAATGGATAAATTTTATCAGATTTTATCAGATCAAATTATTAATTTTAAAAAAGTTACATTCAAGAGTCTACATCTAAGATGGTGATAGTCCAAGGATAATGATAAATGAAGCCAGACTGACATAAAATTTAATCATCCTTTGATAAATTGTGAATTTGTCCTCTATGCTTTCATTATGAGTGGTTTTTTATACAAAGGTTTGAAAGCTGAATGAGACTTAATTGACTAAAGAGTGTGTCAACGTAACTGATTTTCGAGTGTGAGCAGGCCATAACATTTTATTTTTCTTGATTCAACCCACATTGAATGTTACAGCCTTATCACAGTGTTTCCAAATGAAAGATTTTGACTTTTTAGTTTGTTTTCCTCCATTAACTTACATTTAGTTGCATATGAATAAGCTTAATAATTGTAATTTATATTCTCAGATGTATCTATTCATATATGGCATATTTAATATTGCCAGAAAAAACAAGTTATAAATGCATTCTGCAGTTTATACGAACTTCATAAAATATAAGAATACAGTAAAAAACATGATGGATACTAAAATCCAAGGAAACAATTTTCAAACTATAGTCCAGTATCTGATTTATAGATAAAAAATTTTCACAAATAATTTTGGATTATCATTTAGAAGTACATGCATAATAACACATACTAGCTTTAGTCTTTGTGATTATTTTATAAAATATGTTACTAGTTCTTTGTTAAAATTTTTCATAGCTGGTGAATCTTTCAGTCTAATGTTATTAAAGGATGTAAGCTTGATAAGGTTTTGTATGAAATAACTCCATCTTTTCTACTGACCACAAATCACATAACTGATTAAACATAGAAATAACTTATTTTGCTATTGATCTAATCATAGTTTATTGATCAGTGGCCTGATGTATATTGTAGTGTTTTTTTTTATTGTATAGGCTAAGTTGTTTTATGCTGATATTATTTCTTTTAAAGTCTCATAATGACATTTATTTGAGTGACCTTAATATTAAAGCAAGAGAGTTCCAGAAAAACGTCTATTTCTGCTTTATTGATTATGCCAAAGCCTTTGACTGTGTGGATCACAATAAACTGTGGAAAATTCTGAAAGAGATGGGAATACCAGACCACCTGACCTGCCTCTTGAGAAATCTGTATGCAGGTCAGGAAGCAATAGTTAGAACTGGCCATGGAACAACAGACTGGTTTTAAATAGGAAAAGGAGTATGTCAAGGCTGCATATTGTCGCCCTGCTTATTTAACTTCTATGCAGAGTACATCATGAGAAATGCTGGACTGAAAGAAACACAAGCTGGAGTCAAGATTGCCGGGAGAAATATCAATAACCTCAGATATGCAGATGACACCACCCTTATGGCAGAAAGTGAAGAGGAACTAAAAAGCCTCTTGATGAAAGTGAAAGAGGAGAGTGAAAAAGTTGGCTTCAAGCTCAACATTCAGAAAACGAAGATCATGGCATCCGGTCCCATCACTTCATGGGAAATAGATGGGGAAACAGTGGAACCAGTGGCAGACTTTATTTTGGGGGGCTCCAAAATCACTGCAGATGGTGACTGCAGCCATGAAATTAAAAGACGCTTACGCCTTGGAAGAAAAGTTATGACCAACCTAGACAGCATATTCCAAAGCAGAGACATTACTTTGCCACCAAAGTTCCATCTAGTCAAGGCTATGGATTTTCCTGTGGTCATATATGGATGTGAGAGTTGGACTGTGAAGAAGGCTGAGCGCCAAAGAATTGATGCTTTTGAACTGTGGTGTTGGAGAAGACTCTTGAGAGTCCCTTGGACTGCAAGGACATCCAACCAGTCCATTCTGAAGGAGATCAGCCCTGGGTGTTCTTTGGAAGGAATGATGCTAAAGCTAAAGCTCCAGTACTTCGGCTACCTCATGTGAAGGGTTGACTCATTGGAAAAGACTTTGATGCTGGGAGGGATTGGGGGCAGGAGGAGAAGGGGACGACAGAGGATGAGATGGCTGGATGGAATCACTGACTCGATGGACCTGATTCTGAGTGAACTCCGGGAGTTCGGTGATGGACAGGGAGGCCTGGCGTGCTGTGATTCATGGGGTTGCAAAGAGTCGTGTCCAACTGAGCGACTGAACTGAACTGAACTGAACTGAACATTAAAGCTATCCTCTTAGAAAACACAATTATTTTGAAGGGTTAAATACAACTGCAATATAATACTAACATTATAATATTGCTATTTGTTTATATATTGTTAATAATCATGTTGATTTTGGAGGTGAGATGATAACATCTACAACAGTCATTTTAACATGAATTATTATTAAGCATTTTTCTCAGTGTTTATAAGGTATTATCTCATGCACATACTATATTTCATCCATTTTATAAGTGAGGAATCTACAGTTTGAGGATGTTAAGTAACTTTTCCATGTAAATCAGAGTCTCTATCACATCCTTTAAGCATATGACTATACCATCTTTCAAAATTGAGAAAGACAATACATCTTCACTGATGGTTTTATAATTCCAAACTCCCACTGATGTTATGTGGTCTCACAATTTCTTGAGAGAATGCTGAAATAAATCTCTTATAGAAGAAGGAGCCAGATCCTTACCATTTTTATTTAACATTTTAAATTAAAAAACAAAACAAATCATGCTCAGTTGTATCTGACTCTTTGCGACCCATGGACTGTAGCCCACCAGGACCCACTGTCCTTGGAATTCTCCAGGAAAGAATACTAGAATGGGTAGCCATTCCCTTCTCTAGGGGATGTTTCCAGGCCAGAGGTCGAACCCAGGTCTCCTGCATTGCAGGCAGATTTTTTACCATTTGAGCAAATATCCAAAATAGAGACAAAAAAGTGTAATAATAAAATTAGTCATCATCCAGATTCAGCAATAATCATCTAACACAAGTGTGGCCTCAACTATATCTCTATATTATTTACCTTTATATTATTTTAAAGCTAATCTTAGATGTTATGTTATTTCATTTATGTATATATTTCATCTACAATATGTCTCTATAGATCTGTCTTTTTACTTATAGTATTAATACAATTTTTACCACACTAGGAAAACAGTTTTTGTTAATCACTTTGACTTCACATATCAGTGTAGAAAACACTATTTTAAAATTATAAGTGTGTGTATATATCTACATCTATCTACCTATCTATCTATATATTAGAGCCTTTATTTTGAATTTGACTCAAATATTTGCATATATGATTAGCTGACATCTTTTGACTCTTTGTAGATTCCCTTTTCATCCTCTGTTTCGCTTTTCATCCTGTTTCGTTTTTTAGCAATTTCTTTTTAAAGAAATTGTATTGATTTTACTGTAGAATTCTCCATGTTTAGTTTTTCTGTTTGCATCTATGGAGTACAGTTTCCAGACTGTATTTCCATAAAATTTCTGAAAGTAGAGTTGTATTTAAAGAATTGATTAAATTCATATTCAGAGGTGGTAGCATGTTCTTCCCTTAAGTGACGTGTGACATGCACATACCTCCTTTTTTCTGACTGTTAGTAGCTGATATTAGTTAGTTAGTTGATATTCAATGCCTGGATTCACCAATTTTTTTAGGAATTGCATTGTGATAATTGTGACATTTAGTTCCATTTTAATTTTCAATTTAGTAGCTGAAATTCGTTAATAGTATAGTAACCTCTCATCAAATTTTTAGTTGCACTGACACTTAATTTATACTGAAAACCCAGAACAAATGCTTGATTCTTTCCCTTAACTTAGAAGTTTTTTTCTTTCTTTTTTTTTTTTTAGTGAGTTGATTCATTAGATTCTTCAAAAGAAAAAACCTGTGTGTATGTACCTTAGTCTGTTTGAGATACTAAAAAATTATTTCTCCATAAATTGGGGAATTTAATTAACTAAGCAATGACCATTTATTTGTCACAGTTCTAGCTGCTGAAGAGTCCAAGATAAAAGCTGGGGCAGATCAGTGTCCAGTGAGGACACTCTTCCAGGTTTGCAGATGGCCATCTTCTCACTGTGTCCCATGTAGCAGAAGGGGTAAAGAGAGCTCTCTGTGGTCTCAGATTTTGTAAGCCAACAGTGGTTCAGCTGATAAAGAATCTCCCCACAATGTGAGAGACCTGGGTTCAATCCCTAGGTTGGGAAGATCCCCTGGAGAAGGGAACAGCTACCCACTCCAGTATTCTGGCCTTTGAGAATTCCATTGACAGAGAAGCCTGGCAGGCTACAGTCCATGGGGTTGCAAAGAGTCAGACATGACTGAGAGACTTTCACTTTAATACCATTCATGACTCCCCTCTGCTCACGATCTAATTACCACCTAAGTCGCCGCCTCCTAAAGCCGTCACGTGCGCATGCCTGTTAAGTCACTTCCACCATGTCTGACTCTTTGTGACCCCACTAACGCCACCTAGGGAGCCCAAAGCCATCACACTGAGGGGCTATGTTTTCACCATAAGAACTTTGTGGGAAATAAAGCATGCAGTTTTTAAGAGTGTTAACAGGAATAGTAACAATATACAGGAGACTAGCTACCAACAGGTAAGTACAAAATGACTCTAAAAATTTCTCTAAGGCTAAAGAAATGCACTGGAAAATAATAGTTGGAAGAGGTTCTCTTCCCCAAAGCTGTAATTCAGATGTCACCAGAAGGTATGTCACAGCAGCCCAGTGAATGGTAGAGGAGTTTGCTGGGTTACCCGGAGAAAGCCGGTCCACAGTTGGTGGACTGAGCCTGGTAAGCAGGGAGTTCTGGACAAGGACTGGGAAGCCAGAAGCTCCCCATCAAAGTGACATGGAGCTCAGGCTGGAGGGTGGGTAACTGTGGCTGGGCCTATCAATCAGAAAGTCACCCACTGGGATGTCATCCAACTAAAGGTGGTGGATAAGGAACTTGGCTAACCCGCAAGCATGCTGGCTGTCAAAGCCTGGCCCTCAGAAAACCTGTCAGGTAACCTAGAATTAGGTGAGATTGGTGAGCAGGGAAAACAAATAAGCCTCTGTTGGATATCAGTTGTTGAATCTAGCAAAAGTGGATCTGCAAGCCTGGAGCCCCCACCTTCACCCCCACCCTGGGGAGCTGGGTAACAGAGGTTGATGGGGCAGGGAACCAAAGGCTTAACCAGCAAGCTGGAGGCTGGACATTACTGGTGTCCCCAAGTATGGCTATTTGCTGTACACCACAGGAATAAGTTCAGAAAAGCACACAAGTAATTGAGGGGGTACCCAATATTATCTCCTCTATAACCCTTCCATTACCCTCTGCCAACAAAGCTTGGATTTCCCAGGTGGCTCAGTGGTTAAGAATCCACCTGCCAAGAAGGATACACGGGTTTGAGCCATGGATCAGGAAGATTCCCTGGAGAAGGAAATGGCAATCCATTCCAATTTTCTTGACTGGAAAATTCCATGGACAGAGGAGGCTGGTGGGCTATAGTCTATAGAGTTTCAAAGAATCAGACTTGACTGAGCATGCACACACATGCCAAGAAAACATTTGGAAAATATACTCTGCATAGTAATCATTGAGAGTAAAAAGAAAAAAAGAGAAAAAAATTTGATCCGACAATCATTAAAACATATGTAATTACCGTAAACTTCCTATTGGAATATTTATTCAGGAATAAATCACAGAGAAAAATTGACTGCTTACATAAAAACCCACGTATAATAAATAACTTGATGTATGTTACAAGAGGCAATTCAGATTAAAGGGAAATATATTTACTACTCAACAAAAGGAGTTGGTATAATTGAGAAAGCTTTTCTTGTTTAAAAAAAGTGTCAATTTATATTTTCACAGCATTCACGAAAATAAATTTCAAATGGAGTAAAGAGTAACAATTTTTAATAAAATTATGAAAGTTTTTTAAAAGTAGTTATTTATCAAAACTTGAGAGT
>SJYQ01004050.1:444002-461380 GCA_006410935.1 Redunca redunca
CCTGCTTATTTAACTTCTATGCAGAGTACATCATGAGAAGTGCTGGACTGGAAGAAACACAAGCTGGAATCAAGATTGCTGGGAGAAATATCAATAAACTCAGATATGCAGATGACACCACCCTTATGGCAGAAAGTGAAGAGGAACTAAAAAGCCTCTTGATGAAAGTGAAAGAGGAGAGTGAAAAAGTTGGCTTCAAGCTCAACATTCAGAAAACGAAGATCATGGCATCTGGTCCCATCACTTCATGGGAAATAGATGGGGAAACAGTGGAAACAGTGTCAGACTTTATTTTGGGGGGCTCCAAAATCACTGCAGATGGTGACTGCAGCCATGAAATTAAAAGACGCTTACTCCTTGGAAGAAAAGTTATGACCAATCTACATAATATATTCAAAATCAGAGACATTACTTTGCCGACTAAGGTCCGTCTAGTCAAGGCTATGGATTTTCCTGTGGTCAGGTATGGATGTGAGAGTTGGACTGTGAAGAAGACTGAGCACCGAAGAATTGATGCGTTTGAACTGTGTTGTTGGAGAAGACTCTTGAGGGTCCCTTGGACTGCAAGGAGATCCAACCAGTCCATTCTGAAAGAGATCAACCCTGGGATTTCTTTGGAAGGAATGATGCTAACGCTGAAGCTCCAGTACTTTGGCCATCTGATGCGAAGAGTTGACTCATTGGAAAAGACTCTGATGCTGGGAGAGATTGGGGGCAGGAGAAGAAGGGGAGGACCCAGGATGAGACGGCTGGATGGCATCATGGACTCGATGGACTGGACGTGAGTCTGAGTGAACTCTGGGAGATGGTGATGGACAAGGAGGCCTGGTATGCTGCGATTCATGGGGTCGTAAAGAGTCGGACACGACTGAGTGACTGAACTGAACTGAATAGATGACAACTGAACCGGTTTTATGTACTCTAATCATTTCCTGAAGAAACCACCTTAAATATTCAATATGAATCTGATAAAGTAGATATGAACAATTTTTCCTGTAAAATTGGTTTGTAAAATCTTTCGTAGAAGAGGAAATTACATCGTTTATTTGTCATAGAAACCATATGTTTCTTATGTAAAGCATACGGTTCATTGTGCATTGTTAAAATTTTTTCTCCTCCCTCCTTCCCTTCATGCCTCTCTTGCTTCCTTTTTGTCTCTTTCTGAAATTCACCAAACCTCTTAAGATTCCTTCAGTTTTACTTGCACTTTGTGTGTATTTGCATTTTTTGCAGTTTTATCACATGATTACTCATATATTCACTACTGTATTCAAGATGTAATAATTTGTTCACCATAAAAATTCCTTGCTTGTGTACTAAGTCACTTCAGTCCTCTGTGATTCTTTGTGACCCCGTGGACTGTAGCACACCAGGCTCCTCTGTCAATGGGATTCTCCAGGCAAGAACACTGGAGTGGGTTGTTCTGCCCTCCTCTTATTCCTTATGTTTCCCTTTTATAATCATATCTACCTCCTCACACATTTCCCCAAACCCTGGGAACTACTAATCTGTTTTCCATCTATATAATTTTCTCAGTTCAAGAATGTTATATAAATGAAATCACATTATATAATCTTTAGAGATTTACTTTTATTTTTCACTCAGAAAAAATCCCTTGAGATATCTCAAAGTTCTGTCAAATAACAATCATTCTTTTTTACTGCTCAATAGTATTTCACAGCATGGATGTAACACAGTTTGTTTATCCATTTACTCATTGAAGGACATGAAGTAGTTTACTTCTTGTACTGTTATGAATGTAACTGATAAAAACATTGTCATATATATTTTGTGTAAATATAAATTTTTCATTCTCTTAAATAAATGCCTAAGAGTACAATTGCTAAGCTGATTGGTAGTTGTATTTTTACTTTTATAAGAAGCTATGAACTTATTTTATAGAGTGCCTATGCTGTCTCACATACCCATTAGAAATGTCTGAATAATCAAATTGTCTGCACTCTTGCCATCATTTGGTGTTGTCACTAATTTTATTTTAGCTATTCTGATAGGTGCGTGTGTGTAGTTATTCACTTTGTGGTTCTAATTTACATTTCCCTAATAGATAATAATGGAGCTTCCCAGGTGACTCAGTGGTAAAGAACTTACCTACAATGCAGGAGACATAGGTTTTATCTTTGGGTTGGGAAAATCCCCTGGAGAAGGAAATGGCAATTCACTCTAGTATTCTTGCCTGGGAAACTGTATGGACAGAAGAGCCTGGTGGGCCACAAACCATGGGTTCACAAAAGAGTTGGAAACTACTAAGCAACTAAACAGTAACAACAGCAGCACAATGGCTAATAATATTTCACATATTCTCAGGTGCTTATTTACCATCTGTATATTCTTTTGGTGGAATACCTCCTTACAGCTTTTTCCCATTGTCTAATTGGCTTATTTTTAATTGTGGAGGTTTGACAATGCTTTACATATGCTAGGCATTAACCCATTGCCAGATATGTGGTTTGCAAACATTTCCTCATAGTTGACTCTGTGTAATTTCTATTATTTTGCCTATGTTAAGATTTCTTTGTGGTTCAGGATAAAGTCTGTTTTATGGATGCTTGAATAAAGAAGCATATTCTGTTATTGTTTGGATAGAGAGAATGTTCTATGTATCCTGATTAGATCTTGTTCGATTATGTTGTTCAGATCTTCTCTATTATGTCAGGGGAATTTGGGTCCTATTTTCATCTTACAGTAGGCAGTTACCTAGTTAGATTTAGCACTTAGGTCCTGGTATACTTGTGTGAGTATGGTTTCAATTGCAGTTTAATTCTCTGAGGCTTAGCATTGCTATTTTTGTCTGCGTGTTTAATCAGGTTCAGAAGAAGCTACCAGTGCGTCCTACATCTCCTGCCTAAGGGAACAAGAGGATTTTTCCCAGGGGAAGCATCCTCCTATCTCAAGGTGGGGGAAGGAACAGTCAAGCCACAGGAATGACAAGGCTTCCTGATCTGATATATATTTTCTTGTAAGAGTGTCCCTCTTGCCAGTGCTGCCTGGCCACCTTGTGGCATTAGTTGAAGGCGATAAGTCTCAAGTTGCAGAGGATGAAGGCATTTCCTGATTGTTATGGCAAGATCCCCTAGGTGGTGCTAGTGGTGAAGAACTCACCTGCCAATGCAGGAGACAAGAGATGTGAGTTCCATCCCTAAATCAGGAAGATCCTGCGTAGGTGGGCATGGCAACCTACTCCAGTATTCGTGTCTGGAGAATCCCCGTGGACAGAGGATCCTGGTGGGCTACCATCCATGGGGTTGCACAGAGTTGGATGCAAGTGAAACAACTTAAATGCACACACATGGCAGGATCCCCTTGGCCACTATTGCTAGTCGGTCAGTACCACCAGGCTGTCTCTTGATAAGTGAAGGATGCACAGCCTCAGGCCCCACAAGTTAGTACTCTCCAGTCTTCTTACTGTCTGTGGAGTTCTTGATCAATACCTTTTCCCCTGTATGATCAGTGGAAAATTCAGTTTGATCCAGTCTGCCAGGGAAAGCTTCTATTGCTCGGTTGGGGACTCAGGCCTCAGTTATCTTCTGTTGGCTGTGTGGAGTGGGTGGAAGATGCTCTGCATTGGGCTATTCTGTCACTTATGGGTTCCCAAACCAGTTTCCTTTCCTCATTCTACTTTCCAGAGCTCTTTTGTTGCATTCTTTCCTAGGTTTATCATTGTAATTAGTGAGAAGAAATAGTGCGAAATAAGTTTATACCATCTTTTCTGTCCCAGAAGTTCAATATCAGTTTAACGTGTTTTTGAGTTTGCTTCCAGAGTTTTATTTATTGGCATTGTAATTCTAAAACACTCTGAATGTAAAATATGTCTAACCTCAGAAATACAATGTTCTCAATTTTGTGAAAAAAACCCATATTAAAAATGAAATTACCTTATAATAAGATATTTTTATTACTTACAGAATTAATGTCCTCTGACTAGGGTCCACAGTGATTCTGTGTATTACCAAATTTTATTCTTTTTAAGATATCATTTTAGTAAGTTTCCGTTGTTCACAATTTATGTATCATTAATTATTCTGACTCTTGGAATTATGGTTTGAAAATAGTAAGCAGGCCTTGGGGTGTTGTGAACAGTGTAAACCTACATGAAAATGACTGTAGGAGATGGATTTCCAACTTGAAAATTAAGAGCTTTTGCTAGAAGAAGGTAATTTAAAGCAAGAATAGGCTGTATGAAATGACTACTTCAAGAACTAAAAATAAATTTAAATTAATACAGTTTTGAAGGAACTGGAAAGTATAAGGAAAATAAACATTAACTTTAAAGATAGTTTTTGGCAAAGCAACATTTGGTGGAATGCTTCATGTTTTATATGATTTGGCAAATGGGATAGATATAGCTATCATAAACATGCTTTGAATTATGGGACATGAACCGAAGTGTGTAATTATGTGGCATAAACATGAATTATGTATTATTTTAATGATAGAATGAGAAAACTTGTTCCAACTTCCTTTGCAGATTTGTCTTTTAAATTCATGACTTTAGTGCACGTAAAAACTTCAACATTCAATGCTGAATTGTATGTCAGATTACATGGCAAAATTTTGCATTTTAAAATATTCTTTTACTGATATTAAAGTGTTTTTTTAGTTGACATGTTTGTCCAGTTGAACATTAGAATAAGTGTTACCTGTTTACTAAAATTATCTATTTTATCCCATCTGAAAGTACATGGGTTCTTTATTAAGCCACATGATTTTACTAAAATATATAGTGCAATGTCTCAGAATTATATAAAACTTCTGTTAAAATATGATTTCCATTGGGAGAAAACCTGAGGAAACATGACTAAGATATATTTTTTGAATAGGTTAAGGAAACTTCATGGTGGTACAAGTCCTTGAGTTCAATCCCTGCTCAGAGAACTATCCTACAATCTACACAGATCAGGGGAAAAAAAAAAAAAAAAAAGTTTGAAACTTGAAATGTCAGCAGTAAATGCTTATTAAAGAGTTATCAAAACATTAGCATATTTATATTAGTTTTGAAACAAGTAAAACATAATATACTAGGCTAAACCTAAAATAAGACATAAACATATAATTATGTGCTTTTTGACCATCTGCATGTCTTCTTTAGATAAATATCTAGATCTTCCACCATTTTTTTCATTTTAAACAATATTCAAGTTTGTTAAACAAACTTTGAAAAGCTTTCAGTTCAGTTCAGTCGCTCAGTTGTGTCCGACTCTTTGCGACCCCATGAATCGCAGCACGCCAGGCCTCCCTGTCCATCACCATCTCCCGGAGTTCACCCAGACTCACATCCATCGAGTAGGTGATGCCATCCAGCCATCCCATCCTCTGTCGTCCCCTTTTCCTCCTGCCCCCAATCCCTCCCAGCATCAGAGTCTTTTCTAATGAGTCAACTCTTCTCATGAGGTGGCCAAAAAATTGGAGTTTCAGCTTTAGCATCATTTCTTCCAAAGAACACCCAGGGCTGATCTGCTTTAGAACGGACTGGTTGGACCTCCTTGCAGTCCAAGGGACTCTCAAGAGTCTTCTCCAACACCACAGTTCAAAAGCATCAGTTCTTTGGTGCTCAGCTTTTTTCACAGTCCAACTCTCACATCCATACATGACCACAGGAAAAACCATAGCCTTGACTAGATCAACTGCACTGGAAGAAGCACAAGCTGGAATCATGATTGATGGGAGAAATATCAATAACTTCAGATATGCAGATGACACCACTCTTATGGCAGAAAGTGAAGAGAAACTAAAAAGCCTCTTGCTGTTAAGTAGCTTCAGTCATGTCTGACTCTGTGCAACCCCAGAGACAGCAGCCCACCAGGCTCCCCTTTATCTAGGATTCTCCAGGCAAGAACACTGGAGTGGGTTGCCATTTCCTTCTCCCAAAAGCCTCTTGTTGAGAGTGAAAAAGTTGGCTTAAAGCTCAACATTCAGAAAATGAAGATCACGGCATCTGGTCCCGTCACTTCGTGGAAAATAGATGGGGAAACAGTGGAAACAGCATCAGACTTTATTTTGGGGGGCTCCAAAATCACTGCAGATGGTGACTGCAGCCATGAAATTAAAAGACGCTTACTCCTTGGAAGAAAAGTTATGACCAACGTAGATAGCATATTGAAAAGCAGAGACATTACTTTGCCAACAAAATGTTTAACTTTCACCAATTTCAAGGTTTGTTAATCCCAATTTTGCATATAACTGAACTTTCAATTCTATCGTCACCTGCTGGATTGATTCCACTCTGGATTCTGAGGTGTCAGTTTCTTCCTGAAAATTTTTCTTTGCTTCTTCTAACATGTCTTGTGTTTCTTTTTGAGAATTCTAATGAAAACAACAACAATCTGATAAAGTATTGTTAAGCACTGATAAGGTATCTGATAAGCACTCTTCCTCTGCAAACATTATGCCCTCAGAAACATCTTCTAAATTTTGGAGTACTTTTTTTGTTTTGTTTTGTTTCAATTTCTTCCTTTACTTCTGTCATTCTGTTTGTATCTCATGCAGATTTGTTTATCTTTCGTTGATCTTTAAAAGCAGCACTGACATCTTCTGCAGCTACCTTCTTCATGGTGACTGCCATCTTGCCCCTCCCTCCCTTAATTTTTTTGATTAAGTTTTTGTTTTTTCTGATATTGAGCTGCATGAATTTTATGTATTTTGTAGAGGTTAATCCCTTGTCAGTTGCTTCATTTGCAAATATTTTCTCCCATTTTGAAGGTTGTTTTTTCTATTCTAAACATTGTAGTTTCATTTTGTTTATGATGTCCTTCGCTGTGAAAAAGCTTTTAGGTCTAATTAGGCCCCATTTGTTTATTTATTTATTTATTTATTTCCATTACTCTAGGCAGTAGATCATAAAATATCTTGCTGTAATTTATGTCAAAGAATGTTCTTCCTATGTCTTGCTCTGTTTTATAGCCTCTGATCTTACATTTAGGTCTTTAATCCATTTTTATTTTGTTTTTGTGTATGGTACTAGGAAGTGTTCTAATCTCATCCTTTTACATGTAGCTGTCCAGTTTTCCCAGCACCATTGAAGAGATTGTCTTTTCTCCATTGTTTATTTTTGCCGCCTTTGTTATAGATTAGGTGTGGGTTTATCTCTAGGTTTTCTGTCCTGTTCCATTGATCTATGTTTCTGGTTTGTGTGTGTGTGTGTATGTGTGTAAGTGTGTGCATGTGAGCACATGCAACTGAAAGTACCATACTGTTTTGATGACTGTAAATTCATAGTATAGTCTGAAGTCAGGGAGTTTGATTCCTCCAGCTCCATTTTCCCTTTATCAAGATTGCTTTGGCTATGTGGAGTTTGTGTGTTTACAAATTTTGTATTTATACAAATGGTAAAATGTTTTGTTCTAATTCTATGAAAAATGCCATTTATAATTGAATAGAGATTGCATTGAATCTGTAGATTGCTTTGGGTAGTACAGTAATTTTTGTAATATTGATGCTTCCAATCAGAGAACATGGTATATGTCTCCATCTTCTTGTGCCATCTTTTATTTCTTTCATCAGTATCTTGTAGTTTTTTGAGTATAAGTATTTTGTCTCCTTAGGTAGGTTTATTCTTAGGTTTTTTTATTCTTTTTAATTAGATGGTAAATGAGACTGTTTCTTTAATTTCTCTTTCTGATCTTCTATTTTTAGTGTCTAGGAATGCAAGAGATTTCTGTGCATTAATTTTGTATTTTGCAACTTTACCAAATTCATTGATGAGCTCTAGTAGTTTTAGGGTAGCATCTTTAGGATTTTCTATGTATAGTATTCTATGGGGTCACACAGAATTGGACACGACTGAAGCGACTTAGCAGCAGCATGTATACTATCATATAATCTACAAACAGTGATAGTTTTACTTCATCATTCCTAATATTGATTCTTTTCAAACATAAAACATATAGACATTAAGCAATAAATAGCAAAACAAAGTGTATTTGGATACAAAATTGTATATATACGTGTGTATATGTATATATATATATATATGCAAACACATTTGTGTTTATGTTCACATCTGTTTATATATGTAATTAAACATGTATCTTTCATTCTTTTTATGGTTGAATAATACTCCATTATATGTATGTGGGGATATATATATTAATATATACATATATGTATCATATCTTCTATAGTGGGCTAGTGTCTTTTGGTGCATTTTTTTTAAATTATGAAGTCCAATTTTCTTTTTCTTTTGTTGCCTATATTTTTGATGTCACATCTAAGAAGTCACTGTCAAATCCAATTTTGTGAAGCTTTTATCCTATGTTTTCTACTAAGAGTTTTTAAATTTTTNCAACTCCAGTTTTCCTAGTACTTTTTATTGAAAAGAGTGAAAACCTGTTATTTTCCCATTGAATAGTCTTGACACTCTTGTCAAAAATTATTTGACCATATATGTGAGAGTGTAGAGAAATGGAAATCAAAGCTAAAATGAAATACCACCTCACACACATTAGGATAGCAACCAAAAAACAAAAGCAACAGGTGTTGTCAAGGATATGAATAAATTGTAATCCTTTTGCACTGTTGGTGGTAATATAATATGCTGTGGAAACAGCTTGGAAAGTACTCAAAAACTTAAAAATTGAGTTACCTCATGATCCAGCAATTGTATATTTGGATATACCCAAAATAATTGAAAGTAGGATTTTGAAGAATTATTTGTACTCCATTTTCATAGCACCATTATTACATTGCTAAAACATGAAATCGACCCATGTGCCCATCAAAGGATAAGCAGATAAGCAAAATGTGGTATATGCATTGTTACTCAGTCACTAAGTTTTGTCCAACTCTGCCACCTTATGAACTGCAAATGCCAGGCTTGTCTGTCCGACACTATTTCCCTGAGTTTTCTCAAGCTCATATCCATTGAGTCACTGATAGCACCCAACCATCTCATCCTCTTTTGCCTCTTTCTCCCCTTGCCCTCAATTTTTTCCAGCATCAAGGTCTTTTGCAATGAGTCACCTCTTTGCATCAGGTGGCTAAAATATTAGAACTTCTTAATATCTTCTGTTATGTCCTTGCTGTTTTTATACTGATTGTGCCTATCCTTGTATGAAATGTTCCCTTGGTATCTCCAATTTTCTTATTAAAGAGATCTCTATTGTTTCCCATTCTATTGCTTTCCTCTATTTCTTTGCATTGATCAATGAAGAAGACTTTCTTATCTCTCCTTGATACTCTCTGGAATTCTGCGTTCAGTTGTGGGTATATCTTTTCCTTTCTCCTTTGCCTTTCACTCCTCTTCTTTCCTCTATTTGTAAGGCATTTTAGACAACCCCTTTGCCTTCTTGCATTTCTTTTTCTTGGGGTCATTGCCTCCTATACAATGTTATAAACCTCTGTCTATAATTCTTCAAGCACTATGTCTACCAGATCTAGTCCTTTCAATCTATTAGTCACCTCCAGTGTATAATTATAAGGGATTTGATGTAGGTCTTACCTGAAAGGTCTAGTTATTTTCCCTCCTTTTTTCAATTTGAGCCTGAATTTTGCAGTAAAGGGCTAATGATCTGAGTCCCAGCTAGTCACAGGTCTTTTTTTTGCTGACTGTAGAGAGCTTCCCCATCTCAGGCTGCAAAGAATATAATCAGTTTGATTTAGATATTGACCATCTGGTGATGTCCATACATAGAATCATCCCTTGTGTTGTTACCAGAGGGTGACCAGTGTGTTGTCTTGGCAAAACTCTGTTAGCCTTTGCCCTGCTTCATTTTGTACTCCAAGGCCAAACTTGCCTTGTTATTCCAGGTTTCTCTTGACTTCTTACTTTTGCATATATTGCATATACATACAATAGTATATTCTCCTTAAAAAGAAAGGAAACTGCAATATATTACAACATCGATAATTCTTGAGGATATAATGTTAAATGAAATAAGCCAACCACAAAAACTAAATACTGTATGACTCCGCTTATATGAGGTATTCAATTAAATCATAAAGACAGAAAGTATAACTGGTTGCCAGGGGCTGAAGGCAGTGAAGACTGAGTTATTGTTTGATACGCATTGTTTCAGATGTACAAGAAGAAAAGAATTAAGAGGATGGATGGTGGTGATGGCTGCAAAGAAGTGAATGTGTTTAATATCACTGAATTTTATGCTTCAAAATGGTTAAGATGATAAATTTTATGTTTTGTGTAATTTAACACAGTTTTGAAAATAATTAATTTACACCAATAAGGTGTATATTGATTTTAAAGAATGAAAATTTCTCTCTCATGAATCAATTGAATTTGAATTTTTGATTCTTGCAGTTCTCAGAAGGTAAACTTCTTCTGCTACCATTACTAATTTTCTAACATGTCCAACATGTCCAATAGTGAGTGTCCATGTTATGTATGCAAATAGCTCATATGCATATACAAATTGATGCATTAAAGGAGTAATTGCAAATCTAAATACCCATTGCATGTGAAAATATGTCATTTACATATGCAGCTTAAATATCTTTTTGTAATCCTGATGCTGCTAATGTGTGAGTATTTGTTGTTGTGTTGAAGTTTGCTCATTTTTTTTTTGCTGTTCTTTAACAGACTTCTCTACAATTAATATAGTAGTATTCTCTTGTACTTTTGCTAACTCACTCTATTTTCTATTATTTCATCTATGAGTTCAATGTCATCAATGTACCTTGTGTTATAAGCATATTAGTACAGAATCAAGACATCTGAATCACAATCCAAATCCTGTTAATGCATCTGTACATGGTCTTTCTTCTTAAAATTCATGTTTTTCCCCTCTTGAATTAAATGTTGCCTACTAACTGGGGAAAATATTTTTACTAGATGAACATAATTTAATGAATTTCACCTCTCACCTCTGCAGTTGCTCTCTTTGGATGCCTTTGTTCTGCTAATCTTCCAGAAGGAAAATGTGAATCCTCTAGCCTTGCCACAGCTCCACTTACACACTATTCCCTCAGGCCCCAAACAAGACAATTTTCATTAAAGCCATTATTTTCTACCACAATTTCATTCATGTATGCAACAAATACTTTTTGAGTGCCTACTCCATAAATTCTTCTAGGTGCTATTAATACATCTGTGAACAAAACAAAGATGCCTGCTACCTTCTAGTGGAGAAGACAGTGAGTAGACAATAAACATTTAAATAATTGTGTAGTATACTAGAAAGTATTGAGTGCTTAGGAAAAAATAAAAATTGAAGCAGGTTGAGTAGGATTAGCAGAATTAAGGTTGAGGGAGAGAGGTAGATAACATAAGAATGAACAGGGAAAGCCAATTTTGAAGATGATAATTAAGGAAAATTGAAGAAATTCAGGCAAGAAGATATATAAGGGAAAGCATTCTGAGGAAGACCCAACATTGGGGAAAGTGACTAACATGAAGCCCATATGACAGATAGAGAATGAATATGCAGAAGAGTAACAGGATGTGTTTTTTAAGAGGTGAGCTACTCTCTTTTTCCTTTGCTTGGTCTTGGTCACAAAAGTCTTTGAAAGGCATGCATCATTATGCTTACTATGCCCCATTCTTTTTCTTCTCATCTCACCTGTAACTGTTTCACCCAAGCCTCCTTCTCAACTACCCTACAGAAACTGCTTCTGCCAAGTTAAGCTATGACCTCTACATTGATAAAGCCAAAGGTTAGTTCTAACTCACTTCTCATCTAACATGAATGATCAACTTCATTTGACAGTTGCTTTTTCCTTCCTCCTTCAGTCCCTTTCCTCATTCACTGTGCTTCCTCTTACCTAACTGGGCTCTCCTTCTCATCACCTTTGCTGTAATATCACTTTAAAATTTATTATTTTTTTAAATGTTTATTTTTACCTTATTTTACTTTACAATACTGTATTGGTTTTGCCATACATTGACATGAATCCTCCATGGATTCATGAGTTCCCAATCCTGAACCCCCCTCCCACCTCCCACCCCATATCATCTCTCTGGATCATCCCCCGTGCACCAGCCCCAAGCAAAGCAGACCAGTGGGTCTGGGGGTGGGAACTGATAGGAAAGGGACACAAGTCAGTCTTTGGGTGTGATGAAAATGATATATATCTTGCTTATAGTGGAGATTTATGTTTATATATTTGTAACAAGTCATCAAAATACATGCCTTGAAGTGGGAGCACTTTCCTGCATTGACATTCTATGTCTGTAACGAGCATTATTAAAAAAAAATAAAAAAATAAAGTGTCATTATAAAACCTTGGAGAGAGATCCACATTTGTAGAGCATCATCAATTATTGAGAAATACAACTTGCAAAGCATCAGAGAAAAAATGTTACCGTACAGAGTGCTTGGTTTCATATATTATGTATTAGTATGGGAAATAGATGGGGAAACAGTAAAAACAGTGTCAGACTTTATTTTGGGGGGCTCCAAAATCACTGCAGATGGTGACTGCAGCCATGAAATTAAAAGATGCTTACTCCTTGGAAGAAAAGTTATGACCAACCTAGATAGCATATTCAAAAGCAGAGACATTACTTTGCTGACTAAGGTCCGTCTAGTCAAGGCTATGGTTTTTCCAGTAGTCATGTATGGATGTGAGAGGTGGACTGTGAAGAAGGCTGAGCNTATTGTACATTGCATTTGTGATTATTAACAAGGTTAAAAAGGATTTTGTATATCATTTTCCATTAAGGATTATATGCAACATTATAAATGGTAATGGTAAATGTGATGGTTTCATACATCAATTCTTATTTTTTTTTGGTAGCTCTAAAATATCATTATTTCATATGAACTAGACAAATTCATTACCCATGATGTTCACGTACATATATTTGTTTCTGATGGAAATAATTAGTCTTCAATTGCTGTATTTAAGTGCCTGCAGATTGTTTCTTTGGCTCAGACAGATACAATTTGTTTGCAATTACTTCCAGCATTTTGCACACGACCACAAGAAAACAATTAAGGTATGTTTCAAAAGTTGTTTGCCTATATTTTTCTGACACCTTAAATGTGATTAGATAAAAGAGTTAGGTTTTAAGTGTAATAGCCTAAAATGCATGAGATATCTTGCCCTTTCATTTGCACAGTGCTTCAGGTTTTGCTTTATTTTTTTTTTAATCAACACAATTTAAGTTGAAAAGAGAAAAAATAAAAGCTATGCATTCTGCTTAGAAACTGAGAATTTTTCACTTTAAATGGATATTTGTGTTTCCTTGATCTGCAGGAGGGTAGAAACAAAAGCAATTGTTTTACTACATCCTTTGAAGGCAATGGCACCCCACTCCAGTACTCTTGCCTGGAAAATCCCATGGACGGAAGAGCCTGGTGGGCTGCAGTCCATGGGGTCGCTAAGAGTCGGACCAGACTGAGCGACTTCACTGTATTTTATTTAGCAAGATTTAAAACTCTCAGATTATAAAAATTAGAGAAACACTCAATTTTTGTCATGCAAAGTTTAATTCTTTTAACACATAATTATTTTAGATGGTTAGTTTAAATGGAAACATGAATAGAAAACTAAACTAAATTAACAATGTATGAGAGAGATACATACACAGGTTAATATAAAAATATTCAGAACATTCTCCTTTAAAGACTAATTTTTTTCAGATATATTAGAGAAAAACAACCATATTAATTAACCATAAACAATATTATTTCTTTTATTATCCTTAACAATTTTTCAGAGATTGCAATCTAAACTATTTGATACATAATAGGATGGCATGAATTTTGAAGATGTTTTTATTGAAATAATTTCTGTGGCAGTTTAGAGTCTCATAATTTTACTAGATAAGGGTAACTATAAGGATATTCAATTTCAGGTATGTACACTTTTGTTACTAATTTTGCTCTGACTGTTAAAATGTAGTAAGTATTAGGAACTACTACAACTAGAAACATAGGTCTATAATTAATGCTCAGTTTGTTTTTGTCCTTTGTTCAACTGAAATACTCCCCAAATGTCCTTTGCCCAACTGAAATACTGGGATCAATTTATATGCTACAGATCAGAATGGGTCATAACCCCTCCTGTGCATCTCAGTAGCTATATCATTTTCAAAGACATGCTTTAAAAAATACTTTCTTTGTTCAAGAAGGAGGGGCCATATGTATTCTTATGGATGATTCACATTGTTGTATGGCAGAAGCTAAGACAATTTGAAAAACTTATCCTCCAATGAAAAGCTAAAAAAAAAAAAAAATCCTCACCTTTAAGATTTTCACTGTCAAATGACAAAAATAAAACAATTAATTTACTAGTTTGTCTCTTATTCAAGGGAAAACAGTCTCTGGATTGGGGCAGACAGTACCTCACAACACTGAAACACTGTGCCCAAGAGTCTGGGCAAGAGTAAGTTTAGTTATAGACAGAAGAGGCAATGTGGGAACAGGTCTTAATTAACTAGATTAGGCATTTCCTGTAAGACTACGAGGTCCTAGTTTTTTCCTGAGGTCAACTGGCTAAAGCTGTGGGCTGTGATTGGTGTTGGGTTCCTGGGGTGCTTCCCATAAGTGCAGGCTGCCACTGGGTCCCAATATACAAATTAACTTTATCAGAGAGAAATCAGAACTATATTCTCTGTGTAATCTGCAGATCCTTAAATCTCACTGTTGTCTGGGGCTGTAATCTTTGCTGTTTGGAGCCTTGACTAGTGACAGTTCAGGTAGCCATCACCACGAGAATACTCTTTTGGCAGCTCTGCTTGGGCTCCTCCCAAGTTTATGTGGAAGATCAGTGCCCCTTCATGCATGGGCAACTCCATGTTTAAGTAGACTAAAAAGGGTGGGAAGCTATGGTCTGAACTACCTGGTTAAGTCTTGACTGTGCACATGCGTGCTCAATCACTCAGTCATGTTCAACTCTTTGTAGCCCCATGGAGTGCAGCCCACCAGGTTCCTCTCTCCATGGGATTCTCCAGGCAAGAATATTGGAGTGGTTTGCCATTTCCTGCTCCAGGTGATCTTCCTGACCCCAGGATTGAACCCATGTCTCCTGCATTGGCAGGTGGATTCTTTACCACTGAGCCACCAGGGAAACCCTTTAAGTCCTGACTGGCCACAACCAAACCTGGCTTCACATTGGGCTTCATGTTGGACTTTTCATCCTACAGTACAGTCAGAAGTGGGAGTTACCAGGAAATATTGGTGATTCAAAATTTGCTTCCTTTGGCCAATCCCTACTTCCTTGGCTAGGAATAAGTATAAATGTTGCTGTGCCCAGGAACCTCTCCTTAACTCTTAAAGATGTTGTAGAATCTACTGCTGAAGCCAAAGCTTCCCAAGAAAACCCCTAGACTCTCTGACCAAAGATCTTTGATATTAAGATGGCTGTTGATTCTTCCAGCTGAGCAAGGAGGTACCTGTGCTGTGGCCAACATTACTTGTTGCATTTGGATTAATACTTATGGGAAAGCAGTGACTCAGCTACCTAAGATCACAGATCATTTGGCCTAAGAAAAGGACTCCTTCAACAGGATCTATTTCAGTTGGTTTCAGTCCTGAGGACCATGGCTTCAGAATACTCTCCAAATGATTGGTATTTTCCTGTGTGCAGTCATTCTAATAGTCTGCTTAGTGTACTATGCTCCTTCAAAAGCTTTAAACCCATGTCTGGAGCAGCTGGAAACCAGGCAAACAATCTTCCTTCATCTAGAACACCAAAAATGGAATAAAGAAAATGGTCAACTGAGAGACCTCAATATCTTACCCTACAAATTTCAGTTAAAGACCCAACCCCACTACAACATCAACAAAAAGTAGAAGCTGAGAGGCACTAATACCTGAAACTTTGGTTTGTACTCTTATTACAACTGAGAGTTTGATCAAAAGGGGGTACTGATAAATTAATTCATATATCAGCACCCATAAATGGAGACCACCCAGTGGCCTGGCCCACATCAAATATCTAAACCAAAGTCAGCCTGCACTTATGAGAAACACCTCACTTTCAAGGAAACCTAACACATACACCAATCCTGCCACTCAACTGTAGCCAGATCACCTCCTCTTAGAAAACAGGACCTGCTGGCCTTATAAGAAATGCTGGGCCTTCTAGCCAATCATGTATAGTTTCTGTTGCCTTCTGCAACATTCTAAAAAATTCACTCTTGCCCAAATTTCCTTGGGAAGAATGTTCTACTGCTTTGAGGGCAAGATACACACACCGCCCCCCGCCAATTCATGAATTGGTTTCCCTTGGATAAAGTGTATTAAACTTATTGCATTACTAAATTGTTTTGGTTTTGTCATTTGACAACATAATAGCAAAACCCTTAGACAACTGTCATGAGAATAGAATTGCTTAATTAGTATAAAGTGTTACTGCTCTTCCTGGCAAAACTTAGCCATGGGTGTTAAATAACTTATATCAATCTCTTATACAATATTACTTAGATATTATAAGCTATATATATTTACTTTAATACCTTCTATATATATACTTATGTAGATTGCATTTATTTAATGTATCTGTAAAATAAATTTGTATATTTTCTATATGTTACATTGCCATTAAGGTTTTTTCTCCTAATTCAGAATTTAATTAGTGTTAAGTATGACTCTTTTGAAATATCTATGAAAAGAAGTACTTTTACAAGATATATTTTAATTACATTTTCTAGAGAAATTTGTTTTACTGTTATGAAAAAATAATTTTGACACAGTTGCCAAAAAAAAGGCAGGCCCTCCTGGTTACTTTAGAGAGCCTTAATTCATTTTATCTTATATTCATCTGACAGTTCTAGTTAATATTTTGCTTTCTCTCTGCTCTTCACAACTTTTGATCATGAAAACAGTCAGGATTCCTTGTCACAACTCAACACACATTTTCCTTTGAGATTCATCTTATTGTCCACAAATGACTTCTTAAAAATTGAACTTGTGTGAATTTGACCTAAACATTTTTTAAACTATCTTTATGTAGACATATTAAGATGTGCAAACTTTGGTAATTTAATGATATACCCTGCTTATGTACTAGTTCAGAGGGACCTTCTAGAGTTTTCATCTTGATAGCATTAAATTGTTCTATTTAAATTATTGCACTGGTTTAGAAATAATTTGGGAATACCCATAATTCAAAATTTTATTTTATTTTTCACTCAGCTGATATTAGTAAACAGCTTTTATCAAGGAAACCCAATGTGAATCCATAAAAAATACCTACACTGAAATGTAGTATGAAGGGTTCAATTCAGTTCAGTCGCTCAGTCGTGTCCGACTCTTTGCAACCCCATGAATCGCAGCATACCAGGCCTCCCTGTCCATCACCAACTCCCGGAGTTCACTCAGAATCAGGTCCATCGAGTCAGTGATGCCATCCAGCCATCTCATCCTCTGACGTCCCCTTCTCCTCCTGCTTCCAATCCCTCCCAGCATCAGAGTCTTTTCCAACGAGTCAGCTCTTCGCATGAGGTGGCCAAAGTACTGGAG
>SJYQ01004050.1:462025-487065 GCA_006410935.1 Redunca redunca
TTTTTTTTATTTTTGGAGAGATTCTATCCAAATGTGATACTTTAATTTCCCTTTTTATTGAAGTATAATTAATTTACAATGTTGTGTTAGTTTCAAATGTACTATAGAGTGATTCAGCTATACATATATATATGTGTGTGTGTGTATGTATATATATATTCTTTTTCAGATTCTTTACCATTATAAGTTATTTCAAGATATTGAGTGTAGATACTTGTGCTATACAGTATGTCTTATTGTTTACCTACTTTATATGTAGTTTTGTGTATATGCTATTCCTAAACTCCTAATTTATGTCTCCACACACCTCTGCCCCGGTTATTCCTTTTGGTAAGCATAAGTTTGTTTTCTATGTCTGTGAGTCTATTTATCCAGTTCTTTGAATAACTTTTTTTTAGACTACACATATAAGTGATATCATATGATATTGGTTTTCTCTGACATTTCATTTAGTATGATAGTCTCTGGGTCCATTCATATTGCTGCAAATGGCATTATTTCATTTTTTTATGGCTAAATAATATTTCATTGTTTATATCTATCACTTCTGCTTTATTCATTCATCTGTCAGAGGAAATTCAGGTTGGTTCCATGTCTTTGCTATTGTAAATATTATTTCTATGAATATTGGGGTGCATGTATCTTTTTAAATTCTGATTTTCTCCAGATAATATGTCCAGGAATGGGATTGTAGATTCATATTATAACTCTGTTTTTAATTTGTTAAGGAACTTCAAAATTGTTCTCCATAGTGGCTGCACCAAATTACATTCCCACCAAAATTATAACAAGTGTATTTTTCTCCATATCCTCTCTAGCATTTATTTGGTGTAGATTTTTTATGATAACCGTTCTGAGTGGTGTGAAATGATACTTCACCTTAGTTTTGATTTGCATATCTCTAAAATTTATTTATTTTGAACCTCTTCTAAAGTGTCTTTGGACATCTGTGCATCTTCTTTGTAAAAATGTCTCCTTAGGTTTTCTGCCCTATTTTTATTGGGATTTTTCAAAATATTAAACTATATGAACTGTTTGTAAATTTTGGAAATCAACCTATTGTCTATCACATTGTTTGCAAATGTTTTCTCTTAGTCTACAGGTGTTTTTTTTTTTTTCGTTTTGTTTGTGGTTTCCTTTGCTGTACAAAAGCTGTTAACTTTAATTAGGTCGCATCTGTTTATTTTTGTTTTTATTTATATTACTCTCTGACGTGGACCTAAGAAGATTTTGTTGCCACTTTTGACAAAATTGTATCCTGCCTATGTTTTCCTATGAGAGTTACATAGTATCTGATCTTACATTTAAGGCTATAATTCATTTTGACTTTATTTTTGTATGTGGTGTTAGAAAATGTTCTAAATTCATCCTTTTATATGTAGCTGTCCAGTTATCCCAGCAGCACTTATGAAGAGGCTGTCTTTTATCCATTGTAAGTCTTGCCTCCTTTGTTGTAGATTAATTGACCACAGGAATACAGGTTTATTTCTAGACTTTCCGCCTATTCCCTTGGACTATATTTCTATCATTGTGCCAGTATCAAACTGTTTTCATTACTGTAGCTTTGTAGCATAGTCTGAAATTAGGACGCATGATTCTTCAATTCCATTCTTCTTTCTCAAGATTCATTTGGCTATGCAGGGTCTTTTGTGCTTCCATATAAATTAAAAAAAAATTTGTTCCAGTTCTTTGAAAAATTATATTGGTAATTAATAGGAATTGCATTGAATCTGCCTTGGTAGTATAGTCGTTTTAGCAATAATAGCAGTATTGATTCTTCCATTCCAAGAATGAAGTATATATATATATATATATATATTTAATTGAAATATTTTTGATTTACAGTATCCATTACTTTCTGGCATTTCAGGCATACAACACAGTGTTTTAGTTTCAAAGAATACATACACTCTTTCTCTTATAGGTCATTATAAAATACTGAGTATAATTCCTTGAGCTATTCAGTAGGTCCTTGTTGGCTTTCTATTTTATATATAGTAGAGGCAGATAAGCTTCCATTCGGAGAAGGCGATGGCACCCCATTCGAGTACTCTTGCCTGGAAAATCCCATGGTCAGAGAAGCCTGGTGGGCTGCAGTCCATTGGGTCGCAAAGAGTCAGACACAACTGAGCGAATTCACTTTTACTTTTCACTTTTATGCATTGGAAAAGGCAATGACAACCCATTTAAGTATTCTCGCCTGGAGAATCCCAGGGACAGGGGAGCCTGGTGGGCTGCCGTCTATGGGGTCACATAGAGTCGGACACGACTGAAGTGACTTAGCAGCAGCTGCAACAGCAGCAGTGTTATCCCAACCCCCTAATGTATCCCTCCTCCACTCCTCTTTTTCCTTTGGTAGCCATGCACCACTTGTTTACTATGTCTACGAATTTCTTTCTGTTTTGGAAATAAATTCATTACTTTTTTTTTTAGATTCCACATATAAGTTCAGTTCAGTTCAGTCGCTCAGTCGTGTCCGACTCTTTGTGACCCCATGAATCACAGCACACCAGGCCTTCCTGTCCATCGCCAACTCCCGGAGTTCATACAAACTCATGTCCATCGAGTAGGTGATGCTATCCAGCCATCTCATCCTCTGTCGTCCCCTTTCCTCCTGCCCCCAATCCCTCCCAGCATCAGAGTCTTTTCCAATGAGTCAACTCTTCGCATGAGGTGGCCAGAGTACTGGAGTTTCAGCTTCACCGTCAGTCCTTCCAAAGAACACCCAGGGCTGATCTCCTTCAGAATGGACTGGTTGGATCTCCTTGCAGTCCAAGGGACTGTCAAGAGTCTTCTCTAACACCACAGTTCAAAAGCATCAGTCCTTTGCTGCTCAGCTTTCCTCACAGACCAACTCTCACATCCATACATGACCACTGGAAAAACCATAGCCTTTAATAGATGGACCTTTGTTGGCAAAGTAATATCTGCTTTTCAATATGTTATCTAGGTTGGTCATAACTTTCCTTCCAAGGAGTAAGCGTCTTTTAATTTCATGGCTGCAGTCACCATCTGCAGTGATTTTGGAACCCCTCAAAATAAAGTCTGACACTGTTTATGTTTCCCCATCTATTTCCCATGAAGTGATGGGACCAGATGCCATGATCTTCGTTTTCTGAATGTTGAGCTTTAAGCCAACTTTTTTGCTCTCCTCTTTCACTCTCATCAACAGGCTTTTTAGTTCCACTTCATTTTCTGCCAAAAGGGTGGTGTCATCTGCATATCTGAGGTTATTGATATTTCTCCCAGCAATCTTGATTCCAGCTTGTGGTTCTTCCAGCCCAGCATTTCTCATGATGCACTCTGCATAGAAGTTAAATAAGCAGGGTGACAATATACAGCCTTGACGTACTCCTTTTCCTACTTGGAACCAGTCTGTTGTTCCATGTCCAGTTCTAACTGTTGCTTCCTGACCTGCATATAGGTTTCTCAAGAGGCAGGTCAGGTGGTCTGGTATTCCCACTTCTTTCAGAATTTTCCACAGTTGATTGTGATCCACACAGTCAAAGACTTTGGCATAGTCAATAAAGCAGAAATAGATGTTTTTCTGGAACTCTCTTGTTTTTACCATGATCCAGCGGGTGCTGGCAATTTGATCTCTGGTTCCTCTGCCTTTTCTAAAACCAGTTTGAATATCTGGAAGTTCACGGTTCACATATTACTGAAGCCTGGATTGTAGAATTTTGAGCATTACTTTACTAAGTGTGAGATGAGTGCAATTGTGCGGTAGTTTGGGCAGTTTTGGCATTGCCTTTCTTGGGATTGGAAGGAAAACTGACCTTTTCCAGTCCTGTGGCCACTGCTGAGTTTTCCAAATTTGCTGGCATATTGAGTGCAGCACTTTCACAGCATCATCTTTCAGAATTTGAAATAGCTCAACTGGAATTCCATCACCTCCACTAGCTTTGTTCATAGTAATGCTTTCTAAAGCCAACTTGATTTCACATTCCACGATGTCTAGCTCTAGATGAGTGATCACACCATTGTGATTATCTTGGTCATGAAGGTCTTTTTTTGTACAGTTCTTCGTGTATTCTTTCCATCTCTTCTTAATATCTTCTGCTTCTCTTAGGTCCATACCATTTCTGTCCTTTATTGAGCCCATCTTTGCATCAAATGTTCCCTTGTTATCTCTAATTTTCTTGAAGAGATATCTAGTCTTCCCTGTTCTGTTGTTTTCCTCTGTTCTTTGCATTGATCACTGAGGAAGGTTTTCTTATCTCTTCTTGCTATTCTTTGGAGCTCTGCATTCAGATGTTTATATGTTTCTTTTTCTCCTTTGCTTTTCACTTCTCTTCTTTTCACAGCTATTTGTAAGGCCTCCCCAGACAGCCATTTTGCTTTTATGCATTTCTTTTCCATGGGGATGGTCTTGATCCCTGTCTCCTGTACAATGTCACGAATCTCATTCCATAGTTCATCAGGCACTCTATCTCTCAGATCTAGTCCCTTAATTCTATTTCTCACTTCCACTGTATAATCATAAGGGATTTGATTTAGGTCATACCTGAATGGTCTAGTGGTTTTCCCTACTTTATTCAATTTAAATCTGAGTTTGGCAATAAGGAGCTCATGATCTGAGCCACAGTCAGCTCCCTGTCTTGTTTTTGCTGACTGTATACAGCTTTTCCTTCTTTGGCTGCAAAGAATATAATCAATCTGATTTCAGTGTTGACCATCTGGTGATGTCCATGAGTAGACTCTTCCCTTGTGTTGTTGGAAGAGGGTGTTTGCTATGACCAGTGCATTCTCTTGGCAAAACTCTATTAGGCTTTGCCCTGCTTCATCATATAATACTTGTCTTCTCTAGTTTACTTAGTATGGTAATCTCTTGGTGCATTCATGCTGTTGCAAATGGCATTACTTCATTTTTTTCATGACTGGATAATATATATTGTGTATAGATATCACAGATTCTTTATCCATTCATCTATTGATGGAAATCTAGGTGGCTTCTACATCTTGGCTATTGTGGACAGTGCTGCTTTGAATGTTGGGGTACCTTTATCTTTTTAAATTATGGTTTACTCTGGGTATACGCCTAGGAGGGGAATTGCTGATTCATATTGTAGTTTGTGTTCTCAATCACTTAGTTGTGTCCAACTCATTGTGACCCTATGGAATATAGCCTGCAAGGTTCTTCTGTCCATGGCATTTTCCAGGTAAGAATACTAGAGTAGTTTGCCCTTCTTAATCCAGTGGATCTTTCCAACCCATGGATCAAATCCACATCTGGTGTCTCCTGCATTGGCAGGTGGATTTTTAACCACTAGCACCACCTAGGAAGCCCCTTTGTAGTTCTATTTTTATTTTAAGGAAACTCCATACTGTTCTCCATAGTGGCTATATATAAATTTATTGAATCAAAATAAGTAGCAATAAGGTAACAATATCAATGCAGGAAGGCAGGGGCAGAAAGCAGAATCAGAGTCCCAGCCAGCCCCAAGCAGCACCCCTGCCACCAAGTTTCTAGTGTCAAAATCACATTTCCTTATAGTTTTGAGTCATATTGAAATTATAGACACATTTTCTTCTTCTTTTTTTTGCAACAGTTTCATGTTTTTTATGAAACATGGGAATATATTGCCTTTCCTCTGGAAACTATGACCTCTCATTACAAAGTCTATCTAGATTTCATGTTCCGCTTTTGATAAAAACATGAGTACAGTGAACTGTTTGTATAATAAGAAGGAAAATAACAGCAAGCCCTATAATAAATGGAAGCCATATCAGTCTAAGGAATCACCAGAGAGAAACCACAATGTAATTTGAACAGGGGAAATTTAATAAAAGGGATTATTAAATATAGCAAGGGATTGGAGTAGCAAAGAATTACTTAGGAAAAAGAGAAATCTAAAGAATATAGAAATTTTGCGTGTAAATAACAGTTGGGCTTCCCTGGTGACTCAATGGTAAAGAATCCACCTGCAGATGCAGGAGACACAGGTTTGATTCCTGGGTTGGGAAGATCTTCTGGAAGGGGAAATAGCAACTCACTCCAGCATTCTTGCCTGGAGAATTCCATGGACAGAAGAGCCTGGTGGGGGGGTGGGGGGGAAGAGGTGGGTACAGTCCATGGGGTCACAAAGAATTGGCCATGACTTGGCAACTAAGCAACAACAATAAATAACAACCACTGATGAGGGCAGATCTAGAGCAGAGAAAGTTTATGCTCAAGGTTGCACCCAGACCCTGCTGGTGAGGACAAGGCTGTGCCTCCTTGGATGGTACTGAAGTGCTGGTGTCTCACTGGCAAAATCCTGCTGAAAATCTTCCCTTGAGTGAGCTGGGCCCAGTCTCCCTGGAGGTCTTCAGTGACAGAAGAGCCTCAGCCCAGAGGGATTTTAAGGAGAAGGTGGTACCAAGATCTTTATTGACCGCTGGGAACTACTAGCCCATATGTACTATCCTGAAGCAGCCAGGCAATGGGGAAAAGCTTCCCATGCAGGACACAGGCCAGGGGTCACTATGGAGTACCAAATAGAACATTCTCGTGCCTTTTCAGTCTCTCCAGTGCCCTCTACTGACAAAGCCTCAGTGCCAGCTGGCAATTGGTATTATTGTTGTTCAGTCTCTCAATCGTGTCTGACTCTTTGTGACCCCATAGACTGCAGCATGCCAGGCTTCCCCGTCCTTCACTATCTCCTGGAGTTTGCTCAAACTCATGTCTATTGAGTTGGTGATGCCATCCAACCATCTCTTCCCATCGTCCCCTTCTCTTCCTGCCTTCAATCTTTCCCAGCGGCAGGGTCTTTTCCCAATGAGTTAGCTGTTCGCATCAGGTGGCCAAAGAATCAGAGCTTCAGCTTCAGCATTAGTCCTTCTAATGAATATTCAGAATTAATTTCTTTAGGATTGACTGGTTTGAACTCCTTGCTGTCCAAGGGACTCTCAAGAGTGTTATCCAGCACCACAATTTGAAGTCATTGATCCTTCGGTGCTCAACCTTCTTTGTGATTCAACTCTCACATCCGTACATGACTACTAGAAAAACCATAGCTTTGGCTATACAGACTTTTGTATCTGCTTTTTAATATGCTGCCTAGGTTTCCCATAGCTTTTCTTCCAAGGAGTAAGCACCTTTTAATTTTGTTGCTGCAGTCGCCATCTGCAGTGATTTTGGAGCTCAAGAAAATAAAATCTGTCATTGCTTCTACTTTTTCCCCATCTATTTGCCATGAAGTGATGGGATCAGATGTCATGATCTTAGTTTTTTGAATGTTGAGTTTTAAGCCAGCTTTCCCACTCTCCTCTTTCACCTTCATCAAGAGTCTTTTTAGTTCCTCTTTGCTTTCTGCCATTAGAGTGATACCATGTGCATATCTGAGGTTGTTGATATTTCTTCTGGCAGTCTTGATTCCAGCCAGCATTTCACATGAATGTATTCTGCATATAAGTTAAATAAGCAGAGTGACAATATATAGCCTTGACCTACTCCTTTCCCAATTTTGAAACAACCCATTGTTTTATTTCTGGTTCTAACTATTGCTTCTAATCCTGCATACAGGTTTCTCAGGAGGCAGGTAAGTTGGTCTGGTATTCCCATCTCTTGAAGAATTTTCTGTTGTTTGTTCTGTGATCGACAGAATCAAAGACCTTAGCATAGTCAATGAAGCTGATGTAGATGATTTTTTGGAGTTCTCTTGCTTTTTTCTATCATCCAGCAAATGTTGCAATTCAGTCTCTGGTTCCTCTGCCTATTCTAAATTCAGCTTGTACATCTGGGAGTTCTTGGTTTATGTACTGTTGAAGTAGTTTGAAGGATATTGAGCATTGCTTTGCTAGCATGTAAAATGAGCACAGTTGTACGGTAGTTTGAACATTCTTTGTCATTGCCTTTATTTGGTATTGGAATGAAAGCTAACCTTTACCAGTCCTGTGGCCATTGCCATGTTTTCCATTTGCTGGGATACTGAATATAGTACTTTAACAGCATCATCTATCAAGCTTTTAAATGGCTCAACTGCAATTCCATCATTTCCACTAGTCTTGTTTGCATGAAATGTTTCCTTGATATCTCCAATTTTCTTAAAGTGATGTCCAGTCTTTCCCATTCTATCTTTTAGTCTATTTCTGTGCATTGTTCACATAAGAAGGCTTTCTTATCTCTCCTTGCTATACTTTGGAACTCTGCACTCAGTTGGGTATCTTTCCTTTTCTCCTTTGCTTTTCACTTCTCTTCTCTCAGCTATCTGTAGAATAGCTCTTCTTGCATTTCTTTTTATTGAACATAGTTTTGGTCATTGCCTCCTATACATTGTTACTAAGCTCTGTCCATAGTTGGTCAGACACTCTGTCTACTAGATCTAATCCTTTGAATCTATTCAACACTTCCATTGTATAATCATAAGGGATTTTATTTAGGTCATATCTGAATGGTCTAGTGGTTTTCCCCAGTTTCTTCAAATTAAATTTGAATTTTGTAATAAGGAGTTAATGATCTGAGCTACAGTCGGCTCCCAGTCTTGTTTGTGATGATTGTAGAGTTTCTCCATCTTCAGCTGCAAAGAATGTAATTCTGATTTTGGTATTGACCATCTGCTGATGTCCATGTGTAGAGTTGTCTCTTGTGTTATTGGAAGAGGGTATTTGTATGACCAGTGTGTTCTTTTGGCAAAACTCTGTTATCCTTTTCCTTGGTTCATTTTGTACTCCAAGGCCAAACTTGCCTGTTACTCCAGGTATCTTGTGACCTCCCATTTTTGTAATCCAATCCCCTATGATGAAAAGGACATCTTTTTTCTTGTTACTTCTAGAAGTCCTTGTGAGTCTTCATAGAACCATTCAACTTCATCTTCTTCAGTTTTAGTGGTTGGGGCATAGACTGATTACTGTGATGATGAATTGTTTGCCTTGAAAACAAACTGAGGTCACTCTGTTCTTTTTGAGATTGCACCCATGTACTGCATTTCAGACTCTTTAGTTGACTATGAGGACTATCCAGTTTCTTCTAAGGGAAGAGTAAGTTTTGGGTAGAGAGGTTAATCATAAACTCAGAAGAGGAACTTGGTTTTAGTGGGACTTGTTTTCTCTTTGGGCTATTTTTTCAATTGTTAGTGGCTTCAGTCTCCCTTGGGCTTCCCTGTTGGCTCAGATGGTAAAGAATCCACTTTCAGTGCAGGAGGTCTGGTTTGATCCCTGGGTCAGGAAGATTCCCTGGAGAAGGGAATGGCTAACCACTCCAGTATTCTTCACTTTTAGTCTCCCATAGCAACAAATATTCTATTAGTTCTTCTTAGACTGTTATTGCTAATGATATGGTACCATCAACATAACTCCAATACCAGATGAAATGAACCTGTTGGCCCCATAGATAAACTTGCATTCTTTCTCACATAGGATAAAATAAAGGAAGATTGAAATTAAAAACCTTTATTATATTTCCTAAAATATAGAGATGGAGTAAGACTATACTCTAATTAAGAGTGTAATAATAAGGATGAGAAAAATATGTAAAAGATGATTCTATCAACTATTCTGGTCACTAAATTTAGTAGCTATAAAAGGTTTTCAAAACAGTGGCAGACACTCAGTTTGAGATTTTACAAATGACTCATTCAAGAGAGAGAATCAGTGTTATTCTCAAAAAGAAAATATGTGTCATCAATAAAATAGTAATAGTAATTTAAATACAGTATTATACTATATTTAAAATAATATCCTGCCATGTATTTTAGCATACATGGCATGCTCTCACAATATGTAGCTATTTGAATTAATTTTAATGATTTTAAATATTATATTTGTTTACCCTGAGCTCTATATTTTTAATCCTCAGAAATAATTAGCATTTTATTTCAGTAAAAAACAAACATTACATTCCATCATTCATCACTTTTTCTTTCAGATGTCTGTAACTTATTTACTGAAGTCAGATTTAGATGATCTTTCCAAGAGATAGCTTACTGTGAAATGTGGTAATAATCTACAAAGCATGTTACAAAGCTACTTTACCACCAAAGTAGCCTAAAATATTGATTTCATAGACATATTTTTACAAATGTCCATTGAATATTTTTTAAACTATATTTTAAATGTTATAATTACAGTCATGTCAAATATAGACTATACCAGTGAAAAGTTAGGGAAAGAGGAGGATTTTCAAAACTGGAAATAATAATGCATTTTAATAAGGAAGTCTGAGATAAACATTATTTTTAGAGGAAAAAAATTGAGGAAACAGCAAACCCTGTGTTCAATGGTTTTACCAAATAACATAATATATCTTAGTTGGACATATTTTTTTCCTAATAGATGATTTCTTTTACAAGAAAATTCACATCTTGCATGCTAGATCATATAATTGTAAAACTTTGGTTTAGAATTTGTCAAGATTCATTGTAGCTTAACTTTGAGAATTTTGCTGGCACTTACATAAATGGGTCTGATATTTATGTAGTGTTAACTGAAAATCACTCTCACTAATAAAAATTTAGAAGAAATTCTCAAGGTTCATATATATTACTCACCTACCTTAAAAAAAAAAAAAAGGTTCATTTCTCTAGTCTAAAGAATATATTATTGAGCTTTCGCATCACATCCAATACACAAATTTCATTTTGGCTGGATTTTCATATAAGGCTCTTTGCCAGAACTACTTACATGGATAAAATGAATGATTTTAGCAATTCCCAAAGCTACTAATGGTGTGTAAGTTCTAGGCATAGTATAATAAGTGTCAGGGTTGGCTGCCAAATATAATTATGTATCATCCAACCAGAAGCTAATTATACTATTCTGTTTGAAAACAACAACTACTGAGGATCCCCAGAGTATATAGAAAGTCTAATAATTCTTAGCTTAACAGCATCTTAACCTAATTTCTAATATCACCCAACAACTTTGGCTAGATTTTCAATATGGCAATATTTTTAAAATTACCTCTGTTTCTAAACGGTATCACAGATCAATCATCAATCCCCTGGTTTGCATTTGAGTCTATCTTCAAATGACTGTTCCTTCTTTACCAATGTTCTAAGACATGACAATTTGATGGAGCAATTGCAGAAGTCAGGCAAAGGCAGAGAGCTTCACACTGCACTCTGGAACAATAGAAAGAACCTCTGTAGACTTCATAAGGGGGATTTTTTCATATCAATAGAAAAGTCTATCCTTGAGAAAACATTTTGCAGTCAACATGTTCTTTGGACAAGTGCCAGTATTTTACCATGAAATGGTAATATTAAAATAAAGAACATAAAAAACTAAAAATCTTTTTATCACCACTCTTTCACTGTTTGCTCTAAGTTGGAGTAGGCCTTTTACCCTTTTGCTAGGTTTTTTGTTTTCTTTTGTTTCTTAAAAATTTTCCCATCTGCTCATTTTGGAAAACAAAAATATCTAAACCATATCTAACATGCCACAGGTCACATTCTGCATCTGCAGGTGAGACACTCCCTATGGGGTTATCAACACTTTTCTGCTGCCCAGTGCCAATCCTTATGCTTATCACATTTCAGGAAGTAATGTGCTCCTCCCTTTAATCTCTTTGAATCTTTGATGGTTGCCAAAACTAGGAAGACTTAAGCAGCTGGTTGTAAATTTAAGATCAGTGGAAATGTATCTATTTAGATAATGTGTGTTTGTACAATATCAAGAAATACTATTCCATGTGTCAATATATTTATAGCATTTAATTCCCCATCATAATGTGTATAAAAACACCCAGTAAAAATTAAGATAAAATGGAAAAGCTCTATCTTGAGAATTTTGTAAGCTATATCTGCAGAAAAAATATATATGTATGTTTATATATTCTTTTTAATATTAAATATAGATAAAATGTACATCAGGAATGGTAATTCAAAGAATGTTAGGTTTCTAGGAATCTATTTTTTTACTCATAAATATTTAGTCTTTTTTGTTTTAGATAACATGAATACTGTTTTTGATCTTCAGATATGTTCATTAGATAGCACGTTATATATGTATGAGACAATGTATATTATTATTTTAGACAAAACTTGCAGTATTTGGTTGAGCTAATTAGTTGAGTATTTACTGGTGAGTGCTTGAGAGCAGCATGAAACTGATCCTATCTATTTAAACCCTACAGTGTGGGCAATAGGAGGGTCCAGGTATCTGAAGTAGTGAGAAGGGAAAGCAGGTCACGAGAGAGAGGGAATTTTGGATGCCTATTCAAAGGGGTCTCGGGCTTGATCTAAACTAATTCTGAGATTAAGAAAAGAGTTAAAAAAAACACTTGCATTAACTTTTAAGCACAAGTGCATTTTGATACAGCTCTAAGAATTCACCTTTGGGTCCTAGCTTAAGTCTAATGTTCTTCAGCTATTAAAGGGCATAACTGCAACAGAGTGGAAACACAAACATATAGTTAGATGCTTGGTGTTTCAAATCCTGAGTTCACTAAGATTTCCCCAGACTATAGCTATATCTTGACTACAGTAAGTGGTCAAAATTTGATGTATGAATTTGTTAATATAATACACACTTATCATAGTTTCTGAGGATTTATTATATGTAAAGTCCTCTGTAGCACTTCCTATGTTCTTGTTCTCATAAACACTAAATATGATTTAAATGTTTATTTGTATATCCATTTTTACAGTATTTGATTACAAGTTTAATCTTTATTAAGTTCTTAAGCAATATCTTTCGAAATTGAAACAGCTGCTCTCTGAAACATGTTTTTTTATTTTGATAAGAGAGTATACATTGTTAGGAACATCATTTTTCATTTTATGAGCATGGTCATGGAATTCTTTTAATCATAATTATCTCTTTGCAATACACTGTTGCTGTTATTCGGTTACTAAGTCGTTTCTGACTCTGTGACTTCATGGACTGTAGTAACACCAGGCTCCTCTGTTCTCTACTGTCATCCAGAGTTTGCTCAAATTCATGGCCACTGAATCAGTGATGCTATCTAACCATCTCATGCTTAGCCCCTCTTCTCCTTTTACCTTCAGTCTTTCCTAGCATCAGGATCTTTTGCAATGAGTCCACCCTTCTCAGCAAGTGGCCAAAATATTGGAGTTTCAGCATCAATCATTCCAAGAAATATTTAGGATCAATTTCTTTTAGGAGTGACTTGTTTGATTTCCTTGCTGTCCAAGGGACTCTCAAGAGTCTTCTCCAGCACTTCAGTTCCAGAGTATCAGTTCTTTGGTGCTCAGCCTTCTTTACAGTCCAACTCTCACATCTGTACATGACTATTGGAAAAACTATAGTTTTGATTATATAGACTTATGTCAGCAAAATGATGTCTCTGTTTTTTAATATGCTATCTAGGTTTGTCATAGCTTTCCCTCCAAAGAGCAAGCATCTTTTAATTTCATAGCTATAGTCACCGTCTGCAGTGATTTGGGAGGCCAAGAAAGTAAAATCTGTCACTGTTTCCACTTTTTCCCTGTCTATTTGCCATGAAGTGATGGGACTGGACGTCATGATCTTAGTTTTTTGAATACTGAGTTTCAAGCCAGCTTTTTCACTTTCCCCTTTCACCCTCATCAAGAGGTTCTTTAGCGCCTCTTCACTTTCTGCCATTAGAGTGGTATCATCTGCGTATCTGAAGTTGTTGATATTTCTCCTGGCAATCTTGATTCCCGCCTATGATTCACCTGTTACCACATTTATTTTTATTGTTATTAAAAATTATCCTGATTAAATGATCTTGAATATTGTAAAATATAGTATAACTCAATAGGGTAAACTTCTTCATCAAGATCTTCTGGAAATGAAATAAAAGCAGGTAATAAACACATAATCATGCCAAATAAAAAAATCCCACTACACACCTATTTCTCTGTTGTCTCCAACTTCATGCATAAGTTTAGAAGATTGTTCTTTGTTTTGCTTACTGAAACCTACCTATAGAATACTTACATGGTTAGAATTATAAAACAAATCTATAAAATGGAAGATATTATACATAAGCATTTACTTTATAGTGAGTGTTTAATTGCATGCACTCTTCAATTACCAAAGTTCAGATTTTTACATGTTTACTCTAAAACTATTGTTTCTCTAGCAATTGGTTAATAAAACACATTGTAAGAAATATAATTTTTTGTCATTTTTTTAAACCATTTTATTTTTCGGTATTCTTCAGTCTTTAAGATCTTGTTTAATTTGATTGCCGTTTCTAGCTCAGTAGCTTAAAAGAGGGAAATCACTTTTTTTTTCTTTTTTTTCAGCTGAAAGCATTTGAGGGCGGGAATAATTCCAACAAATGCAGCTGAAGTACTTATCTAGCTGTCACTTTGATTCTATATCATTTGTTTGATTTTATAACTATGTTTATAGATTGTTAGTGTTTGAGAGCACGCTACTTACTAGGAATTTGATAAGTGATTAAAAATCTGGCAAATGTTTGCTCCAAGTGCTTCTAAATAGAGTTTATAAACAAAGTCAAACAAAGTGAGGTGCAGTGTGAATGATGATTTGTCCTAATGGTTTCACGGTATTTAACGAGTACAGTAAGAGATATATTTAAGGTGATTTTCCCTCTCTGTGAGGCTTTGGGAAATATATGAGCATATAGCTGACTTTCCACAAGAGGGCTTCATGTTTCAAATCAGCATTATCATACTTTTTTTGGCATCATGCCCAGAAAAGTCTACTGCTTGTTAGTTTATTAAATCAAGAAGAGTTTCTATTGGAATATTTTATAACTCTTCTAGAGAAGAACTTCCAAAGATATACATTTGTGAATATCTGTACATTTAGAGAAAATACAGGTATATGTGTTCAAATATTAATTGCACACATGTAATTATGGAATATGTGTGAATTATCTACCCATATATAATTATGATGATACAATTCTTCCTTCAAGAGATTCTTTTTTCTCTAGAAAACATTTAGACTATACAGATATACATATATATCTTTATATCTCTTATCTGCCTATTTATCAAAAGACTATTAGAAGAAATGTGTGTGTGAGTTGGTCACTCAGTCATGTCCAACTCTTTGCGACCCCATGGACTGTAGCTCACCAGTTTCCTCTGTCCATGGGATTCTCCTTTCCTCCTCTTCCTTTTCATTTAAGCCCTTAACAGACTGAATGAAGCCTAGTACACTAGGGAGAGATGTCTATTTAATCAAGAAATTCCCAGACAGACACATCCAGAAATAATTTGTAATCAATCTGGGCACTCTGTGACTCAGTCAACACATAAAAATCACCATTGTAGCAGTTTCTGTAGACCAAAATGTTTATAATCAATTGTTAACTCTAAGATAGTTTTTCTCCACATTAGTGGCTAATTATTTATTTTATAGAATACTCACTAGTAAATTTATTGTCTCCATATTGCTTGTATTATACTAGTCCATTATATAGCATTTGATTTGATGATTAATGTCATTATGATAAAAATATTATGTTCCAGGCTCTTTTATATGCTTTCTCTCCTGTACCATATGCATCTGACCCATAAGCAACATGCATTTGAACTGCACAGGTCCACTTTTTCCAGCAGTAAATACTGCTGTACTGCATGGTCTGTGCTGGTTGAATCCTTGCATGTTAAACTGTGGATACAGAGGAACTCAATCTACAGAAGTCCAACTTTAAATTATATGTGAATTATCTACTTGTTCAAAAGGTGGGCACCTCATCCCCCATGCCATTCAAGAGTCAACTGTAATTCTGTTAGGTATTTTCTATAACATTAATTATTATTATGTGTTATAACTGGGATTCAAATGCCTGTTTTCTGGAATAATTTGGAATCAAATTACAGGAAGAGATAAGCATGTGAATAGTGTTTGTGTAGGAAAACCATAAAAGTGATCTAGGTTAAACTTTCCCCAGTTTATAGCTAATTTGAAAATAAGGTATACATTAAATGTATATTGATGTAACATGTTTCAGTAATATTATTGAACATTGGTATGTATAATATCTGTATAGGTTTAGGAAAATATTACAAAATATTAGTTCATTTCACTTACCTTTCTAAGCATCTTTTGCCATATATCCATAATAAATATATGATAACTAATTTTTTTAGTAGCAGTTATCTATGCATATGTCATTTTTATAGGGCTTATGTATAAAATTCTATAATTTGATATTTTGTGTGGATTTTTAAGCTGCTAAAATAAGAATAGGTAGTTCATTGAAAAGAAACAGTTCTCAAAATAATGTTTTTAAGTCTTTGAAACAGTTGCATTCTATGTGTGAAGATAGAAGAGACTATATTTTTACATAAATACTATAGCTGAGCATTCTAATTTATAAATGTAGCTAGAATCTTAAGATGTTTCATCATTTTGAAGTCACAGTGATCTGTCATCTTTATTACATCAATAACTTTCTGACTGATTTCTTTGCGTTGGTATTTACAATCCTCTATCTTTAGTCACACATACCCAGGACAGACTAATCATGTCATTATAGCAGTCCTCTGCCCTATACCTGCCAATATTTGCATGTCACGTTTAGAATAAAACTCAAACACATTATGGTGATCCATGGAACTTTGCCTGATTCAGCCCCTGGCTGCCATGCTCTTATCTCCACCAGCCTTCTTTTTGTTCACTCTGCTCCAGCCAGATATGCCTCTGCTAAGAAGAGGTGGCAAGAATACACAGAAGACCTGTACAAAAAAGATCTTCACGACCCAGATAATCATGATGATGTGATCCCTAATCTAGAGCCAGACATCTTGGAATGTGAAGTCAAGTGGGCCTTAGAAAGCATCACTACGAACAAAGCTAGTGGAGGTGATGGAATTCCAGTTGAGCTCTTTCAAATCCTGAAAGACGATGCTGTGAAAGTGCTGCACTCAATATGCCAGCAAATTTGGAAAACTCAGCAGTGGCCACAGGACTGGAAAAGGTCAGTTTTCATTCCAATCCCAAAGAAAGGCAATGCCAAAGAATGCTCAAACTACCGCACAATTGCACTCATCTCACATGCTAGTAAAGTAATGCTCAAAATTCTCCAAGCCAGGCTTCAGCAATACGTGAACCGTGAACTTCCTGATGTTCAAGCTGGTTTTAGAAAAGGCAGAGGAACCAGAGATCAAATTGCCAACATCCGCTGGATCATGGAAAAAGCAAGAGAGTTCCAGAAAAACATCTATTTCTGCTTTATTGACTATGCCAAAGCCTTTGACTGTGTGGATCACAATAAACTGTGGAAAATTCTGAAAGAGATGGGAATACCAGACCACCTGACCTGCCTCTTGAGAAATCTGTATGCAGGTCAGGAAGCAACAGTTAGAACTGGACATGGAACAACAGACTGGTTCCAAATAGGAAAAGGAGTACGTCAAGGCTGTATATTGTCACCCTGCTTATTTAACTTATATGCAGAGTACATCATGAGAAACGCTGGACTGGAAGAAACACAAGCTGGAATCAAGATTGCCGGGAGAAATATCAATAACCTCAGATATGCAGATGACACCACCCTTATGGCAGAAAGTGAAGAGGAGCTAAAAAGCCTCTTGATGCAGGTGAAAGAGGAGAGCGAAAAAGTTGGCTTAAAGCTCAACATTCAGAAAAGTAAGATCATGGCATCTGGTCCCATCACTTCATGGCAAATAGATGGGGAAACAGTAGAAACAGTGTCAGACTTTATTTTTTTGGTCTCCAAAATCACTGCAGATGGTGACTGCAGCCATGAAATTAAAAGACGCTTACTCCTTGGAAGAAAAGTTATGACCAACCTAGATAGTATATTCAAAAGCAGAGACATTACCTTGCCGACTAAGGTCCGTCTAGTCAAGGCTATGGTTTTTCCTGTGGTCAGGTATGGATGTGAGATTTGGACTGTGAAGAAGGCTGAGCGCTGGAGAATTGATGTGTTTGAACTGTGGTGTTGGAGAAAACTCTTGAGAGTCCCTTGGACTGCAAGGAGATCCAACCAGTCCATTCTGAAGGAGATCAATCCTGGGATTTCTTTGGAAGGAATGATGCTGAAGCTGAAACTCCAGTACTTTGGCCCACTGATTTGAAGAGCTGACTCATTGGATAAGACTCTGATCCTGGGAAGGATTGGGGGCAGGAGGAGAAGGGGACGACCCAGGATGAGATGGCTGGATGGCATCACAGACTCGATGGACGTGAGTCTGAGTGAACTCTGGGAGATGGTGATGGACAGGGAGGCCTGGCATGCTGCGATTCATGGGGTCGCAAAGAGTCGGACACGACTGAGCGACTGAACTGAACTGAACTGATTCTGTGAGCATGCATAGCTCAGTTCTGCTGGTTTGGACTTGCTCTCTCCTTTGCCTGAGGTAAGCTGCTTTCAGGGAATCTCATTGCTCCCTCCCTCTTCTCCTTCTCACTGGGACTCCCATACTTCATGCTCAGTTTAGCTAATAGGTTACTTACTCAAGAGGTAGTTCGTGACCACCCTACATTCATAAAATTCTCTCACTACTTCTGCAGGTTTCTCTCTATTTTTTTTTTCTTTCCTAAATTACTTTAGAAAGTTTTCTAAATTCTTTTTCTTCAAATGGAGTAGTACTTCGTGTATGTTTTTGTCTGTTTCTGGTTATCTCCTACTAGAAGATCTCCTGCTAAAATGTAAGCTTCTCACAGATATGGACTTTGTCTCAGTCAACATTTTATCTCAGCATTTTGACTTCATTTTTTCTTTAAGTCAGCATTCCATTTCCAACATGCAAAACAATTATATTATAATACACATTAGTTATCTTTTGCAATTAAAATAGTCCTATTTTTAAGTTCTTTTTTTCTAGTATTCTTTTTAAACTCACCAGTCAGTAGCCAGTAAGCTTATTACATTGAGTCCTGTGTGGAAACTCTATTATATAATGAGCAATAAGATCAAGATTATTTAAAACACAGTACAAACTACCTGAATGCTAATGCATACACAGATCCTCTTCATATGGATATCTAAAAATAATAAGATCAGTAAAACAGGAAAGGAAAATATGTTATCATGTATGTACAATTAAATTAAAAGATAATTTATAGGTGATATATTTTTAACCTGGAATAAATAATTCTTATTAATGGTTAACAAAACCTGAAAACATGACAATTAAAATTCTGTTCATAAATTTGTTTTAATGTTTTAAAATTTTTTTGCCATGATAGAATGACTAGTTGATCATATGCTTAATATATGTGATCATTAGATTAAAATTTGACTATAAATGGCATGCTGCTGCTGCTAAGTCACTTCAGTCGTGTCTGACTCTGTGTGACCCCATAGACGGCAGCCCACCAGGCTCCCCCGTCCCTGGGATTCTCCAGGCAAGAACACTGGAGTGAGTTGCCATTTCCTTCTCCAATGCATGAAACTGCCTAGTGTAAAAGGAATTTTCCTTGAAAAAAATTTCGCTCATAATTTTTGGTCAAGAATATTTAAAGTGATTAACAGAACTATCAACAGGGGAAAGAAAAAAACATTATCCCAACCTGAATGTCCTACCTGATGATGCAGTCTCATAGCTTTGTGTAGATGTATCACTCTAGATATGTGGTCACATATCTATTGACTCTGATGCTTTCAGAGTTAAAGCTCTTGTTAATATCTTTCAAAATACATTTCAAGGTATAATTCCTTGAGAAGGTAATCCAGTTTCTCATAGTGGTTACCACTTTTACCTCTACAGTGTTCTCATACACACATATATTCATTAATGGTATCATCTATTTGGACTTGAAAATTTGAGAATTATATTTTTACTATTTTTATCCTTTAAGAGCTTTAACAAACAAGGGGTGTGTAATTATTTCTCAGATCGCTTGGAATTGTTCTTGGTTAATATGCAAAAGTCAAATACTCAGAACCATTCAATTCATCCTGCCCCAGAATTTCAGTTTTTCCAGACCTCTTTAATGTGTTAAGTAGGAGCTTTCTAGAGGTACTATTTAAGGCTTTGCTATTCTGGAAGCCTTCTGTATATATATATATTGTACCATAATAATTACAAACTATTCCAGATCTTGATATCCTTGAATGAAATCCACCCTGTTAGTTTCTAGCTGTACAGCCTTTGACATATTTCTTGATATCTTTTAAGTCTCTGTTTTCTGTCAGTAAATGCAAATATTAACTTTTTAGCTTCATAGGTTTGTGGTAGGGATTAAGTAGACAATTTATGCAAGGTACTCAGCCTTGTAGCTGGAACATAACAGTCAATAATAATTAGCTAATCTGTAAATATAAATACCCATAGAAGGATGTTTTGATAAGATTAACAAAAACTGTAATTTAAAAAATAGTCTCCCCCCCCATTACAGGGTTTTTTAAAAAAACACTAAGTAGATTTGTCTCTTATGGGTAGATATGATGACAGCAGGATCACTGGGGCTGGGACTTCTCATTCAGCCTCAAATGAAACTTTCATCTCACCATCTAAAATGGGTTCTCACATTCCAGAAAATACATCTACATTTCAGCCAGCAAAGAAAATAATAATGCCAACTTACCACCATTTCTTCCCCTGCCAGCTGCCAACTTGCCCTGAGACACAGAACAGAAGTTGAGCTCACCATATTTACTTGTACTGTATTGGCCAGAACATAATCAGAGGGCTGGATCCCACTTGCTGGAAAGCTGAGGAATGTTGTAAGGAGAGAATGAGGTATATTTCCTTTTGAGGAGTCAACTGATTAAGGTTATGAGGCTGGGTCTGGAATATGGAGTCCTTTGCTCTATGACTTATCATAGGATATGACTTATCACTCACCAATTATCAGTCTAGCCCTGGCTTATTCTGCTGTGTTCCCTCACAATTTTCCTTGATAATTCGTAAACATGTCAGACATGCTTCTGCCTTAGGGGCTTTGTAATTGATGTTTCCATTATATAGGCTGTTCTTACTCCAGGTGACTACATGGTTTGCTCCGTCAGCCCACTCAGGACCTTATTCAAATATTACCTGCTTAGTCATGCCTTCCCTGTGTGCCTTAAAATTGCAAAAGCATATCCATTCTTCAATTTGATCTCCCAAATGAATCATATTCATAATACTACACATAACATGCATTCAGTATTTACTATATAATAGACACTATTCTAACTGCTTTACATGACCTCATGACTATCTCTTTGAGAGATGGGAGAGACATCCCCCTTTGCAATACCTTTTTAAAAATTTCTGTGAAAACTGAACCTCAGAGAGGGTAAGAAAATTGGTCATGGTCTTAAAGCTCAGAAGTTATAAAGCAGGATTAAACACACCAGTCTGATCATAGAGTAAGTACCTGCTATCACCACTACAGTGTTAAGTACTACACTGTTAATGCAAGCAGTGATTTTCTATTTCTAGAATATGTGTCTGTCTCCTCCCCAGTTTTGTTGTTTATTGCTGAAATTTTACCATCTGAAAGCAAATCTAAATCATAGCAAATCTGTCCCATATGGCAGGGATCCCCAACCTCCAGGATCTAACGCCTGATGATCTGAGGTGGAGCTGGTGTAATAATAATAGAAATAAAGTGCACAATAAATGTAACTCAATTAAATCATCCTGAAACCATCCCCTAACCCAGGTCCGTGGAAAAACTGTCTTCCACAAGACTAGTCCCTGTTGCCAAAAAGCTTGGGGACTGCTGCCAGGTGGCATGTATCAGCTACTTGAAATATGCATAGCCCAGGTTAAGATGTGCTGTTAGTGTTAAATGCATATCAGGTTTCAAGGTTTAGTAGCAAAATAACCTAAAATATTTAATCTTTGTAATGAATGCATATTGAACTGATATTTTGCATTAAAGAAAAACATATAATTAAGACTAGTTTAATTTGTTAACCATATTTAAGATGGCTACTAGAAAATTTAAAATTACATATGTGATTCACATAGGTATCTTGAACTATATCTTTTCTTGAATAATGTTGCAAAAGAGGATTGAAAAATAATTGTGGAAATAATGAACAAACTATTTTTTCATAAGTAAATTGTTGAAAAATGGCCTGGTTGCTTAAAATTGATATATGCCATTGGAGAAATGATATAAAGGTATATACATAGTAACTGGTGAAACTAGGTTTGAATTCTAGTAAGGATAACTTCGGAACCAGTGCTCACTAACTCCTTGCTGAGTTACCTCTCCATTGTAGTAATTTTACTTACACAATTCATGTGAAGTAAAGTTTTGGCTCCAGAATGACTAGTTGTTGTTCAGTCACTCAGTTGTGTCTGACTCTTTACGGCCCCATGGACTGCAGCTCACCAGGCTTCCCTGTCCTTCACTATCTCCAAGAGCTTGCTCAAACTTATGTCCATTGAATCATTTATATCATCCAACCATTTCATCCTCTGTCATCCCCTTCTCCTGCTTTCAATCTTTCCCAACATCAGGGTCTTTTCTAATGAGTTGGCTCTTCACATCAGGTGCCCAAAGTATTAGAACTTCCTTTGCTAGCATGTGAAATGAGTACAGTTGTGTGGCAATTTGAACATTTTTTGGCACTGCCCTTCTTTGGGATTGAAATAAAAACTGATCTTTTCCAGTCGTGTGGCCACTGCAGATTTTTCCAAATTTGCTTGGGATATTGAGCACAGCACTTTAACAGCATCATCAGTTAGGATTTGAAATAGCTCAGCTGGAATTCCTTCACCTCCACTAACTTTATTAGTAGTAATAACTAGTACATGCTGCTAATTTCAGTTCTGAGAGTTAATTGATATATATAACATCATATAAGATTAAGTTGTACATTTGTACATGTACATTGTACAATGTATGTTTGATGTGCTGTGCTCATCTGTCCATGGGGATTTTCCATGGCAAGAATTCTCCAGGCAAGAATATTGGAGTGGGCTGATATGGTCTCCTCCAGATAATCTTCCCAACCCAGGGACTGAACCCAGGTCTCCTACATTGCAGGTAGATTCTTTACCATCTGAGCTACCAGGGAAGGCCATAGATTTGATACATTTAAAATTAATATTGCAATATGATTATTACCATAGCATTAGCTAACGACTCTCTCAGATCACATAGTTATCATTTCTTCTTGTGGTGAAAACACTTAAGATCTATTTGCTTAGCAATTTTGACACATACAATATGGTTGACCTAATCACAATGCTGTGCGCTAAGTCTCTAGAACGTTATCATCTTCTAACGACATTTTTGTATTCAGTGACCAACATCTCCATATTTCCCTCACACCTCATTCTCTGGTAACCAGTATTCCACTCTGTTTCTATGAATTTGCTCTTTTTAAATTCTACATATAAATGATAGTGTATAGTATTTGTCTATCTCTGACTTATCTCACGTAGCATAATGCCCTCAAGATACAAACGTACATTCATATTGTTGCCAATAGTAGGATGCCTTCTTTGTCATGGCACAACTACACACACATAACACATTTTCCTTGTCCATTCATCTGTTGATGGGCATGTAGGTTGTTTCCAAATGTTGGTTATTGAGAATAATGCTGCAATAAACATGCGGATACAGATATATTTTTTAAACTTGTAGTTTGTATCGGGGTATAGCTGATTAACAATGCTGTGATAGTTTCAGGTGAACAGCAAAGGGACTCAGTCATACATATACATGTATCCATTCTCTCCCAAACTACCCTCCCATGCAGGCTGCCACATAACATTGAGCAGGGTTCCATGCACTATGCACTAAGTCCTTGTTGGTTATCCATTTTAAATATAGCAGAGTGTACATGTCCATCCCAAACTCCCTAATGATATTCTGTTTTATTTCCTTTGGATACACATGCAGAAGTGGAATTGCTGTAACAAAGAGGAGAGTAAAAAAGTTGCCTTAAAGCTCAACATTCAGAAAACTAAGATCATGGAATCTGTTCCCATCACTTCATGGCAAATAGATGGGGAAACAGTGTCAGACTTTATTTTTTGGGGCTCCAAAATCACTGCAGATGGTGACTGCAGCCATGAAATTAAAAGATGCTTACTCCTTGGAAGAAAAGTTATGACCAACCTAGATAGTATATTCAAAAGCAGAGACATTACTTTGTCGACTAAGGTCCGTCTAGTCAAGGCTATGGTTTTTCCTGTGGTCATGTATGGATGTGAGAGTTGGACTGTGAAGAAGGCTGAATGCTGAAGAATTGATGAGTTTTAACTGTGGTGTTGGAGAAGACTCTTGAGGGTCCCTTGGACTGCAAGGAGATCCAACCAGTCCATCCTGAAGGAGATCAATCCTGGGATTTCTTTGGAAGGAATGATGCTAAAGCTGAAGCTCCAGTACTTTGGCCACCTCATGCGAAGAGTTGACTCATTGGAAAAGACTCTGATGCTGGGAGGGATTGGAAGCAGGAGGAGAAGGGGACGACCCAGGATGAGATGGCTAGATGGCATCACGGACTCGATGGATGTGAGTCTGAGTGAACTCCGGGAGATGGTGATGGACAGGGAGGCCTGGCGTGCTGTGATTCATGGTGCCACAAAGAGTCAGACATGATTGAGCAACTGAACTGAACTGAACTAAACTGATCCCTCAGAAGAAATGGAGTACCCATCATTGTTAACAAAAGAGTCCTAAATGCAGTAATTGGATGCAATGTCAGAAATGACACAATGATCTCTGTTCGTTTCCAAGGCAAACCATTCAATATCACAGTAATCTAAGTCTATGCCCCAACCAGTAACACTGAAGAAGCTGAAGTTGAACGGTTCTATGAGGGCCTTCAAGACCTTTTAGAACTAACACCTTAAAAAGATGTCCTTTTCATTATAGGGGACTGGAGTGCAAAAGTAGGAAGTCAAGAAATACCTGGAGTAACAGGCGAATTTGGCCTTGGAATGTGAAATGAAGCAAGGCAAAGACCAATAGAGTTTTGCCAAGAAAATGCACTGGTCATAGCAAACACCCTCTTCCAAGAGCACAAGAGAAGACTCTACACATGGACATCACCAAATGGTCAACACTGAAATCAGATTGATTATATTCTTTGCAGCCAAAGATGGAGAAGCTCTATACAGTCAACAAAAACAAGACCACAGGCTGACTTTTGCTGAGATCATGAACTCCTTATTACCAAATTCAGACTTAAAGAAAGTAGGGAAAACCACTAGACCATTCAGGTATGACCTAAATCAAATCCCTTATGATTATACAGTGGAAGTGAGAAATAGATTTAAGGG
>SJYQ01004050.1:489083-508511 GCA_006410935.1 Redunca redunca
TAATTTTTGAATTATTGAAATGAAGTTTTTTTATTGATTAAAAATAATAGATAATTTATTCTATTCATTACCTTACATATAAATAAAATACTTTTTTTCAAAAAATTTTAACTGGTAAATACTAATTGATAAATATTGAATTACTATATATTCTCAGTACAGTTGTACTTTCAAATTAATCTTTTAAGTCAGATTAACTTCCCTCATGATTTTTACTCCTGGTGAGGAAAATACTAGATTCTTTGATTATCTAATTTTTCTGTACCAGGAAGCCAGACCATATCTCATTGAATTTTTCTAACAGCACTTATAGATGGTAATTTTTACTCTCATTAAAAAAAAAAAAAAAGGAAACTAATGCTGCAAGAGTAAGTAACTTAGTCAAATGTAAGCTTATAACTGGTGAATAAACAATAAGCACAGACATACTCCTAAGTGATTTACTTCTGCTGCTACTGTTGTTCAGTTGCTAAGTCGTGTCTGACTCTTTGTGACCCCATAGGCTGCAGTACCCCAGGCTCCTCTGTCTTTCACTATCTCCTGGAGTTTACTCAAATTTGTGTCCATTGAGTTGGTGATGTTATCTAACCACCTCATCCTCTGATGCCCCCTTCTCCTCTGCCTTCAGACTTTCCCAGCATCAGGGTCTTTTCCAATGAGTCAGCTCATCACGTCTCACAACAAAACTTTATATTTTATTCTATTATCATTATCAGTTTAGAGAAAGGGCACAAAGGTAGAGTAAGTTGCCCAAAGAAATATGTCAGAGCCAGGGTTACAAATAAAGAGTATATTGACCAAAGCTTGTGCTTTTAATTGCCTATTTATGATTTGTTGTCACTAGTATAAAATGGACCATAGCTTCCAAGATTCACATTCTATCAAGACTTTTCTTATTTTGAACCTGGCCTGACCTCTGGCACTTCAAGAATCATTCCAATTAGAAGAACTATGTTAATTCAAATTTTCAAAATCAATTTATACATATTTCTGGGTTAGTCATTTACTCTTATTTCTTGCCAGGACACAAGGGAGTACAATACTGAGCACAATATTCTCTGTTTAGTTGTCTCTCTTTTCACAGTATCTAATTATCCTCCAGTATGATAAATTATATTACAGCCATCGCTTCAAAAATGTGGAGATAATACTGGTTAGAAATTGCACTGTAAAATATAAAGATTTTTTTTTTAACTTACTTAGCTTGTAAAAGTCTCCTTATATGCTAAATAATAATCTTATCTTTGGATTAAATCATTCTATGTAATTGGAACATCTTTTACTCTTTGTTAAAATTCTAGAACTGTGGAATATTAGCCTTTTATCATTTAAAAACATTATATATAGTATGTTTTGCTCAACTATTTTTATGTTCCTTACTTATTTTAGAGGTTAAGATTGTTCATGATCAATTTTCCTCCTTAACATCATCCATTTTTACTCTAAGAAAGAGGCTTTAGAAACCAGACAGTGCTTTCCATTTATTCTTATCACAATGGAGATAGTATAATGCATTTTTATTATCATTAGAGGACCAGGTATGTCTGTGAATGTGCATGGTAGGGACAAACTTTGCCTGATGAAATGCTTCAGCTTCCAGTTAGTGAAATTTTGTTCAATCAATATAAAGTGCTTAGGTGACATATCCTGCTTTAAATTTTCAGGGCATTTTTAAGTAGTAGGCTCTGATACTCAATGTAAATGTACTAGAGTGATGTATTTAAATTTAAAAATGCTTTACTGACTTTAAGTTCTATAAATTTACCTTTTTTGACTGATAATTATGTTTGACTTTACAGAAGTTCGGCAGAGTTTTAATATTTCTAGAAAATATTAAAATTGAGATCTATTTTTTAAATCATGTATTTTAGTAGATTTTTTTCAGACCTTTCTAACAATACAACCGGAGAAGGCAATGGCACCCCACTCCAGTCCTCTTGCCTGGAAAATCCCATGGAGGGAGGAGCCTGGTAGGCTCCAGTCCATGGGGTCGCTAAGAGTCGGGCATGCATAACTGAGCGACTTCACTTTCACTTTTCACTTTCCTGCATTGGAGAAGGAAATGGCAACCCACTCCAGTGTTCTTGCCTGGAGAATCCCAGGGACAGAGGAGCCTAGTGGGCTGCTGTCTATGGGGTCGCACAGAGTCGGACACGACTGAAGTGACTTAGCAGCAGCAGCAGCAACAATACAGTATAAACCAGAAGTTTCTCCTACATGTAAACATATGAAAGTTAGATTATATTATCAATATTGTTTATATTTTTACAAGAGATTACCTCAGTTGGTAAAGAATCCACCCGCAATTCAGGAGACCCCGGTTTGATTCCTGCATTGGGAAGATCCGCTGGGGAAGGGATAGGCTACCTGCTCCAGTATTCTCCGGCTTCCCTTGTGGCTTAGCTGGTAAAGAATCTGCCTGCAATGTGGGAGACCTGGGTTCGATCTCTGGGTTCAGAAGATCCCCTGGAGAAGGAGAAGCCTACCCTCTCCAGTAGTCTGGCCTGGAGAATTCCATGGACTATATAGTCTACGAGGTTGCAAAAAGTCAGACAAGGACTGAGCGACTTTCACTTTCACTTTACAAGAAAAGCCAAGGCAGAACATTTGAGATGTCTATTAAGGTGAAAATATAATTAAAGTGAAATTAGACAAGTATACCCTTCTGTTAAAACTGAAAATGAAAGTTCCACCCTTCTGTTAAGTAAGTGTATAAACTGAACAGTATATACTTAAGTCTGTTGATTATACCAACAGTATTTTAGTTACATGACAAAATACACATGAAAAGACAGGAAAAGGAGGAAAAAGGGAGAAAAAAAAGATATTTGTGTTGACTCTACATTTGAAAAAATAGGAGTTAATGCTTTGTTCTGTTAAAGGGAAATTAAGTCTAAATCTTAAAGCAACTATAACTGAAGATCTAGAAGGTCGGTAGAAAACTATTTTGAATTCTGGCAACAATCTCTTCAGAATAAACTTAAATTATATGAATGTTTTCCAAACTGCTACTCCCTTTTCCTCAACAATGTTGGCCTTGTGAGGGTCACATCCTCAACTATCATGTTCTCCAGTAGGAAAGGTAGTTTAGACTGTGATAGGGGAGGGAGGGCTGCCCAAGCTAGCTTTGAGCTCTCTTTGGGGGATAAAAAAGTCTCTAAATTGACTTACCTTTTCTGCTTGGGCAGTGTGGTAAACTTAGCTAATATCATGACTAGAAATAATAATTCTTTGGAAAAAAATGAGCCCAGTCCTATGCTTTGATCCTGATTTTCCTTCTATTGAAACTGAGTTTTCAAATCTGGGATTAAAATTTTTGCCTAATTTCCTAAAGGAGAAAAAAGAAAAGATAGGCTAAGAAACATAAACTTCTTACAATATGCTTATCTGCATAGCTTATTTGTTTCTGAAGCAGGATTACTATGAATCTGATTTTGATTATGAAATTTAAAAGTCAATCCTATAGTACCTAAAAAATTCAAATATTCTGAAAAATATACAACTTCTATATATGTATATGTTATTTTCTAGAAATTGTCATTAAACCTACTGTTCTCATGAATATGCACAAAAGTAGTTTTTGCTTTCTTTATTACCATGACTTCAAAGGACATTTAAACCATCCCTTTAAATTTATCATACATATTACAGAGAATAAGAATGAATAATTTTTTTAAGTCTCTTCCAGAAGCCTCTTATGAAGAAAGAGAATCAACCTGAAGTGATAAGAATATACTAAACTTTTGTCTTAATTTCTTTGAACCAGCTAGGCATACANAGCAGAAAACTTAAAAGGATATTTTTTCCTGTACAAAATACATTTTCCTAACTTTTTTAATAGGGAGTTAAATAAAACATGGAGACAGAAACAAAAGCAATTGCAATATATTTTCTAGTTGATGATACCTTGTAGTAATGAGGACAGCTTAGCAAAGTGATTGATGGTACTTCCCATAGATCGATGCTACAGAATTATCTACATATCACAGGACTTTTATTAATGATTATAAACACCTCAGTTATATTTGTTTAATTACAAACTTCTAATTACACCTTTACAGTTTTGGGAAATTGTGCATGAAGGAGAAAGTCTGACTAAGGAAGCTACAAGTTTTCAAATATTATTTCTGATATGTTATCCATTAAATTGTGCTCTTTCTTCTACAATCACTACATGAAGAGGACATTGCTGATTCCTTGAATGACTCTCAGCAAAGCCTATTGTGTTCTACAGCTTTCAGATGTGAGGTAAATGCCTAGTAAATATCATAATGCAACACAAGGTACAAAGCAAGTTCTTCCTGTAAATTTTATTTCTTCATTTAAACTGCCATAACTTCTTCTTTCAGACCCACAGGTAATTCTATCCCTATTGACTACAGAAAAAAGAATGAAAACTGGAGTTGAAAAGATAAACTTACTTTAAACAAAATCACCAATCTGTTTCCATTTTCTGTGTTCTAATGGAAAAGATACTGAGAGAATTCAATGAGATCTCTTTTTCTTATCATGTCTCACAATATTTTTATCTCTAGGTACCATCAGTGATGTGCCCAGGCCTCATTTTGCATATGCTTCATATGATATTATACATTTTGTTCATTACTAAATACTTCAGTGCCAATATCTAAAATTATAGTCCCCATCCTAATGTGAATTGGCTTATTCTAAAAATCTTACTTAAAAGGTTTCATCTTTTTTATTTTTTGATGTCTCTCTTAGGTTTTAAATTTCTACTAACTGAGGATGACAACAAGGTAGCAAAGGACTAGGATGTAGAGCTTACTTTTTCCCACAAAAACATTAAAAATATATCTACAAGTGGTGTGATTCACAGAGAACATCTACTGAACACTGGCAGGAGACCTCAAACTTCTGAAAGGGCAAGAAAACTCTATGTAACTACGTATAACAAAGGGAAAAAGAAAGGAATTGGGATGGGACCTGCATGGCAGGAAGGGAGCTGTGAAGGCGGAAAAGTTTCTGTATCTGGAAAGCCTCGGAACCTAGAAGAGTGCAACAAGTGGTTTGCAGAATGTGAAAGAGAGATTAACCTGCACAGAAAGTGGATAATGGCCAGCATGATGAGGAAAGAGGCAGCAAGTGTCCAAACTAAAAGCAGCCCCTCAGTTCTGGACAAGACAGTGGGGCAGAAGTGTAACAGGGAACTCTCCCATGCTAAATCTGTTTCTTCAACTTTCACCCCTGTTTTTTGCTACCTTTGTTATTATAATCTACATGTTGCCCTGCCTCAGAGAATCCTGCCTCTTCCCCCTGACTATTTAACTGAAGTGCCTTTGTTTAGCTCATAAGGAGATAATCTTACCCTGCTCACCCATGAAAGACTGTAAGAAAAAGAAACTAACACATTCTCCTGCCTGAGTCTTGCCATTTTGGGAGATATTTGCATGAATTAAATGGTCTTTTTGTTTCCTCACACCTCCCCCCTAATCTCTGATCCATAAAAGAACCTGGCATCCAAACCCAGGGAAGATACTTAGTTTATGGCATTAGTTTGCCATCTTCTCGGTCAACTGACTTTCCGAATAAAGTCGTATTCCTGGCTTCAACACCTTGTCTCTCAGATTCATTGGCCTCTCTTGGAGTGAGCAGAGCAAGCTTGGTCTCAGTAACAGAAGGACATGAGCTCACCTTCCCCATTTGAAAAACACCAAAATCACAACTAACTGCTGAATAACCATTGAGAAAAAAGACTGGAAGCTACACATATATTTTACATTCAAAGACAAAGAGATGCCACATGAGACAGTAAGATGGGTACATGATGTAAGCCTCCCACCTGTGTGTTGGATTACTCACAAATGGAAATTAATTACATCACAAAGGCTCTCTCACAAGAGTGAGAGTTCTGAGCCCCACATCAGGCTTACAAGCCAGAGGATCTGGCACTGGGAGGAGACCCCTGAGCAGCTGGCTTTGAAGGCCATTGGAGCTCAGTTGCAGGATCTCTTCAGGGAAACACAGAATCCATTCTTGGGGGTGCCTGGCAGATTTCACAAACTGGGACCCAGCCCAAAGTAGTAACTCCTTAGGAGTGTTGGGAAGTTTGTAATTTCCTCAGTTCAGTCTCGTCACAGCAAAAATTTGAAGTGACGGATGGACCAGTGTTACAGCCTTCAGATGGACCAGTAGTACAGCCCTGTGTTACAGCTCATTTTATTTTTTTAATATAAATTTATTTATTTTAATTGGAGGCTAATTACTTTACAATATTGCATTGGTATTGCCATACAGTGACATGAATCTGCCATGGGTGTACATGTGTTTCCCATCCTGAACCCCCCTCCCACCTTCCTCCCCAAACCATCCCTGTGGGTCATCCCAGTGCACCAGCCCCGAGCACCCTGTATCATGTATCAAACCTGGACTGATGATTCGTTTCACATATGATAATCTACGTTTCAATGCCATTCTCCCAAATCATCCCACCCTTGCCCTCTCCCACAGAGTCTAAAATACTCTTCTATATATCTGTGTCTCTTTTGCTGTCTCGCATACAGGGTTATTGTTACCATCTTTCTAAATTCCATATATATGCGTTAGTATACTGTATTGGCATTTTTCTTTCTGGCTTACTTCACTCTGTATAATAGGCTCCAGTTTCACTCACCTCATTAGAACTGATTTAAATGTATTTCAGTTTTATTTAGAAAGTAAAGGAAAATACATCCTTGATGCGTGAGGGTGGGCCAACCCAAAAGATGCAAAGAGAAGAGCCCCTGGCCCAATTTTGGCTTGTCTTTTTGTATACATATATTGTTTTCATCTCCCTGAGCCCGCCCTATGTAAACTGGGCTAGCCAGGAGGGCTGTTTGTTTTACCTGAGGTTCTCTCTCTGGTCCTTGGACCTTCCTTTGTTCTATTTTTTCAGGATTTTTCCTTCTTTGTCTTTTAGCCACCACCATTCTGGACTCCTTTTTCCTATTCTAACTACCTAACAAGAGCCTGGGCTCGGCCTACCTGTGCATCTTACAGGGCCACTTGGGGAGGTGGGGGTTCACTGTGGCTCACTAGGGGTGGGGGAACAAGGACACAGGTGGCAGAGGCCCCAGGAAATACTTTATTTATGTGCGCTCTCCCAGAGGTTGCCATTTTGGCACCAAGACTTGCCTTTACCCAAGTGCCTACAGGTTCCAGTACTGGAATGCTTGGAGTCTAACAACAACAGGGTGGGAACAGAACCCCAACCATCATGACAGTCTGTCTAAACTTATACTGGGATCACAGCCACCTCTAAATATACCCATTGACATGGCCTTGCCAACCAGAGGGACAAGATCCAGTTCCACCACCAGTGGGCAGGCACCAGTCCCTCCCACAGAAGTCTGCACAAGCCCTTATACCAACTTCACCTACCAGGGGCAAACATCAGGAGCAAGAGGATCAACAATCCTGCAGAAAAGAGACCACAAACACAGAAAGTTGATATGGCACAGAAATATGTTTCAGATGAAGGATAAAGATAAAAACCTGCAATAATTACTAAATTAAGTGGAGGTAGGCAATCTAAATGAAAATTATATTAACAGCAATGATAGTAAAGATCCAAGATCTTAGGAAAAGAATGGAGGTAAACTGAAAAGAGATAAGAGATGGTTTTAAAAGAGCTAGAATATTTAAAGAACAAACAGAGATGAACAATGCAAAAACTGAAATGAAAAATACATTAGAAGGAATAAATAGCAGAATAAAGAAAAGTAATGAAAACAGGCCAGTCTCTGAGACTTCTAGAACAACTTTAAACACATCAACATTTGCATTATAGGGGTCCCAGAAGGACAAGAGACAGAGCATGGGCCTGATAGTGTTTGAAGAGATTATAGACAAAAACTTCCCTAAAATGAGAAAGGAAACACTCAAGTCCAGGAAATGCAGAGTCTCATAAAAGATATACCCAAGCGGAAACATGCTGAGACACATATTAATCATGCTGATAAAAGTTAGAAGATGAAGAAAACATTAAAAACCAACAACAGAAAAGCAACAATAAGATATAAAAAAATCCTCATAAGGTTATCAGTTGATTTCTCAGTAGAAATTCTGAAAGCCACAAGGTAGTGGCATGATATAGTTAAAGAAATGAAAGGGAAAAACCTCAAGCAAGTACATTCTACCCAGCAAGATTAATTCAGAGTTGAAGAAATTAAAAGCTGAAAGGGCAAACAAAAGTTAACAGAATTCAGCAGCACCAAACAAGCTTTACAACAAATCCGAAAGAAGCCTCTCTAGGCGGCAAAGAAAAGGCAAACTAGAAACAAGAAAATCATGAATAGGAAAGCTCACCAGTAAAGGAAAACTTAACAGTAAAAGAAGGAAATCATCCATGCAAAAATATATCAAACCCAGCAATCATGAGAGGAGGAAAGTACAAATGCAGGATACTGGAAATGCTTTGGAAATTAAGAAAGCAGCAGTTTAAAACAATCTTGTATATATACATGGACTGTTATAGAAAAACCTCATGGGAACCACAAACCAAAAATCTTTAATAAATATATGCAATAAAAGAAAAAGGATTTGAAACACAACACTAAATAGTTATCAAATCACAAGAGAAGTGAACAAGAGAAGGGAAGAAAAAAGACCACGCACACACAAAAATAATTACCACAATGAACATATCAATAGTTACTTTACATGTACATAGATTAAATGCTTCAAATAAAAGACACAGATTGGCTGAAAGATACATAAACAAGATCTGCATGTATGCTGTCTACAAGAAACCCACTTCAGATCCAGGGACACACACCAATTGAAAGTGAGGACATAGAGAAATGTATTTTTTGCAAATGAAATTATCTATAAAACAGAAACAGAATTACAGATGTAGAAAATAAACTATGGTTACCAGGGAGTAAGGGGGGATAAAATTGAAGATCGGGATTAACACATGCACATTACTATATATAAAGATGAAAAATATTAAGGATCAACTGTATAGCTTAAGGAAATCTCTTCAATAATTGGTAATGGCCTATATGGGAAAATAATCTTAAAAAAAAAAATCAAAAAACCTGAGAGGATATATGTATACATATAACATTAGTTTAGTTATACACCTGAAATAAACACAGGATTGTAAATCAACTATATTCCAATAATTATTTTTTTAAGCTGGCTCTGTGAAAAGATAAAAACTTATAATCCTTTATCCAGACTCATCAGGAAAAAAGAGAAAGAGGATTCAAATCAATAAAATTAGGAATGGAAAAGGAAAAGTTACAACTGATACCACAGAAATACAGAGGGTCATAAGATATTACAACAAACAACTATGTATCAATGAAATGGGTAACCTAGAAGAAATGGATGCATTCTTAGAAAGGTACAACCTTCCAGAACCAAGAAGAAACAGAAACTATGAACAGACCAATCACACGTACTGAAATTAAAACTGTGATTAAAAAACTCGCAGCAAGCAAAAGTCCAGGACCAGATGGCTTCACAGATGAATTCCTTCAACATTTACAGAATCAGTTTGGTTCAGTCAATCAGTTGTGTCCAACTCTTTGCAACCCCATGGACCAGGCTTCCCTGTCCATTACCAACTCTCGGAGCTTGTTCAAACTCATGTCCATCGTGTTGGTGATGCCATCCAGCCTGCTCATCCTCTGTCATCCCCTTCTCCTCCTGTCTTTCCCAGCATCAGGGTCTTTTCAAATAAATCAGCTCTTCACATCAGTGGCCCTTCCAATGAATATTCAGGACTGATGTCTGTTAGGATTGACTGGTTGGATCTCCTTGCAGTCCAAGGGACCCTCAAGAGTCTTCTCCAACACCACAGTTCAAAAGCAATTCTTCAGCATTCAGCTTTCTTTATAGTCCAACTCTGCATCCATACATGACACTGGAAAAACCATAGCTTTGACTAGACAGACCTTTGTTGGCAAAGTAATGTCTCTGCTTTTTAATGTGCTGCTAGGTTGATCATAGCTTTTCTTCCAAGGAGTAAGTGTCTTTTAATTTCATGGCTGCAGTCTCCATCTGCAGTGATTTTGGAGCCCAAAAAAATAAAGTCTGACACTGTTTCCCCATCTATTTCCCATGAAGTGATGGGACTGGATGCCATGATCTTAGTCTTGTGAATGTTGAGCTTTAAGCCAACTTTTTCACTCTCTTCTTTCACTTTCATCAAGAGGCTCTTTAGTTCTTCTTCACTTTCTGCCATAAGGCTGATGTCCTCTGCATATCTGAGGTTATTGTTATTTCTCCCAGCAATCTTGATTCCAGCTTATGCTTCATCCAGCCCGGCATTTCAGGTATTCTACATATAAGTTAAATAAGCAGGGTGATGATATATAACCTTGACCTACTCCTTTCCTGATTTGGAACCAGTTTGTTTTTCCATGTCCAGTTCTACCTGTTGCTTCTTGACCTGCATACAGATTTCTCAGGAGGCAGGTAAGGTGGTCTGGTATTTCCATCTCTTGAAGAATTTTCCACAGTTTGTTGTGATCCACACAGTCAAAGGCTTTGGGCTAGGTAATGAAACAGAAGTAGATGTTTTTCTGGAACTCTCTTGCTTTCTTGATGATCAGGCAGATGTTGGCAATTTGATCTCTGGTTCCTCTGCCTTTCCTAAATCCAGCTTGAAACTTGGACTGTAGAATTTTGAGTATTACTTTGCTAGCGTGTGAGATGAGTGCAATTGTGTGTTAGTTTGGTATTGCCTTTCTTTGGGATTGGAGTGAAAGCTAATCCTTTCCACTCCTGTGGCCAGTGCTGAATTTTCCAAATTTGCTGGCATATTGAGTGCAGCACTCTAGCAGCAGCATCTTTTAGGATTTGAAATAGTTCAACTGGAATTCCATCACTCCCACTAGCTTTGTTTATAGTGATGTTTCCTAAGACACACTTGAGTTCACATTTCATGATGTCTGGCGCTAGGTGAATGATCACACCATTGTGATTATCTGGGTCATGAAGATCTTTTTTGTATAGTTCTTTTGTGTATTCTTCCCACTTCTTCTTAATATCTTCTGCTTTTGTTAGGTCCATACTATTTCTGTCCTTTATTGTGCCCATCTTTGCATGAAATGTTCTTTTGTAATCTTTAGGTGTTTAGAGAATGTTTAACACCTATCCTGAAACCTTAAAAAAATTTCAGTGGAAGGAATGCTCGATAGCTGATTCTATGAAGCCACTTTCACTTTGATACCAAAAACAAAGTTACAACAAAAACAAAATTACAGGACAATATCACTGATGGCTTATGGGAGTTTGTATAGAGTTTGTGCTCTCTGAAGGAGAAGATTTCACTCTGGGACCAAAGACACAGTCTCCGTCCCTCAGAGTTTTGTGCAGCAAAAGTTTTTAAAATGAAAGGATACTAAAAACTTCTGATATAGATTTCAGAAGGGGATAGAAAGAGTCCCTGCCTCACTAGCTTCAGTAGGGCTTTTCAACAGGCTGATGAGGATAAAAAGAATACCTTGAGTTTGTAAAAGTTCCACCAGATCCTTTCCTAAGGCATACATCCTGAGATAACTTCTTAGTCAGAAGGAACATGTTCTGGGCAATGTGTCTCTTGGCGAAATATACTGTTGCTGACAAACAGGTTCCCAGGCAAGATTTGTTACAATTATAATCATTAACACAGAGCCTAGAAAAGGATACCCAGGAGTAAGATGTATTATTGTGCTGTATAATCATTAGCTCCAGACCTAAAGAAAGGCCAGGTCTCAAGTAAGACATATTGTTGCAATATCAGTATAGGGCATAAAAGAAACATGTCCTATGTGACTAAGTCAAAAGAATGTATAAAAGAATGTTTTTAACCTCCTCCTTTAAAGGTCTTGGACTGCCTATCAACCTGCCTAAGCTCTAGCTTTCTCATCACTGGCAAACATACATGCAAATATGCTCAACAAAGTACTCGCAAACTGAATCCAATAATACATTAAAAGGATCATACACAATGATCAGGGGCTTCTCTGGTGGTTCAGATGGTAAAGAATCTGCCATCAATGTAGGAGACCCAGGTTCAAACCCTGAGTTGGAAAGACCTCCTGAAGAAGGGAATGGCAAACCACTCCAATATCCTTGCCTAGAAAATCCCATGGACACAAGAGCCTAATGAGCTACAGTCCATGAAGTGGGATTTATCCCAGCGGTGCAAGGATTGATTCTTCAATATCCATAAGTCAGTCAGTGTGATACATCACATAAGCTAAGAAATAAAAGCCATATAACGATCTTGATAGATGAAGAAAATCTTTTGACAAAATTCAACACATATTTATGATAAAAACTCTCCAGAAAGTGGGTATAGAGGGAACTTTCCTCAACATAATAAAGGCTATATATGAGAAATACACAGCTAACCATTCTCAATGGTGAAAAGTTAAAGCATTCACTCTAAGATCAGGAACAAGGCAAGGATATCCACTGTCNGAAAGGATACTAAAAACTTCTGATATAGATTTCAGAAGGGGATAGAAAGAGTCCCTGCCTCACTAGCTTCAGTAGGGCTTTTCAACAGGCTGATGAGGATAAAAAGAATACCTTGAGTTTGTAAAAGTTCCACCAGATCCTTTCCTAAGGCATACATCCTGAGATAACTTCTTAGTCAGAAGGAACATGTTCTGGGCAATGTGTCTCTTGGCGAAATATACTGTTGCTGACAAACAGGTTCCCAGGCAAGATTTGTTACAATTATAATCATTAACACAGAGCCTAGAAAAGGATACCCAGGAGTAAGATGTATTATTGTGCTGTATAATCATTAGCTCCAGACCTAAAGAAAGGCCAGGTCTCAAGCAAGACATATTGTTGCAATATCAGTATAAGGCATAAAAGAAACATGTCCTATGTGACTAAGTCAAAAGAATGTATAAAAGAATGTTTTTAACCTCCTCCTTTAAAGGCCTTGGACTGCCTATCAACCTGCCTAAGCTCTAGCTTTCTCATCACTGGCAAACATACATGCAAATATACTCAACAAAGTACTCGCAAACTGAATCCAATAATACATTAAAAGGATCATACACAATGATCAGGGGCTTCTCTGGTGGTTCAGATGGTAAAGAATCTGCCATCAATGTAGGAGACCCAGGTTCAAACCCTGAGTTGGAAAGACCTCCTGAAGAAGGGAATGGCAAACCACTCCAATATCCTTGCCTAGAAAATCCCATGGACACAAGAGCCTAATGAGCTACAGTCCATGAAGTGGGATTTATCCCAGCGGTGCAAGGATTGATTCTTCAATATCCATAAGTCAGTCAGTGTGATACATCACATAAGCTAAGAAATAAAAGCCATATAACGATCTTGATAGATGAAGAAAATCTTTTGACAAAATTCAACACATATTTATGATAAAAACTCTCCAGAAAGTGGGTATAGAGGGAACTTTCCTCAACATAATAAAGGCTATATATGAGAAATACACAGCTAACCATTCTCAATGGTGAAAAGTTAAAGCATTCACTCTAAGATCAGGAACAAGGCAAGGATATCCACTGTCATCACTTTTATTCAACAGAGTTTTAGAAGTCCTAGCCATGGTAAACAGAGAAGAAAAAGAAATAAAAGGAATCCAAGTTGGAAAGGAAGAAATAAAACTGTCACTGGTGAAGATGACATGATACTATACATAGAATATCCTAAAAATGCTACCAGAAAAATACTTGAGCCCATCAGTGAATTTTATAAAGTTGCAGAATATAGAATTAATACTCATAAATCACATATATCTATATACTAACAATGAAATATCATAAACAGAAATTAAGGAAATAACCCCATTTATTATTCCATAAAGAAGAATAAAATACCAGGAATAAACCTACTTAATGAAGCAGAAAACTGTAAGCTATTGATGAATGAAATACAAGATGACACAAACAGATTGGAGAGATATACCATGTTGTTGGATTGGAAGAATCAGTATTGTGAAAATCACTGCATTACTCAAAGCAATCTTCAGATGCAATGAAATCCCTATCAAATTACCAATGAAATTTTTCACAGAACTAGAACAAAATTCTTAAAATTTGTATGGAAACACAAAAGACCCAAACAGCCCAAGCAATACTGAGAAAGAAAAGTGGAGCCAGAGGAATCAGGCTCCCTAACTTCAGAGTTTACTACAAAACAGTGCAGTACTGGTGTAAAACCAGAAATGTAGATCAGTGGAATAGGATAGAAAGCCCAGAAATAAACCCAAGCACGTATGGTCAATTAATATATGGCATAGGATGGAAGAATATACAATGGAGGAAAGAGAGTCTTTTCAACAAATGGTGCTGGGAAAACAGGACAGCTGCATATAAAAGACTGAAACTAGAACATTCCCTAACATCATACCCACAAAAAAATTCAAAATGGATTAAAGAAGGCCAAAGACTATAAAACTCTTAGAGAAAACGTAAGTGGAACATTCTTCAACAAAATCACAGAGAGATCTTTCTGATGCCCTCTCTTAGAGTAGTGAAAATAAAAGCAAAAATAAACGGGGCCTGTTTAAGTTTAAAAGATATTGTACAACAAAGGAAACAAGCAAAGTGAAAAGACAACACACAGAATAGGTGAAATATTTGCAAAAGTAGCAACTGACAAGGAATTAATCTCCAAAATATACAAATAGCTCATGCAGCTCAATTATTAAAAAAAAAAAAAATTAGAAAAAGAGCAAAAAATGTACAGACACTTCTAAGAAAACATAAAGATCACCAAGAAGCACATGAGAAAATGCTCAACATCAGTAATTATCAGAGAAATGAAGATCAAAACTACAATGAGGTATCACCTCACACTGATCAGAATGCCACCAAATAAAAAGTCTAGAAGCAATATTGGAGAGAGCATGAGGAAAACGAAATTCTTCTATACTGCTGGTGGGAATGCAAACTGGTACAATCACTATGGAGAACAGAATAGAGATTCTTATAAAAAAACAAAATAGAACAACCACAGGATACACCCATTCATGGGCATATATAACAGAGAACCATATTCAAAAACATACATGCACATCAATGTTCACTGAAGCACTATTTACTATAGTCAAGATATATAAGCAACCTAAAAGTCCATTGACAGAGGAATGGACAAAGAAGTGGTATACTAATACATACACAATGGAGTATACAGTTCAGTTCAGTGGCTCAGTCGTGTTCGACTCTTTGTGACCCCATGAATTGCAGCACGCCAGGCCTCCCTGTCCATCACCAGCTCCCAGAGTTCACTCAGACTCACGTCCATCAAGTCAGCGATGCCATCCAGACATCTCATCCTCTGTCGTCCCCTTCTTCTCCTGACCCCAATCCCTCCCAGCATCACAGCTTTTCCAATGAGTCAACTCTTCACATGAGGTGGCCAAAGTACTCGACTTTCAGCTTTAGCATCATTCCTTCCAAAGAAATCCCGGGGTTGACCTCCTTCAGAATGGACTGATTTGATCTCCTTGCAGTCCAAGGGACTCTCAAGAGTCGTCTCTAACACCACAGTTCAAAAACATCAATTCTTCGGCACTCAGCCTTCTTCACAGTCCAACTCTCACATTCATACATGACCACTGGAAAAACCATAGCTTTGACTAGACAGACATTAGTCGGCAAAGTAATGTCTCTGTTTTGAGTATGCTATCTAGGTTGGTCATAACTTTTCTTCCAAGGAGTAAGCGTTTTTTAATTTCATGGCTGCAGTCACCATCTGTGGTGATTTTGGAGCCCCCCAAAATAAAGTCTGACACTGTTTCCACTGTTTGCCATCTATTTCCCATGAAGTGATGGGACCGGATGTCGTTTTCTGAATGTTGAGCTTGAAGCCAACTTCTTCACTCTGCTCTTTCACTTTCATCAAGAGGCTTTTTAGTTCCTCTTCACTTTCTGCCATAAGGGTGGTGTCATCTGCATATCTGAGGTTATTGATATTTTTCCAGGCAATCTTGATTCCAGCTTGTGTTTCTTCCAGTCCAGCGTTTCTCATGATGTACTCTGCATAGAAGTTAAATAAGCAGGGTGACAATATACAGCCTTGACATACTGCTTTTCCTATTTGGAACCAGTCTGTTGTTCCATGTCCAGTTTTAACTGTTGCTTCCTGCCCTGCATGCAGATTTCTCAAGAGGCAGGTCAGGTGGTCTGAGATTCCCATCTCTTTCAGAATTTTCCACAGTTTATTGTGATCCACACAGTCAAAGGCTTTGGCATAGTCAAGAAAGCAGAAATAGATGTTTTTCTGGAACTCTCTTGCTTTTTCCATGATCCAGCGGATGTTGGCAATTTGATCTCTGGTTCCTCTGCCTTTTCTAAAACCAGCTTGAACATCAGGAAGTTCACGGTTCACGTATTGCTGAAGCCTGGCTTGGAGAATTTTGAGCATTACTTTACTAGCATGTGAGATGAGTGCAATTGTGTGGTAGTTTGAGCATTTTTTGGCATTGCCTTTCTTTGGGATTGGAATGAACACTGAACTTTTCCAGTCCTGTGGCCACTGCTGAGTTTTCCATATTTGTTGGCATATTGAGTGCAGCACTTTCACAGCATCATCTTTCAGGATTTGAAATAGCTCAACTGGAATTCGATCACCTCCACTAGCTTTGTTCATAGTGATGCTTTCTAAGGCCCACTTGACTTCACATTCCAGGATGTCTGGCTCTTGATGAGTGATCCCACCATCGTGATTATCCTTGTCATGAAAATCTTTTTTGTACAGTTCTTCTGTGTATTCTTGCCACCTCTTAATATCTTCTGCTTCTGTTAGGTCCATACCATTTCTGTCCTTTATCGAGCCCATCTTTGCATGAAACGTTCCCTTGGTATCAATAATTTTCTTGAAGAGATCTCTAGTCTTTTCCATTCTGTTGTTTTCCTCTATTCCTTTGTATTGATCACTGAGGAAGGCTTCTTAACTCTCCTTGCTATTCTTTGGAACTCTGCATTCAGATGCTGATATCTTTCCTTTTCTACTTTGTATTTTGGCTCTCTTCTTTTCACAGCTATTTGTAAGGCCTCCCTAGACAGCCATTTTTCTTTTTTGCATTTCTTTTCCATAGGGATGGTCTTGATCCTTGTCTCCTGTAAAAAATACAAATGAGAGAAAAGTTAAAAAAAGAGAGAGGAAAAAAATGTTAAGAAAAAATAGTAGGGGGAAGTACAATATATATGGGAAAAAAACAAAACTATTGACCTATAAAACCACAAAATCCATGGGTATGTAATAAAAGCTTCAATACATCTTGATCAAGATTCAAATCATGTCCATGTTGTCTTACATCTCTTCAACAATCAAATTATCTTCTGTTTGCTTCCTTTAAGACCTCACATTGTATTAAGTTGTGGTAGTGGGCCAAGATTTTCACACATCCAGTATCAAGGTTAGAGACAAAATCTGGACTATTATTCCCAAGAAAAGACTTTAAGGAATATATTTCCCTCTACTTGGTTCATAAATCCATCCCTGGAGACAGAGGATGAAATAGTTGGATGGCATCATTGATTCAATGGAAATGAACTTGGGCAGACTCCAGGAGATGGAGTACATTATTACAACCTTAGACTTTACAGAAGCTCTTTAGTTATCAGTAATTTATCAATCAAACTGGAAAATTTTATGTTCATATTTATTTAATTTGAAGGCAAAGACTTACAGGCATTGTTCTATGCTGATTAAAAGAAAAAATAGAAAACATTTTACTCATTGAAATTAATTACTATTTAAATGTGTCCTCCTTTGTAACTTATAATCATTATACATATCTCCAGGCAAGAATACTGGAGTGGATAGCTGTTCCCTTCTCCAGAAGATCTTCCCAATCCAAGCATTGATGGAGTCTAGATCTCCCACATTGCAGGCAGATTCTTTACCATCTGAGCCAGAAGCTCAAGAATACTAGAGTGGGTAGCCTTTCCCTTCTCCAGAGGATCTTCCTAACCCAGGAATTGAGCTGGGATTTCCTGCATTGCAGATAGAGTCTTTCCCAGCTGAGCTACCAGGGAAGCCCTAGAAAAGCTTACCTTTTCTGTTGTGATTTTGCAATGATACCACATTTATACTCTAAAGTGAAATACAACTTCATAGTGCAGAATAAATAGAACACACACAAAAAAGCTTACCTTACTTTGCCTGGAGGAATTTCAGAGGCTCTAAAGTGTACTTCAGCTCATTTTCCACTTCTGGGGCTTCTAAAAGATAAATCATTATACACAACATTTTAATGCCTTAAGAGAACAAAATACTCTTGCAAGAAAAACACAGAACTAATGTAAGAAAGCTCTTGTTAGATCATACCGTGAGGTTCAGAAGACGTAATAATTGTAAGTTGGCTTTAGAACTTCACATCCACAGTTATCTACAAAGAGAATGTGTTTGTTTTCATAACATTTGCTCTGTTTTGTTTATTTTATAGCTTTGGAAAGAGCAATGAACAAAAAGGTAGATTAGATCAACTTCATAGTTTAGTCTAATTTATTAATATCAGCCTCAACAAATAGCACTGATATTTTTGTGACAAGTATATTTTATTTTTGGTGTTGTTTATAGAAACAATTTAGGAGTAGAAACTCTGACTGTTGATCACATAAAATGTGAAATCTTAACTGATTTATACCTATAATATCAGAAATATAAAGAAAAATATGTGATTTATTTCTAAGAAAACAAAGGTATTTGTTTCAAAATGTGTCTACTGATACTTAGAAGAAAAACATAGCAAGACTGATTTCTGAAGACTGAAATTTAAGACAAGATAATGTCTGGAAAGTTAGATGGAAATCAGAATTCTCTAATATTCACAGTATCCCTGTGAGCTTTGTAAAAGTAGAAGAATCAGAAGTTGTATTATTATACTATCAATATTGCCTATAAATGAATCCTGATTTACTTGACCAACTGAACATTGATCTGTGAAACAGTCTACCCACTTTTCTTCTGTTTAAATAAAACAAAAGTCTGCCAAAGAAATGTCTTATATACAAACTGTGTATGTCATTTCCAAGTATATTTGATTAGCTCTAATTATATTTTCTACTAATAAGAAATAAAATATACTTTTGAATATTTCAAAGACATGTTTCAAAATCTTAGCTTTTATTTCAGAAGATAAAATCAGACAGTATCTTATTTGGAAATTTAAGCAATCATATATACAACTGTTACTTTCATTATGCTAAAAACGAAGGTTGCAAATCCATGTCTTGCTGTTTTCTTCCTTTCCTCTCTTCCTTCTTCTCTTTTTTCATTTTCTCCTCCTTTCACTCCTTTTCCTTTTGCATTGCTTCCATAATATTTAAAGGTATGACATAAGTAATTTGATATCTGCTCCAATATTTGGAACCATAGCACTGTAGAAGTTCTTTTGACAGACAAGTTGTTAGTCCTTATCTAAAATATACTAATTGACACCTACAGAAAAATAAATGTGTCTAATAGCATACATTCTAGAATTCTCAGATAATCTTC
>SJYQ01004050.1:528449-543588 GCA_006410935.1 Redunca redunca
ACCCCATGGACTGCAGCACACCAGGCTTCCCTCTCCAACAGCAACTCTCAGAGCTTGCTCAAACTCATGTCCATTGAGTTGGTGATACCATCCAACCATCTCATCCTCTGTTGTCCCCTTCTCCTGCCTTCAAGCTTTCTCAGAATCAGGGTTCTTTTCCAAGGAGTCAGGTTTTCACATTAGGTGGCCAAAGTATTGGAGTTTCAGCTTCAACATCAGTCCTTCAAATGAATATTCAAGACTGATTTCCTGTCGGATGGACTGGTTGGATCTCCTTGCAGTCCAAGGGACTGTCAAGAGTCTTCTCCAACACCACAGTTCAAAAGCATCAATTCTTTTGCACTCAGCTTTCTTTCTTTTCCAAGTCTCAGATTCATATATGACTACTGGAAAAACCATTACTTTGACTAGACAGAACTTTGTTGGCAAATTAATGTCTCTGGTTTTTAATATGCTATCTAGGTTGGTCATAGCCTTTCTTCCAAGGAGCATGGCTTAACTTCTTGGCTGCAGTCACCATCTTCAGTGATTTTGGAGCCCCCTGCAAAATAAAGCTTGTCACTGTTTCCATTATTTCCCCACCTATCTGCCATGAAGTGATAGGACTGGATGCCATGATCTTAGTTTTCCGAATGTTGAGTTTTAAGCCAAGTTTTTCACTCTTGTCTTTCACTTTCATCAAGAGGCTCTTTAGTTCTTCGCTTTCTGCCATAAGGGTGCTGTCATCTGCATATCTGAGGTTATTGACATTTCTCCCACAATCTTGATTCCAGCTTGTGCTTCTTCCAGCCCAACGTTTCTCATGATGTACTCTGCAGAGAAGTTAAATAAGAAGAGTGACAAGATACAGCCTTGACATACTCCCTTTCCTATTTGGAACAGTTTGTTGTTCCATGTCCAGTTCTAACTGTTGCTTCCTGACCTGCATATAGGTTTCTCAAAAGGCAGGTCAGGTGGTCTGGTATTCCCATCTCTTNTCAAAGGCTTTGGTGCAGTCAGTAAAGCAGAAGATGTTTTTTTGGAACTCTCTTCCTTTTTGTGATCCAAAAGATATTGGAAATTTGATCTCTGTTTCCTGTGCCTTTGCTAAATCCACCTTGAATATATGGAAGTTAATTGTTCACACACTGTTGAAGCCTAACTTGGAGAATTTTGAGCATTACTTTGCTAGCGTGTGAGATGAGTGCAATTGTGTGGTACTCTGAGTATTTTTTGGCATTGCCTTTTTTGGGATTGGAAGAAAAACTGTCCTTTTCCAGTCCTATGGCCACTGCTGAGTTTTCCAAATTTGCTGGCATTTTGAGTGCAGCACTTTCACAGCATCATCTTTTAGGATTTGAAATATCTCAACTGGATTTCCATCACCTCCACTAGCTTTGTTGGTAGTGATGCTTCCTAAGGTCCACTTGACTTCACATTCCAGGATGTCTGGCTCTAGGTGAGTGAGCACAACATCATGATTATCTGGGTCATGAAGATCTTTTTTGTGTAGTTCTTCTGTGTATTCTTGCCAGCTCTATTTCATATCTTCTGCTTCTGTTAGGTCCATATCATTTCTGTCCTTTATTGTGCCCATCTTTGCATGAAATATTTCCTTGATATCTCTGATTTTCTTGGAGAAATCTCTAGTCTTCCCCCATTCTATTGTTTCCTTCTATTTCTTTGCATCGATCACTGAAGAAAGCTTTCTTGTCTCTCCTTGCTATTCTTGGAACTCTTCATTCAAATGGGTGTGTCTTTCCTTTTTTCCTCTGCCTTTTGCTTCTCTTCTTTCTCAGCTATTTGTAAGGCCTCAGACAACCATTTTGCTTTTTTGCATTTCTTTTTCTTGGGGATGGTCTTGCTTCCTCCTTCCTGTACAATGGCAGGAACCTCTGTATATTGTTCTTCAGGCATCTATCAGATCTAATCCCTTGAATATATGTCTCACTCTTACTATATAACCATAAGGGATTTGATTTAGGCCATACCTGAAATGGTCTAGTGGTTTTCCCTACTTTCTTCAATTTAAGTCTGAATTTGGCAAAAAGGAGTTCATGATCTGAGCCACAGTCAGTTCCTGGTCTTTTTTTGCTGATTGTATAGAGTTCTTCCATCTTTGGATGCAAAGAATATAATCAATCTTATTTTGGTATTGACCATCTGGTGATGTTCATGTGTAGAGTCTTCTCTTGTGTTGTTGCAAGAGGGTGTTTGCTATGACCAGTGCGTTCTCTTGGCAATACTCTATTAACATTTGCCCTGCTTCATTCTGTACTCCAAAATCAAATTTGCCTTTACTCCAGGTATTTCTTGACTTCCTACTTTTGCATTCCAGTCCCCTATAATGAAAAGGACATCTTTTTTAGGTGTTAGTTCTAAAAGGTCTTGTATGTCTTTATAGAACCTTTCAACTTCAGCTTCTTCAGCACTATTGGTTGGGATACAAACTTGTATCACTGTGATATTGAAAGATCTTTTATTCATCACCAAGAGAAGGTGAGAATTATGTTGCTCAGATAATATTTCTCACAGGTTCAGGTCAGAGTCTGTCAATTACAAGCTCTCATGCAAGACTAGGAAGGTCACAAAATGAGGAAAAGTCATTATTTTTCAGAGGTAGTTTTCAGTATACATATCAGCTTTCTGGCCAGCTGTCAAGATCCACACATTCCTCCAGACACTATAGAATTATAGTGACTTCCTAGTGAGTAATTGGGGACCACCCTGCTTCTACTTACTAACTGACATAGTGATGAATTCCCTGAACTTTGATATCTATCTTCCATTATTTCTGTAAATCTAAAATACTCTTAAATTTATTCTTGACCAAAATCTGACAAATAATATAGTTAGAAAGAAGACAACAATTATGATAAGCTGGTGATTATCAAGGGGATACTTTAGGAATATGTATAACTTAGAATAAAATAATGAAAAATATTTAACATATTATAAACCACATATGATTATTTTCTCTTGGATATGTTCAATGAGAATGTCATTCCAAATTTTTCAAAGTATAAATACCTGAAACTATAATCTCTATGTCCGTTTATAGTAACATTTGGTTCTTGAAAATTCAAACTGTGCAGCATTGGTAGTTCTGTTAAATCCCTGCTAAATTAAATTATCATGATATATTGTTAAAAAAAAACATATGCAAAAGAATGTATAGAGTCAAACAGTGTAATTAGCACATGAAAAAGAAGATAATTAATTTAATACATCTCCAAAACTTTCCTTAAAGTCTTCAGGTGGATCAAATAATATCTTAGTTCTTACCCTTGACTGATGAGCACATATCTTAGTTCATGATAATGAACTTATACTATGTAAAACATCTTCAAAATGTTCTGCAACAACTATTAGTGATTTTATACTTAACAGTGCATGTTTAGTCTATTTATCAATTTGCCTCAAATTAAGTAATATGTCCTCTTGTGCAAGTGTGCAACTGATTCTCAGAACATAAATTGGGAACATTCAGTACATTTACGTTTTTGAACTTAGTTATCCCTTTGGAATTGAGACAGGCTCACATAATTCACCTCCTACAAAAAGTCTTCTTTCTCCCTCCTTCTTTCTCTCCCCCTCTCTTTCTTTCTCATCGACCTCCTCTTTCCTCTTCTCTTTCTTCCTCTTCCTCTGCCCTTTGTCCTCCTCCTTTTTCTCCTTCTCTCTGTCAACACATTGATTTCCTGGGATAGGTTTATGTTTATAGAAATGTGAAATGATCTCCATCTTCACTTAACAAAACTATTATTTACTATCTGGCTCTGGTTATAAATAGCATGTGAAGTCTCTCAGTCATATCCGACTCTTTGTGACCCCATGGACTGTAGCCCACCAGGCTCCTCTGTCCATGGGATTCTCCAGGCAAGAGTACTGGAGTGGGTTGCCATTTCTTTCTCCAAGGGATCTTCCCGACCCAGGGATCGAACCCAGGTCTCCCACATTGTAAGCAGACGCTTTAACCAGCATGCAAACGCATTTAAGCAAAATCTTGTTTGTATTTACTTACATAAAAATACAGCATATGGTTTGTATTTAACAGTTAATTCCTTATAAAAGTAGAATATTACCAATAACAAGTATGTAAAAGGTTAACTTTTACTAGTAAAGCAATCTACATTTATTCTCCTGAGCTCTCCTTCCTAAGAAATGTAGGACTTGAGCTGTTAAATTAAGTTACTGAGTATTTAACACAGTAACATGACAATGATTAATGATCAGAATAAAAGGATACATTTATAACCATCAGTTCTACAACCGCTCTTTAAATGCTTTTCTATTCCTTTANTGATTAATGATCAAAATAAAAGGATACATTTATAACCATCAGTTCTACAACCGCTCTTTAAATGCTTTTCTATTCCTTTACTGAGATTGTGGAGCAAATAAATATTTAGTCTTATAAATGAGAAGGAAGTAAGCCATTTACTTCTGCTCACTGAAGCTAGAGTGTGTTTTAAAGTGTAAATATGACCATGTCACTTCTTGTCTTCACTGGCTCCCTATCTTTCAGGATGAACTTAAAGCATCTAAATAAAGGCTCTGACCTNGTCACTGATAAAAAATTGGAAAGGCAAGAAACAGACTGGAAGAAAGATTTTGCTTCTAAAATGTATTAACAATACTTTGAATTCAATTATTATACAAGAAACTTGGCTTTTTAAAACAAGTCACAGATTTGAGCCTCACTTCATACATATATAATACATAGAGATATCTATTATATATGCATATATATAATGCAGAAGTACATGGAAAGATACTCAGCATCATTACTCATTAGAGACATGAAAACTATAAACCATAAAGACAATGTCTTTCATGCTGCTCTAGTGTTAAACATAGCAGAAAAACTTCAAAGCTATAAAAAATGAACATTTTTTAAGTAAATCAAAAATTTGAAACTGTATAATAAATTCCTAGTAGGACAAAATATAGATATACCAAAATCAATTATAGTTCTATATGCCAAGAATCAAGAATCCAAAAATGAAGTTAGGAAAGCAATTTCACTTACAAAAGGCTCAACAGAATAAAATACAGAGGAACACATTTTAATAAAAGAAATGCAAGACACATACACTGAAAACTAAAAAGGAGAAATTAATGCTGTAATAAGGAAACTTTTCATGCACTCACAGTAGCATCAAAAAATAATAAATAAAAAATAAAATGAATGTTTAAATCTCAGAAAAAAAAGATATACCATCAAATTTACCCATTAAAATGGCAAAAATGAAGACGTTTGTTAATATCAAGTGTTAATGAGAATGTGGAACAACTAGATCACTTAGTCATTGTTGGTGGGAATATAAACTGGTACACTCAAAGGGGGAAAATAAGTTTGGGGTAGTTTCTTATAAAGTTAAAAATACACTTATAAAAAATCATAGGCTCCCAGATATTTACCCAAGACATGGGCAAATTTATGTCCACACAAAGCTGATACACTATGTACCGTGAAGAATCTCTGCTTTAGATCTGGTTGTTGGAGAAAGCCTCCATAGAAATACTTTTAACCTGAAGCTTGATTGACAGAACAAAGCAACTCTGCAAAAACTGGGGAAAAGCACTGGATCCTAGAGGAGTAGCTGGAACAGAGGCTCTAAGATGGAAACAAGCTTGGCCAGAAAGAAGGTCAGTATTTCCAGAGAAGAAACCGAGATGATTATGGCAAGCAGTGAAGGCTTAAAGAAACAAAGACATATCAGAATCTTAGAGCTGATAAGAAATTAAAAATCAACTAATAATATTTCTAACAAATATTACTAACAGCAAGCAACTTTATAATGACTCCATAAATACCCAAATTGTGTGTTTTAGTTTCAATCCTTTATTTATACCACACAATGTAGGATCTCCGAGTATCTCAAAAGAAACAAATGTTAGTATCAATATTGACAGAAACAATTTATCCTCTAGATAGTTAATTCTTTGATCTAATACTGTTAGGTAGGTAGAACAGGGAAAAAGAGTCCAAAATGGCTGTGGCTACAAGACAAGGAAGGGAAAAGCCCACAAAAATGAAACAAAAGAAGGTCCGAGGACCGGAGTGAGGACCTCAGGTAAAACAAACAACACTCCTGGCTGGCCCAATTTACATAGGACAGGCCCAGGGAGAGATAAACATATAAATAGAGCCAAAGCTAGCTTGCTCTCTCTCTCTCTCTCCCCGCCACGCCCTGGGGCACTCTTCACCTGTCTTTGGATAGACGTGCCCTCACACCTCAAAGATAGATTTTTCCTGCTATCTTCTAAATAAAATAGAGCTGTAACACTGAGCTGTAACACTGATTTGTCTAAGAGCTATAACATGGTCCATTCGAGACCTGAGAGCTATAACACGGTCTATCCAAGACCTGAGAGTTATGACTCGCCGAGGCAGCTTTAATGTCCGTCACTCCAAATCTTTGCTGTGACGAGACAAAGAATTGAGGAACATACACTCACGTGACAATACCATATTACATTTTGCTTTTTATTTGGGACATATTTTTCTTTTGTATTTTTCCCTTCCTGGAGTTTTAATAGTTTTGCTTCCCTTGTCAACCTAAGGATAATACGCCTTTTCTTTGATCATCTAGTGCACAGACCCTTCCTTTCTGTCAAAGCCCTCTCATTGATGTTCCATTCACAGTGGATGCTCTCTACAGGTCTGCTGGGGAATTTCCCTCCCGTGTATTCCCTTCCTTGAACTCTTGGATTAGAGCTTTTCTGATTTAACTTTTGTTTGCAAGTGTCTCCCCTATTTTGCTACAATACCCTTTCAATTAACTTGCTCTGCAAAGGTACATGGGAATTAAACTTTTGGAATCCTTGCACATGTGAAAATATTTCTACGATACTCTGACTTCTTGTTGTTATTTAATCACTAAGCCATGTTCGACACTTTGCGACCCCATGGACTGTGGCCCCGCGGGCATGGGGTTTCCAGGCAAGAATATTGGAATGAGTTGCCATTCCCTTCTCCAGGGGATCTTCCCAACCCAGGGATATAATCTGGGTCTCCTACATTGCAGGCAGATTCTTTACCATCTGAACCACTAGAGAAGCCCATTAATTGGCTGTGTGAATACCAAAGATTCAAAACTACTTTCCTTCAGCAGCTTGAGTCATTGTCCTCCTGCCCCTTACCAGACCTATGAAATTTTAGATTCTCAGCCATGGTATAAGTTGAGTTGTTTTCAAATTAAGTATTTTGTTTGCAACTGAGTTCTGTAATACTATATAACAAAAATGCAAAGAATCATTTTGTATTTTCTAGCTATGTTTAAGTTAAAGTCACTTATTAATAAGAATTCTTAGAAAGCACATAATGCAGACATGTTCTCTGATCAGAAACAACTACTTCTGACTGTAACATTACTTTATAAGACATTGGCCTACATTTGAACTCAACTTTTCAAAGTAAATCCTAATTAAGAAACATTCCTCTGTATTCAAATTATGACAAGAGAATACATTTATTTTTAGAAATAATAAAAAAATAAGACAGAACATTTTGTAAAATATAGTTCCAAATAAGTCAGTATAAAAATGTACATTGAAATTCCTCCTCCTTACAAGGAAGGCTACTTCATTCAGATTCTGAGTCTTGATAACAAGGTTAAGCATATGTATTAGCAATTTTGTTTAAAAGTTGTCAGTTACAAATCTCAAGCAGTCAAGTGTAAACACTTGTTAATTTGAGGAAACTGAATCCAAGGACTCAAGTCGTATCAGTGGTGAATGAAGCAAAGTGAATTAGTTCCTCTCAGAATCTGGACTGCTGAGCCCACTCCACCCCCAAGCCACCAGTGCTGTGCTCTCAAGCATTTCCTGCATCTACTCTGGCTGAAGCCTATGCTCTTGAGTAGTTCAACTCAAGAGATTTTTTTCATTTCTTGATTTCTTGAGAATAATTTTTCAGGAATTATGGGATCAAGACAACATTTTGACTTCGAACTGTGCTGTTTTGTGAAGAGTTATTAAAAATTGCTGGAATTTTTGGCTGTATTGTCCGAAATTATAAAATCTACTCCAAGGTTTTTAAATAATATTCTGTTATTTTCTTCAGAACTTAGTACAATTCTGTTATTTACTTCAGAACTACTAACAATTAGTACAATTTTGTTTTAGGACTATTATCAGCTCACATGTGAAATTTTATAAAATTTCAACTGAAATTCTGAAATGCTATCTCTGGATCCTATAGTGCTGTAGTATGAATGATCATGGGGTCAATATCACATTGAAAGGTAAAGTTCAGGTGTTACCATTAATTTTCCTTCATTGGGAAAATACATATATGTACATACACATACATGTTTACATTTTCAAAAATGAATTTAACATGATAGAAATTTTGAAATCCACTTCAAAAAATCAAATTAAAGCTAAAAAAAGCATAAGAAGCATACTATTATTGGTAGGATAGATTTGTATATGTCCCACCCATTATCTACCAAAACAGCTTGCATTTTAAAAATGTATTATTTTATGAAAATAAATATGAGTAAAGTCAATGATTTCACTGATATCTAACTTGATAAAAGTAATTACCTTCACATAGAAAAGGTAAGGTTTAAAGTAATAGAACAGAAGAATAATTTTATAGTTGCCTTTTTACTAAAATCCATGTAGACCTAGATTGATTACACAATATCTTTCTATATTCAAGCCTGTTTATTCTGAGAAAAACTTCAATCTTTTAAGGAAATTCAGTAGTCTTCTTAAAACATTTTTTTCGTAAAATATTCCCATACTATTGTGAAACTGCTTGGGATGCTGGTATAAAACTGATATTTACAGCAGTTTGAGGTAAGAGGAATAACGTTATTTAAGTGCAAAAGTGGGAACCAAATTGAATGGACAGAAAAGTATAAGTGACATTTTAAATCTAAAAGTGATATTTTTCTAGAGACCATAAATCATTCATTTTATTTTGAAGTTTTAATATAGGAAGCTGGCTAGCATACATGCAAATGACTTCATACTAGTTTTTCTTTTTTTAGCTGCAGTAGCTATTTCAAAGAGTTACACAGTTAAACTAATTAAAAACTTAAGCTTATTATTCATTTTGAAATCTCTATAAACTGATATATTAAAATAAGTTAAGAAATACAAACTTAGGAATATCTATCACATGCGTCTTTACATGCTTATTCTTCTCTTATACAGCATTTATACCTAGTTAACAATCTCCAATGTATCTTTTCCTAGTGAGTATGCTTAAATGAATTCACCTAACCAAGAATTTTAAGATTATGACATTTTCCACACACATCATTGGATGGTATTCTATCTTTTCCTAAAATCTCAGTCATTTAAATATGTTTCAATAGTATGTTTTAAACTGTGACTATAATATTATAAATTTTATAGAGAAAGGGAACATAGTCTAATTAGCTCAACATGAGATTTTAAAATATACATACATACTATAAACCACTTATAAACCTTTCAAATGTAGAACCATATTTTAAAAAAATATTTAATATACAGCTGATTCACTGGAAAAGACTCTGATTCTGGGAAAGATTGAAGGCGAAAGGAGAAGGAACTGGCAGAGGATGAGATGGTTAGAAAGAATCACTGTCAATGAACATGGATTTGAGCAAACTCTGGGAGATACTGAATAACAGGGAAGCCTGACATACTGCAGTTGATGGGGTCACAAAGGGTCAGATAAGACTAAGTGACTGAATAATAACAATAAAATTTCATGTGTACAGTATTTTGATATAATAAGCATTTATTGTAATATGACTCATTGTAATTATTGTAGTTTGGCCTTCTAAGATAGCACATAATTATCATTTCTTGAGGTTGGAATGATTAAGATCTTGTCTCTAAGCAATTTTAACGATTATAATATTGTTGTCTATATTCACTATACTGAGCTTGAGATCTCTAGGGCTTACTATAACGAAGTTGTAAACTTAAGCAACATTTCTCCTATTCTCTCACCTCCCAGCTCATGGTAGCCTTCATTTAACTGTCTGTTTTAGTGTGTTGGCTTTGTTAGATTCCACATTTAAGTGATATCACACAATACTTGTCTTTCTTTGTCTGACTTATCTTAACTAGCATAGTAGCCTCTAGGTCTATCCAGGTACTCCCAAATGGCAGAATTATTTTCTTTCCAATGGTTAGTAATAGTCCCCATTGTATACATATACCAAACTTCTTTATCCATTTATCTGTTGATGGGCACTTTGGTGGCTTCCATATCTTAGCTATTATGGATAATGCTGCAATAAACAGAACAGTGCATATGTCTTCAGTATCTTATTTTCATTTCCTTTGAGTATATACCCAAATGTGGAATTGCTGAATCATATGCCAAGAAGATAACACATATGCATTTGTACACTGTTGGTAGTAATGTAAATTGGTTCAAACACTATGGAAACAATAATGTTCCTTTAAAAAATAAAAAATATTAATAGATCTACCATATGATCTAGCAATTCTACTTTTACATATATATCCCTAAATTAAAAATAGAACCACATTTAAAATTTAATTTTTCTCTAATGATCCATTTTCTTGCCTTGTATGTCATTCTTTCTATATCCTTCTTTTCCCTTTCATCTGCATGCTAAATTTTATTATCNTAGAGGTCTCAGTTCAAAGCCTTATTTCTTTTAGAATAGCAATCCAGTTAGAATTGTAAGATCAATATATCAATTTACAGTACTAATACTGAGACTACACTCCTTTGTCTTTTGTTTAAATACTCGATTGAAGGAAATTCCCTGATGGCAAGGGAGGAAGGGAAAGATATATCCAAGTGAATGCAGAGTTCCAGAGAATAGCAAAGAGAGATAAGAAGGTCTTCAATAAACAGTGCAAAAAAAGTAGAGGAAAACAATGGGACAAGAAAGACTAAAGATCTCTTCAAGAAAATTGCACATATCAAGAGAATATTTCATGCAAGGGTGGGCACAATAAAGGACAGAAACAGACCTAAAAGAGGCAGAAGAGATCAAAGGAGTGATGGCAATAATACACAGAAGAACTATTAAAAAAAGGTATTGATGAGCTAGATAACCAGAATGGTGTGATCACTCACCTAGAGCCAGACATCCTGAAACATGAAGTTGAGTGGGCCTTAGAAGCATTACTACAAACAAGGCTAGTGGAGGGCAGTGCCAAAGAATGTTCCAACTACATTACAATTGCACTATTTTGCATGCTAGCAAGGTAATGCTCACAATTGTTCAAACTAGGTTTCAACAGTATGTGAACTGAGAACTTCCAAATGTACAAGTTGGGTTTAGAAAAGGCATTAAAACCAGAGATCAAATTGCCAACATTTGTTGAATCACAGAGAAAGCAAGGGAATTTCAGAAATATATCTACTTCTGCTTCACTGAGTATGCTAAAGGCTTTGACTCAGTGGATCAATATATATATATATATAAAATAAAATAAATACTCAATAGTCATCTGTTATTCCAAACATTACTAATGACTTAGTTGTGAAAATATTTGATTAATTTGATCTATACTGATCATGGTCAGATGCCATGGTTTAAATGCTTCCTATCTCACAACCTTGGCTTTTGGAATACCCAGGCTTGGTGCAAGGATCTCATCTCCCTGGACACAAGACTGAGTAGGCTGAGAATGTAAGCAAAGGTCTCAGTTACAATCCTTTTGTGTATTATTGATATGATTCTGAACAGGTGCTGTCTTCCTTCTGTTATCACAAGAATCAAAGTCCATATAAACCTCCACATTCTAGAACTTATTAATAGAGTCACTTTATAAGAAACCTGTGATATGGATAGGGCTTATATTCCATTGTTTAATATCTGCAAACGAGATTGCTATTGTTGTTCAGTCACTCAGTCATGTGAACTCTTTTCAACCTCATAGACTGCAGCATACCAGGCTTCCCTGTCCTTCGCAGTCTCCTAGAGTTCACTCAGATTCATCTTCATTGAGTTGATGATGCCACCTAGCCATCTCATCCTCTGTCACCCCATTCTGTTCCTGCCCTTAATCCTTCCCCATATCAAGGTTGTTTCCAGTGAATTGGCTCCTCTCATGTGGTGGTGGTATGTGAACTCAAGCTTACTGAAGTTCCCACCATGTGAACTGGTAATACAGGAGAGAACTTTCCTGGTAGTTCAGTGGTTAAGAACCTGCCTGCCAATGCAGGGGATTTGGGTTTGAACCCTGGTCCAAGAACTGAGATCCCCAAAGCCAACAAGCCCATGAGCCTCAATTACTGACACCCACATGCCTAGAGCCTGTGCTCCAAAGAGAGAGAAGAGAAGCCACCTCAATAAGAAGTCTGCACACTGCAGTGAAAAGTAGCTCCTACTCTGCCACAATTAGAGAAAGCCTTCTCACAGCAACCATAAATAAATAAGGAATAGAAAATATTGCAGAAAATTTCAGAGCACAGACTTTGGGGATTATAATTTGTTAACTAAAATCTATGTGATTATTGACAAATTAATGTAAGTTGTTGAGTTCTTCATTCGTTATCCATAAATTGAAAGTAATAAAATTAATAAGGTTGTTGTCGGATTAAACATGTTGGCATATGTAATGTACTTAGAATTCTGCTTAGCCTGTTTAAGGACACAGTGATTGCTAGGTACTACATGAGGCCGTAAGGTTTGTTTAAATAGGGCTTTTCCTACACTTCAATAAAAAAAGGCTTTGTGTAATGACAAACACATGCACACAGAGGATTATTTGTCTGCCAAGAAAACATTTCCTGCATTTTTCAAAAGATCTTCAACATAAAACCAAGAAGACTTTAATATTTGTGTTTCCATTTGTTGTTGTTCAGTTGCTCAGTCCTGTCTGACTCTTTGCAACCCCATGGACTGCAGCACGCCAGATATCCCTGTCCTTCACCATCTCCTGAAATCCATTCAAACTCATGTCCATTGGATTGGTGATGCCATACAACCATTTCATCCTTCATCGCCCCTTCTCCTCCTGCCTTGAATCTCTCCCAGCATCATGGTCTTTTCTAATGAGTCGGTTCTCCGCATCAGGTGGCCAAAGTTTTGGAGTTTCGGTTTCAGCTTCAGTCCTTTCAATTAATATTCAGGGTTGATTTCCTTTAGGATAGACTGGTTTGATCTCCTTGCTGTCCAAGGGACTCTCTAGAATCTTCTCCAACACCACAGTTCATATGGCCCAACTCTCACATCCATACATGACTGCTGGAAAAACCATAGCTTTGACTAGATAGACATTTGTTGGCAAAACAATGTCTCTGCTTTTTAATAAGCTGTCTAGGTTTATCCATTTTCATTTGTATTTCCACTTACCTTTAACTAACTGCTCATTCACATACATTCTCATGAAACTATGTTCATTTTAAAATGTTTTAATGTATAAGAAACTCTTCTATTTCAGGTAGAACTATATCCTGTAAAATGATCCCCTCTATCACCTTCACATCAAACCCAGTAAGAGAAATATTCAATGATACACCTTAGTTTTTAAAGATTATATTGATCTAACTATTGGTATACCATTGATTAGATACACAAATTGGTTTTTCTTCCCCCCACATTTTTTTCTTCTGTATGTTGCCTAGAACACTTCATGGCACAATTATGGTAGTCTTCCCTTCATCTGTAGATTTGCTTTCACGGTTTCAGCTACCTGTGGTCAACTGCAATTCAAAAATATTAAATAAAAAATTCCAGAAGCAAGCAACTTCTAACTTTAAACAAATTCTGTGCCATTCTATGTGGTGAAATCTCATGCTCTTCTGCTCTGTCTCACTCTGGACATAAATAATCTTGGTCCAGTGTACCCTACCTCTTGGTTATCAGATCGACTGTCTGGGTATCACAGTGCTTATGTTCGTGTTGCCCTTATTTTACTTAATAATAACCCCAGTGTGCAAGCATATTGATTCTGGCAATTTGAACATAACACAAAGAAGTGATAAAGTATTTCCTTTATGTGAAAAGGTGACAGTTCTCAAATTATTAAGGATTAAAAAAAAAAAAAAAAAGGTGTGCTGAGGTTGCTAAGATCTACCATTAAGTACTAATCTTCTGGGGCTTCCCAGGTAGCACAGAGGTAAAGACTCCACCTGCCAAAGCAGGAGATGCAAGAGATGCATCTTCTATCTCTGAAATTGTGAGGAAGAAAAAAGAAATTTGTGCTAGTCTTGTTGCTGCACCTGAATCTTCAAGAGTTATAGGTAAAGAGGGTGTTAAGTATTAAGATGGAAAAAGCATCTAATTTGTACAATAAGATATTTTGGGGCAGAGAAAGACCCCATTCACATAACTTTCTTTATAGTATATTGTTGTAGTTGTTCTATTATTAGTTATTGAGGTTAATCTTTTACTGTGCCTAATTTATAAACTAAACTTTATGATAGGTATAGGAAAAAGCATGGTATATGTAGGGTTTGATATTATCAGTAGTTTGAGGCATTCATTGAGGGTCTTAAAAGGTATCCACTTCAAATGAAGGGGAACTACTGCATTTTTTTTGTGAAATTTTATTTCAGAATAAACATCTGGTGATATTATCTGGTCATTTTCTCCTATTCTCTTCACATAATTGAATGTATTTTCATTGGATATATACACACCTCCAACTAAAGATTTCCCAATCAGTCAATATGAAATCGACATCATTCTTACACAAAATATTATTTTACTGTTTTTCAAAATCCTGTTCTCTGCAGCAATTCTAATTTTTCACCACTCACTACTTCCCTGAGTGTTTTCCAAAATATACTACTAATGGGAAACTCTTGTTTTATTTTAGAGCATGGGACCATGCCTCTTTACAAGACAGTGTCCAGGTAATATTGTGTCTTAACACATGTATGTGGAATCTAGACAAATGGTACAGATGAAGCTCTGAATATTTCCAGGGCAGGAATAGAGACACAGATGCAGAGATCAGATGTGTGGACTCAGGTGGAGAAGGAGAGGGTGGGGTGAACTGGGAGATTAGGTTTGACATAAATACACTACTGTGTGTAAAAGAGCTAGCTACTGGGAATCTGCAATAATGATAGGGAGTTCAGTGATGACAGAGAGGGGTGGGCTGGAGGGGTGTGAGGGAGGTGTGAGAGAGAAGGGATATATGTTCACATATAGCTGATTCACTCCATTGTACAGCAGAAATTAATACAACATTGTAAAGCAATTATACT
>SJYQ01004052.1:9941-21489 GCA_006410935.1 Redunca redunca
TTATACTGCAAGTAAACTCCCCATTCTGTAGGCCACTAAAATTGTACCCTAGGACTGGCATCTACTCAGTGCCTATAATAGTATCTTCTGAAAGGCACCTTTGAAAGGAACGGGGTTCAGAGACCACATTCAGGGATGATGCATACTCAAAATGGAGAAAGACATTGAGTCAGGAGTATGTGTATGGCACCAAATCTCAAAAAGGGAGTTTTGAGTACTGAGCACTTAAATTTTGGAACTGAGACAAAACGATGCTCTATGTTATCCTTTTCTCACCCCACTCATGTTTTTTTTTTTTTCTTTCTTTCTTTCTTCTCCTGTCGTTCCAGGTGCATGACGACTGCAGGAGACGGTTTTCCAAGGAATGCTGGTTTGGAAGTCATCGATCATCAGTCATTCCTCCCACTGCCCTGAGCGACCCCAAAGGTGATGGTGAGTAGCTAAATGTTAATCTCAGAAATACATTGTGGAGGGAGGGAAGGTGCAAAGCCTGGGGGAAATGACTGCAATTAAATTATTCTGGTCAACCAGCCAAGCATTTCTGAAAGTACAAGTGTGCAAATGTGTAGAGCATACCTGTGTGCTCAGTTGTTCAGTGTGTCCTACTCTTTGCGACCCCATGGACCATAGCCCACTGGGCTCCTCTGTTCATGGGATTTTCCCAGCACAAATACTGGAGTGGGTTGCCATTTCCTCCTCCGGAGGATCTTCCTGACCCAGGAATCAGACCTGCATCTCCTGTGTCTTGTGCATTGCAGGCATATTCTTTACCACTGAGCCACCAGGAAAGCCCTTATGTGTAAAGACAGCTCATGATTTTTTTAGACCTTTGGGATGGAGAATGTAGATGTATCTGTATGTGGGGATGTTCTTTGTAGCCTCTGTCACAATTGTTACCAAATGATCAGAATTCATTTCAGCTTTTTCATGATTTCCAGATACTAGATAATCCATGAAATAATTTTGTTTGCTTGCTGCCTACTTCATTGCCAAGGAAAACCCAGCATTAGCTGGGAGCAGAGAAAGGAAAAGAAAGAAGAGTATATAGTTTCCTCAGAGAACAGAAGGGGGAAGGATTCCTGTAATCATTACAACAGTTTTAAAACTAGACACAGCATATGTGCACATACATGTATGTGAGCTGCTCTAGTCTTTTCCAGTTTCTTTCCTAATCCCAACACAGATACAGACAGACATTGGTACATGGAATGAGCCACTCACACAGTTTTCTGCAGGCAAACATACTCATATGTCCCCATGATGACATGCTCAGGCACATATCCCTCACTCAGGGATGCATGCATATAATAATCTCAGATCTATTCAAATATTTATCCACATAGATTCACCTACAAGGTAGGTGACTAGAGAGGTCATGAGACTGATGCTTTGGTACATAAGGGGATACTTGACTGGCTAAAAGAAAAAAGAGACTACAGGAAAGATGGAGTTGATAAAACAGGAAAAGTAGCAAACTAGTCAGCCAAGTGTACTCAGACTCCTAGTGAAAGTCAGTGAAGTCCTGAATCTGAAGTGGTGAGACTTTGCTCACCACTACAGGAACCTGGGGAAGATGTCTTTGGGGAGTCTGAAGGACAGCCACTTCAGCATCTAATAAATCACTCCCAAATAAGTGTTAAGGGGCTGCCACCTCTTCTTTGTAATTGGCCCAATGAGTTCTATGTTTCCTGGCCTGGTTAGAGTTTTTTAGTTTGTTTTTTCCCATCCTATATAATTTCTTATTCCTGTTATAGACGGTCAACTAATAGCATTGCTGCTTCCTTTTGCTTTCCACCAATGTCATTATTTCTTAGAAGCACCTATGCTAAGCCATTCTTTTGATGTAGTGACTCACATTAATGCCCCATGAGTTAGCCTTTCATCCTCATCATCTGCAGTCTGGATCCAACTGAATGTCACTCTTGAGAACCCATCATTCTAGCATGTATTACTTAGTTTATTAGGAGTATTTTTTAAAACCTGTGTTATCTTCTTGACTTTTTCTGGCTTCTTGGACCTATCCTTAATGGATAGGTCTCCTGTTGGGAAGTCCCACCCATCTTGGAGATGATAAAAATCATTAAAAATGATCTGGGCCAACCCCTCTGGCCAAGCTAGGGAATCCCTTCTCCAACATCCCAGAGTGGAGGCATCTGAGGAAACATGTGCCGTTGTTGAGTAGCACTCATCTATTCATTCATTATTTATTTAGTCAACAAGCTCTTAATTTCTGAGAATGTCTTCTAATTTCCCCTTTTCCTACCCAATCTGCTTGGTAAATTTCTTCTCTCATCCTAGAGGGTGAGAACAAAGTTAATTCTTATCTCCTGTTTAAAGGTTTCTGTAATCGCCCCTCCCCATTTCTCTTAACAAATAAATCACTTCTTTGCTGTGAACCCAGAACACATATCTCAGAGCACTTACCACACTATTATTATAGTTCATCACATGAGTGTCTCCTACTCCAGACTGGGAGCTCTTGTACCACTAGCACTTAAACCTGGATACATGGAATATGCATAGTCAAGATTTGTTGCATGAATTAATTAATACATTTACTGAATACCAAGTATATGTAAGGCTCAGTGATGAACAATGTAGAGAATAGGATATGACTAAGACAGAATCCCTGATTCATATGGGGGCAAAATTCATATGCAGTATTTGTCAAATCTGAGAATGCATCAGAATCATCTGGAAGGCTTGTTAAAACACAGATTTCTAAGCCCCAGCCCCTGCCCCACAACTTTTGATTCAGTAGAGCTGAGTAGGGCACAAGAATTTTCATTTCTAACACATCCCCAGATAATGCTGATACTACTAGTCTTGGGAGCATACTCCATCATGTACTAACTGTGTGACTTTGGGCCAGTTATTTAACCTCTCTTTGCCTTATGTACCATTTGTTTCCTGCCAATAGAAAATAAATTTGTACTCAGATGCCTTATGAGGGTTAAATGAGGAGTTAATATTTGTAAAAAAGGATTTTAAAATACAGGAAGGGGAACAGGAAGCCAACCTTAACATCCTTTCGTGGTATGAACTGAACAAGTTTGAGAGTGACTGTTGGCTCCTTGGTTTGGGGCACTGTGATTATATTAATGTAGCTCAAAGAAGCATGAGCTCTTTTTTGAAAGGCTCTTTCAGACTGTTGACTCATCTGGAGCTTAAAGTCAAGTAAATCCCCTAAGCCCTTTTCACACTTTGATGCTGCCAAGCCAAGTTCCTATTGTCCTGTTCTGCTGCAATTTATGCCCTTGGGCCTAAAGGCCAAGCTTCATATTTATCCCCTTTTCAGCTTGTTGACTTTGACCCAACTGCTTGTTAAGGTCATTTGTCAATCTTGATTCTGTCATCCAGTGGCTCTCCCTCCAGCTGTAGGTACTTCAAAATTGACAAGTTGCCCTTCTATATTTTTATTTTAATTAGTTAAAATTGCTGAATAATGCAGGACATTCCCTTACCATTAACATTAGCCTATTCAAAAGCAACCTTGTGGACATGATTATTTACTTGGTTATGAATCTTCTTAACATTGCTATATTCTAGCCCACATTACTATCCATGTAATAATCTTGCCACCTTGTTCACAGGATTCATTTAACATCTTATTGTCATTTTATCTGGTCCCTGTCACCTCTCTCCCTCACTCCACAGTAGCCATGCTCTTCTCTTCACTGTCCCTAGACATCCTAGGCCATCTCCCTTCTCTGGGTAGCTTCTTAATCTTCCTCCTGACTCCTAAAAAACTCTTCCCCCAGATATCTGCTTTACTTACTACCTTCATTCAAATCTCATCTCAAATGTCATCTCCCCAGAGGAGCCATTCCTGACCATCTTGTCTAAAATAACATCCCCTTCAGTCTCCATCCCCTTTTCGTGCTCTATTTTTCTTCATATCACATTATTTCTATATTTATTTGTTAAAGTCTATATCCTTATATTAGAATATAAGTTCCACAAGAGCAAAGATTCTTTCTATCTTGTCTATCATTATATATCATAACATAACAAGGACAAGCACAAAGAATGCACTCAATACATATATGTTGAATGAATGAATGTCTTAACTACCACTATTTTAACATATTTTTCGTAAAAAAGAAAAAGTGTTAAAAAAGGATAACATGTTCAAGGAGGATAACTCCTTCCAGGCTATGCTACTGAAGGGACATAGCAGACTCCTCATGTAGTTATGAGTCCCGGCAAGCCCTGAAAATTTGGTACATGACAGCCTAACTGGTTCAGGATGCCTTCAAGTTCCACTGGCCAGTGAGTAGAACTTAGCCCACAGAGAAAGCTTGCTTTAGATTTTTCCAGGTAAAATAGCCATGAAATCTGCTCAAGTCAATAGTCTTCCTTCAGGCTCCTTTTTATCCAGGCTACAACAAATGGGACATTTCAACCTGCCTCTCTCCCCCTAGCCCACACCATTCAGGAGCAACCCACATCCTTTTTCCTCTTCGCACTTATTTTTGCTGGGGAATCCCTGCAAAGCCATGAGCTCAGAGATTTGGGGGCTTATAATTTGTCTAGCATCTCCTATGAGGCCATTGCTCACTGCCTGTCTCCCTGCCAACAGACTCTATGACTCAGCATGAGCTGGCAGGCTTTGGCAATTTAGACTGCTATAACTCCACTTCTCTATGGGGAATTTTACTATTTGGGGATTATTAAAAGCTTCTGTCTTGTCCAGACAATTTCTCTATAGTCTTGTTTCCCCTGAAAGTTGATATGATAACTTAGATTGCTCTACCAGAGCCTTAGAGGAGCAATTAAAGTGCCCTGCTTCACCCCATGTTGATATCTTCTGTTATTAGTTCTTGGCTGAAAGGCAGCCTTTCCTACCTATCTCTCCTGACCTTATATCTTCTCAGTGTAGCAACTGAGCTATCACTCACTGAGCTAGTACTCATTAGGTGTGCTGATCCTTCTCCTAAACTCTCAGTCTTCTCTTTCCTTAGTTTCCCCTTGGCATTTTATTGACCTTTGGTTGTGGTACCAATTTTTTATTCTTTGTGTTACAATACACTCTTTTGTATGTCTGTCTCCCCAGCTTGAGGGCAAGGTCTAGAACCCTAGAAATATCTAGCATGATGATTGGTATGTAGTAGTTGCTTAAGAAATATTGGCTACCTGGCAACAGCTGGGCAAAGATCAGCTGGTTTTTTGTTTGTTGTTTTTTTTTTTTAATGAAAGCCCCTTTGGGTTGCATCTGACTTCCCTTCTGTTCTTCAGTCTCAGAGGCACAAGGAAGCTGTGGGAGGTATTAGATGCCTTTTATCTTGATGGTGGTTATGGTATCATGAGTATTTGCATATGTCTAAGCTCACTAAATTGTACACATTAAATATATGCAGTTCTTTGTATATGTTATACCTCAATAAAGCGGTTTTTAAAAGTCTGCAAATTTTGATGTTAAGTCACCTCAATGGCCCTTTTCTTTTTTTTTTTTCTTTTCTTTCTGTTGTGTGCATTATTAGGCCAATTAGTAGTATCTCCAGACTTTTGGCATCTTGATTGGTCTTCAGCCTGTTCATGCCCCCTTCTCATCTTCATCAACTCCAAAAGCGGCGATCATCAAGGGATCGTCTTCCTCCGGAAATTCAAGCAGTACCTTAACCCATCTCAAGTGTTTGACCTGTCGAAGGGTGGACCTGAAGCTGGGTAAGCATGGGGTAATGGATGTAGCTGGGCATATAGAAATGATTTCCCTCTCTGCACATTCTAGAGTAGGATAGGCTTCCTGGAATTAGTTCTGGTACCTGCGCAGGAAAGATCTATTTTCTCAAGACAGGACACAAACACAGCACCAGAACATCTTGAGTTGGCTGGCTAGTGGACTTTTAGCCATCTCCAGAAATCCTTTCAAGCCTATGTCTTGCTCTCAGATTTGCTTCATCTTTTCTAGTTGGAAAAGGTAAAACTATGTCTCCTGACTTCAGAGGAGGAGGCAAACTGATATTATTACACATGTTTCCTGTCATTCACTCTTTTTCCTGGGGCCTGGTAGATATATCTCTACTAGAAAGCTGTATTATTTAGAGACCATCTGGCTGTTCAGCCCTGGTTTCTGTGAACCACTGGCAACTGTGCAAGGCATTCTTCCTAGGCCTCAGCAAGTAGATTTGGCTAGGCCACTAGTAACTTACAGAACAAGGTTGAGCCAACAAAAGTGTGGGTCAAGGTAAGGCCTGCTCTCCAGGATTGCCAGTGGGAGCATTTCCTATGATCTTAAGTACACAGCGAGATAGAGGTTAAGGAAAAGGAGGCAGGTAGCCTAATAGCAGTGTGCAGAAGGATCAGTCCTTAGCTCCTGGCACACTGTAGGAAAGAGTTTTAAAACTTGTCAGTTCTTGAAATGACTGCCCTTTCCCTTCTTCTTTCCAGGCTCTGCATGTTCAAGAACTTTGCTCGCTTTCGTGTGGTGGTTTGTGGTGGAGATGGTAGTGTGAACTGGGTCTTATCTCTGATTGATGCCTTTGGATTACATGAACAGGTGAGTCCCAAGCTGATTTAGTTTAACCATCGCTAGAGAGAGTATGGAGCTGCTTATCCCACGACATCCCCGTCTTTATTCTCTTTGTCTATAAAATGTGTGTTTCCTACTGGTTTCACAGTCAACCTGACTGGTAGATTCCCAATCTAAACCTATACCATTTTGGGGTCTATCAATAGGAAGGAGAAAAGAGGAAATTAGCTGAAAAAATGAGCAATGCTCTATTCCCCAAACCCCAAGATGAAGATTTGAAGGGGAGGGGGGGCAAGCAAAAAAGAAGTGGCATCAGGGAGCATTCAACACCCGATCCCTCCCCTTGCTGAGGCCACTTATTTCCTTCACTGAGTCTCAAGTGTAGCAGAATGTTCCTCTACCTCTACCTCACCTCGCTCTCCCTAAGCAGCCCCCTACTCTTCCGACTGCAGTAACTTTGTCTCCTTGAGTCCCCTCATCTCCTTGGACCAGCCTAGATAAAAATTTGTGGCTATGTTTCTCTTTTAGAAGCATAACTACAAATATTGGCATATTCCAGCAACTTTTCCGCTTACTGAGTAGGTTCTGTATTGCCAAGAGTGGGACCCAACTACTTAGGGAAAATTTCACTCAATTTCAAACATCTTCCTATACACTTCCTAAAATCACAAGTCCTTTATTGCCACTGACTTTGAGACAATATTCTTTCCCCAAAAGCACCCTCTGGGTCCTTTTTTGGGTGGATCTTGGTAGGATTGTCTGAAAAGTTTGCCTGGTATTGTTCTTGCAGTGTCAGCTGGCAGTCATCCCTCTTGGAACTGGTAATGACCTGGCCCGTGTCCTCGGCTGGGGTGCATTCTGGAACAAAAACAAGTCACCTCTGAACATCCTCAACAGAGTAGAGCAAGCTGGTGTGAGGATTCTAGACAGGTGAGTAGCTGAAAGATCAGTTCATTGTGGCTCTTCCAGTCCCTTGCCAGTTACTCTCAGTTACATTGTCTCAATCAGGAATGTTCTAAACTCCTTCACAGAGCCTCATTGCTTTTCTGGCTCCAGTGCAGGGAAATTTGGGGGATCTTGTTTATTAAGAAAAAATAATCTACTATGTATCCTTTAAACATCACTTAAGCCCCTCTTCAAACTTAAAAGATCCTAGAGCAGGAACCCCCATCAGTAAATTTCAAGGGTTCTTCGAACCTCCTTCAAATCGCATAGCTAATTATCTATGTAAGCATAGTTTTTCCTTGGGAAAATTTCCATCTTTCTATTCTAAGATTGTATAAAAAACTATTCTATAGTTCTATAGCTTCATCCAGTTCTCAAAGAAATTAAAAAAAAGGATTCATAAATAATTGGCCTGGATTATGTGTGCCCTAGAAAAGAGAGAATATTGCCCTCCAATCTTCTGAGAAGAAAGATATTCTATGAGGGGGCATACTATTTGATTTATAGCTACTAATAAGACTATCCTTGGGAGCATTTTCAAGGTACCAAGCTGGGCTCTAGCACAAATATTCTTATTCAGTAGGTCTTGGGTAGGGCCCTGGTATGTATATGTTACAAAAGCACCTCAAGTGATCTTGATAGTTATCACTGCTTGGGAAGTGCTGCTCTCTGAGAACTCTGTGGTAGAATTCCTTCCATCAAACTGGCCTTGAGAAGTCATGAGGCAGAGGACCCTCTTAGTCCTCTAACCTTGAGATCAAGTGACCTGAGATAACTTGGGCATCCCCTACAACACATCATGACTCACCACATAAATATTTTGACCTTTTTCATGACATATGAAGCATTGATGCCACCCTTTAATGAAACAGAACCCTAAATATTTGTCTTTAAACTTTATCTCAGATGGAGTGTGATGATCCGTGAGACTCCCAGACAAACCCCATTGCTAAGAGGGCAAGTTGAAATGGACGTACCCCGATTTGAGGTAACTACTGCCTAGTTGTAATTCAAGCCAACATTTTTATTATGCATTGAAATAATAGGTAAAACCCAGAGAGAACCATTTGTATTATCCATGGGCTTGATGAAGATGAGATCAATGAGGATTAGGGACATTTCAATCAGCAGTTCTTTACCAAACAAAACTGTGTGAGGTGTTGGGGATATAATTCCATCAGAAAATATGGATTAACTATAGTGTGTGAGATACTGTTCTAGGAATTGTTCTTATAGGCTAACTGGTAAAGAAGATTGACACAGTCCATGCTGTCATGGAGCCCATAGTCTATGTACAGTGGTAGAAAAATAGCTTAATAAAATAGTAAGAGTGTTTGTATATAATGAAATAGAAGGGAATGGAAATACCCAGCAGGTGTACCTAACCTGGGGCTTCCCAGGTGGTGCTAGTGGTAAAGAACCCACCTGCCAATCCAGGTAGGTGTAAGAGATGCAGGTTTGATCCCTGGGTCGGGAAGATCCCCTGGAGGAGGGCATGGCAACCCACTCCAGTATTCTTGCTTGAAGAATCCCACGGACAGAAGAGCCTGATGGGCTGCAGTCCATAGTGTCACAAAAAGTCAGACATGACTAAAGCAACTTAGCACACACATACCTAACCCAGTCTGGGGAAAATCAGGGAAAACTCAGAAGGTCATTTCAGAAGCGATTCAAGGACCAGAGGGAGTTAATTCAGATAATAAGAAAAGAGGAGGCCTGTTTCAGACAGATGGAACAGTATGTGTTACAAAGGAAAGAGCATGGAATATTCACAGAACATAAATGCATTCATAATGGCTAAGGCATAGGGACCTTAGCCATAGTGGGTATATAGGGAAAGTAACCAAACATAAGGTTGGAAAGGCAATCAGGGATCAGGCCAGGAAGGATCTGGTAAACCATGGCAGGAAGTTTAAACTTTCTTTTTTTTTTTTTAGTTGATTTAGGGCTCCCCTGGTGGCTCAGACAGTAAAAAATCTGCCTGCAATGCAGGGGACCCAGGTTCCGTCCCTGGGTCAGGAAGATCCCCTGGAGAAGGGAATGACAATCCACTCCAGTATTCTTGCCTGAAGAATTCCATGGACAGAGGAGCCTGGCAGGCTACAGTCCACAGGGTTGCAAAGAGTTGGACACAACTGAGCGACTAACACTTTCAACACATAGTTGATTTAGGGCTTCCCTGGTGGCTCAGATGGTAAAGAATCTTCCTGCAATGCAGGAGACCTGGGTTCGATCCCTGGGTGGGGAAGACCCCCTGAAGGAGAGCATGGAAACCCACTCCAATGTTCTTGCCTGGAGAATTTCATGGGTAGAGGAGTCTGACAGGCTGTAGTCCCTAGGATTGCAAAGAGTTGGACATGACTGAGGCAACTTAGCACACATGCACGCAAAGTTTAAAGCTATTACAATATAATAGCTATATTTTGCTGTGCAATATAATATATCTTTATTGCTTATTTTATAGATAGTAGTTTGTATCTCATAATCTCATATTCCTGCCTTGCTCTTCCCATCTTCCTTCTCCCCACTTGTAGCCACCAGCTTTTGCTAAATATCTGAGTCTATTTCTGTTTTCTAGTATTAATCTTTTTGTATTATATTTTAGATTCTACATATAAGTGGTAACAGTATTTGTCTTTCTAGTTTTACTTATTTCACTATGAATAATACCCTCTAGGTCCATCCACATTTTTGAAAATAGCAGAATTTCATTCTTTCTATGACTGTTATATCCCATTTTGTGTGTACACACACACACACATACCCCCAAATCTTCTTTATCCGTTCATCTGTTGATAGATATTTAGGTTGCTTCCATATTTTGGTCATTGTAAATAGTGCTGCTAAGAATATTGAGATACGTGTATCTTTTCAAATAAGTGTTTTCATTTCTTCAGATATATTCCTAGGAATGGAATTTGTAAATCTTATGGTAGTTCGATTTTCAGTTTTTTCAGGAATTTTCATACTGTTTTCCGTAATGGCTGTACCAATTTATATTCCTACTGACGGTATAATTGGGTTCCCTTTTCTCAACATCCTCACAAATGTTTACTATGTATTGTCTTTTTTATGATAGTCATTCTGACAGGTGTGAAGTGGTATCTCATTGTGGTTTTCATTTGCATTTCTCTAATGATTAGCAGTTTTGAGCATCTTTTCCTTGAGCCTGTTGGCCATTTGTATATCTTCTTTGGAAAAACGTCTATTCAGGTCTTCTGCTCATTTTACTTTAAATTTTTTTATTTTGCACTGGGTGTAGCCCAAATAGCTTCATAGTTTCAGGAAAACAGCAAAGTGTCTCAGCCATACATATACAAGTATCCATTCTTCTCTAAACTCTGCCACATAAGATTGAGCAGAGTTCCATGTGCTATACAGTAGGTCCTTTTTGGTTATCCATTTTAAATATACCATGTGCACATGTCCATCGCAAACTCACTGTCTCTTCCTCCTACCCTTCCTCCTGGCAACCATGAAGTCACACTCTAAGTCTGTGAGTCTGTTTCTGTTTTTTAAGTAAGTTCATTTGTATCATTTCTTTTTAGATTCCATATATAAGGGATGTCGTATGATATTTCTCCTCCTCTTGTCTGACTTACTTCTCTCAGTATGATATTGTCTAGGTCCATCCATGTTGCTGCAAATGGCATTATTTTGTTCTTTTTAATGGCTGGGTAATATTCCAAAATTGCATATATGTATCACATCTTCTTTATCCATTCCTCTGTCAATTGACATTAAAGTTGCTTCTATGTCTTGGCTATGGTAAACAGTGCTGCAATGAACATTGGGGTGCATGTATCCTTTTGGATCATGTTTTTCTCTAGATAAATGCCCAGGAGTGTTAACTTATATGCAGAGTACATCATGAGAAATGCTGGGCTGAAAGAAGAACAAGCTGGAATCAAGATTGCCCGGAGAAATATCAATCACCTCAGATATGCAGATGACACCACTCTTGTGGCAGAAAGTGAAGAGGAACTAAAAAGCCTCTTGATGAAAGTGAAAGAGGAGAGTGAAAAAGTTGGCTTAAAGCTCAACATTCAGAAAACGAAGATCATGGCATCCGGTCCCATCACTTCATGGGAAATAGATGGGGAAACAGTGGAAACAGTATCAGAGTTTATT
>SJYQ01004052.1:58218-79284 GCA_006410935.1 Redunca redunca
TACTTTGCCAACAAAGGTCCATCTAGTCAAGGCTATGGTTTTTCCAGTAGTCATATATGGATGTGCGAGTTGGACTGTGAAGAAAGCTGAGCACCAAAGAATTGATGCTTTTGAACTGTGGTGTTGGAGAAGACTCTTGAGAGTCCCTTGGACTACAAGGAAATCCAACCAGTCCATTCTAAAGGAGATCAGTCCTGGGTGTTCTTTGGAAGGAGTGATGCTAAAGCTGAAACTCCAGTACTTTGGCCACCTCATGTGAAGAGTTGACTCATTGGAAGAGACTCTGATGCTGGGAGGGATTGGGGGAAGGAGGAGAATGGGATGACAGAGGAAGAGATGGCTGGATGGCATCACTGACTCGATGGACGTGAGTTTGAGTGAACTCCGGGAGTTGGTGATAGACAGGGAGGCCTGGCATGCTGCGATTCATGGGGTCGCAAAAAGTCGGACACGACTGAGCGACTGAACTGAACTGAACTTAAGCGAAAAAGCCATAGGCAAATTCAGGTCTTAAATAATTTAATAACTTTATCATATGCCTTTGCTGCTCTTGACCAGCAGCCCTCTGGGGAAGGAAAACATGCTGTTATGCAGATAATGAAGCAAACTCTTGTAGCACTTTCTTCCTCAGTTCAACTATCTAGCACCAAGCCCCTGACCTAGACAGACAGACTGGATGTTGAGAGAACTAAGACAAACAGTCCATGCTCTGAGGTCTCAATATTTTAGTTTGCCTTGTCTGGGCATAATCTCTTTTCTGGACTTCAGTATTTCCATAAAGATGAAGAAATGAGGCTCTAAAGAAGGGCAGAGTAGATTGAAAGAAAGGCAGGAAGATGTTGATCATTCACCTAACACCCACCTTGCTTGCCTTAATGCCACGGAAGATGCAGATCCACTTTGATGGGGAAAAGCAGGAGGAGAGTCAGTTATTCATTGGGCTTTCCAGAGTTTTGGTTAAGAGGGAAGGTCCTGTGCCCTTACTTTAGGTTTCTTCTGAAAGGCAATTCAGAAGAGCAGTAATACATATGAGAGCATTTATTTAGGGGCTAGGGGTTTCCCAGGTGGCTCAGTGGTAAAGAATCCAACTGCAATTCAGGAAACCTGGGTTCTATACCTGGGTCAGGAAGATCCTATGGAGAAGGGAATGGCTACCCACTCCAGTATTTCTTGCCTGGAGAATATCATGGACAGAGGAACCCAGTAGGTCAATAGTCTATGGGGGTGTCAAAGAGTTGGACATGACTGAGCGACTGACCACACACACATTAAAGCGTTCAGCAAAGCATCTGGCACAGAGTAGGATCTTGGTAAAGACCAGATGCCTTCTCAGGTATGGTACTAGTGAGTAGGGATGTCTCCCACACCTGAATAGATAGCAGATTGGCTGGCTTCCTGCAGCCATCTTTGTTCACCATCTCTCCAAGCCTCTAAGACTTGTTTCTATTAGGCAACTAACATTTTGACCTTCCTTTTGTCATGCCTTGCTAGGAAAAGTCCTCAGACACTGACAGCAAAAGCTTCAGNATCAAAAGTTAAGTTCCCCAAATTGGGGAAAAAGAAGTCAGAAGAGGAATGCAAGCCTAAATCAGGCCAAGGAATCCAGGGCTTTATTGGTAAGTTTCCCCCAAGGTCATGGAGACCTCCCAGCAGCCTGGGTCCCTCCCTCTCAAAGACCTGAAGCTCACATTAGAAATGTGTGCAGGTATGGTGGTAATGGAGGAGGCAGCCAGCTGGGAGCCAACTTTAGGTGATGCCAAGAAGTCTCTTGGATAAGGTATGAGTTAGAAAGTGATACGGAGGGACTTCCCTGACAGTCCAGTGGCTAGGACTCAATACTTCCACTGCAGGAGGCACAGGCTTGATCCCTGGTTGGGGAACTAAGATCCCACGTGTTGTGCAGTGTGACCAAAAAAAAAGAAATACCTTTAAGAACAAAAGCAAGTGATTATGGACACTGACAAGGAGAGAGCCTGAGCGGCAACCTTACAGTGCAGTCTCTGTGATGTAAACAGCTGAAGAGGAAAAAATGAGAATAAGCAGTTAACTTTCCACATGATTCATTCCTTTCCTTGTTGATAAAGTATTGCAAAATAGTCATATTTAGATCTCTTTCCCAGTCAAATACAACTACAAGCTTCTGGTCCTGCTCCAGAAAGCAGTATTATTTGACATGGATTGGGTGTGTTGGTATGGGCACCTACAGTGTCAGGAACAGTTTTCATGATCTATCTAAACACTCCTATTCTGTATCTGTTATAGTCAGTCCCTGGAAATGCAAACTTTATTTCATTATTTGAATTTTGGTTCCACCACTTCTTCAAAATACAGGCTTCCCAGGTGGCACAGTGATAAAGAAGCCACCTGCCAGTGTAGGAGATACAAGAGACATGGGTTTGGTCCCTGGGTTGGGAAGATCCTCTGGACGAGGTCATGGCAACCCACTCAAGTATTCTTGCCTGAGAAATAAGAGGAGCCTGGTGGGCTACAGTCCATAGGGTCGCAAAGAGTCAGACACGACTGAAGCGACTGAGTACTTCTTCAGAATTGGACTTAAATGTTCTGATATGTCAGTGGAACTCAAAAGAATGTTCACTTAGAGTTGTCAGTTATGCCAATTCTATGTCAGTGGAACTCAAAAGAATGTTCCCTTAGAGTTGTCAGTTATGCCAATTCTGACGTCAATGGTCTCTGCTAAATTTTGAGCCTAGATGACCTGGAAGCTTGAGAGAGATAACAATGGTGGACACAGCGGGAAAAGGATGGAGGGTGGTAGTTTTTTTTGTTTTTTGAGATTTGCACAGATGCCAAGAGAGAATTTCCTGGATCAAGTTGTGTTTGGTCCAGCTATGTTGAGTCCCAAAGAATCTGCCAGCTAGGAGACCCGTGGTGCTTGAGAGTCTTTCTGAATACCCAGAAGGGGTCAATAGCAGTTTCATGGGTTATCAGGTTCTATGAACTCATCCCATCTGTGTTTGGCTCGCATGGTATTAGCTGGTTTTCTAAGATGGCTCAGAGATGGTTGAGACAATATGAACAAATGAGTGTCTCCTAAAAGACTGTTTGCTCTCTTTGGGGTCCCTACATTTAGGCTGGCAATGTGCTAACCTCTTTGTTTCTATATTTGCTTTTTTTCTCTAAAGGAAATTTGTGGCATCACAGACATCATGAAGATGAAGCAAAATATGATGATTCTCCAACACCATCAGGATCTCAACTATAATCCTAGAAAGATGGAAGAACTCACAACATTTAGGATTCTACTACAAACTCTTGAAACCTCAATACAGGCTAGACTAAATTATTTCAGAACATGAGCACCACCAAGAAAGATCCTCCAATTCTTTACACTAACACATTTTTGTCTGGACTCAATCAGGTCTCCTTAGAGGTTTACATTTTCTCATTGGCCAAAGATTCTTGTTCCGAGTTGTCTTGTTCAGTTCTCTTCGTGCATCTTGAGCAACTACAATATTTAATTGAGATATGCTTTTTGTGAATGGCCTGGGATCTGCAAAGGATTCAAGGGAGTTCACTTTTTCAGGGAGTTGGGGAATGTTTTTCTCTGACTGGCAGAAAAACTGCTGATGCTAGGAAATGAATGAAAGAAATACTCTCAGGGAGGTGAGGAGAGGGGTCAGGAAAGCCAGGTGTGGTGGTGTTTCTCCCCCAATCCCTGCCAATTGCAACTTGTAACTTCAGGAGGTCTCTGCTAGTTGACTTATTAAAATGAGAACTAGGTCGTGGGGGCTTGTGCAGTTGCCTGTTACAATGACCATGTGAGATCTTTTCTTGTGGTGACTGCTCTCTCTGCAAAACCTTTCTGTTTTTCCATGTGCGCATGTATGTCTTTGCACATGTCCAGGTGGTGCTCTGGTGGCTCGGTGGGCCACCCATTGGTTGGAACTCACCCCTATGGCAACCATACAAGCTCCCCTCCTACTGCCTTCATCCTAGCCTGCATGCCTCCATGGAGTGTCTTGCTGCATTCTTGCTGGATTTTTTAACTAAATGTTTTGCCGCTGTGCTGCAGTATAGTTATGTATAGAGACATATAAAGATGTATATATATAAATATATATATATATATTTTTAAGAACTGAAAATACAACTCGACCTCTAAATGACCCTATAATTTATTGTGCTAACCCAGGAATCCCTCCCCACCCCCACTACCCCACACACACACATATGCCTCTACCAACTGCCCTAGTTCTTGGTGGAGCTTCTAAACTTTTGGTGCATTTTCAGCGTCTTAGAAGTGGCTGGGATCTACCTATGGCCCAGCTGATTCTGACGCCCCCTTAAAATTCTGAGCCAGGCCACAGAAAGGGGAACAAAAACATCAATGCCCTAGAGAAGGGGGCTAAGCTGGCATGCTGCCTTTTTTGCTCTATCTGTCCTGGACTCTACATCAGCAACTGCCCCAACCTATGCTGTCCCCTCACCCAATAAACAGTATATGGAGCAACGAGGCCTTGAGCTCTTTGACTTAGATGTCTGAGCAAAGGACTGCCTGACAATCAAGCCACAGCCTAGGCCCTTCCCCACAAGCTCCATCTTGGTCTGCTGTTGGTTAAGTCCCCAAATCACCTTTGAATCTCCATTCTTGCTCCTTTCCCTTGAGTACCAGAGGGAAATTCAAAATGATCAGAGGGAACAAGGGCCTGGGAAAATGGAGGCTAAAAGCTTCTGCTTCTCCCATGGTTCTTCTTCCAAATTTCTCAAGAAAACAAACCAGGCCAAAATTGCTCCAAATCCCAATTAGCATTTTTTGAATGCCTGTGCCCAATCAGGCAAATCTAATCAAACTCCAGTACTTCCCCAGTGATTTCCTCTAGTCTGCCTTGTATCCTCACCCACCTTCAATTTATACCTTTAGGTAAATTTCCCTTCCCATTTACAACAGAAAGCCAGGAAACTGGCCTCTCCCCACTTCTCAGACAAACTTAGCGTGCTCAGTTACCTGACTCAGTCCACTGGCTGGTTCATCGAGGTGCACAATCCAACTCTAAGCACTGGTTCTCAACTCTGGAATTCCACCAGCCTAGCCCACTTAAACCAGCCACCTGTGTTCCACCTCTGCAGGGGTGAGGAGAAACATACTAACAAGGGGATAGTCCCCAGATGTCTGATTGCTGTGCCAAACAAACAAAAAAGTCTTAGCTCTACAACTAGTTAAGAAAGTTAATGGAAAAATATTGAGAGAAAACATTTAAAACTTATTTAAGCATCAGAATATGTTAACTTACTGTACGTATTTAAGTGGGGAATGTGCTGTTGCTGTGTCTTTGGCTTTCTCTGCATTACTCTTTCTTCCCAGGAGGAGGTATTCGATCAAATCAGTAAGGCCACAGTTGTTGCAGCCCAACTTGACTCCTCCGTGGCTGCACACATTAACAGCTGCACACATGCTCACTCACAGAGTTGGGAACCAAGTTGCATTTTTTTCTCAGAAGAGAAGAGCCAAATGAGCTATTTTAAGGAAACAAAAGAAAGTCCTGGGAGAGGGTAGCTTTTACTTGGCAGTGCCTAAGCAGGGCTGTGTCTTGTAATCATTTTTTAGTCACTGGTGACAGTAAACTGTAATAGTACTCCATCTCTTGTGCTTACTTTGCTGACTTACTACATGTCTTTGTATGCTGTAATGCTACTGTTGCTCTGTTGTATCATCTTGGATTCTGTTTCACTCACCCTGTCCTCCCAGCCTGATTCAGAATGATATTGAATAAAACCACTAGGATTGGAAGCTGGAGTCAACTCATGGAGCAGAATTGATAGGCCATGAGACCTAGGAGCAGATGTGGTTAGCTAAATCACTTGGTTACCTCCTACACTGCTTAGTTACCAGTTGCTTTCCAAAAAAGGGAGACAGCTTTGCTGAGCACTTGTTCTTGCTCATACTAGCTTGAAAGTGGTTATCTCTTTTTCAAGAGAGTTGGCTCAGCCTCTGGAAGTATAAGCTCCTTTCAGGACTTCATGGCTAACTTCTTGCAGTAATATAGTTGTTCAGGTGGTGGGACAAGACACCAAATATCCATCTCAATTCTGTTCAAAGTTGCCATCAAGAGCCAAAGTTCTGGGATTTGATTGCATCTTTCTGGCACTTTCTGATGGACTGATTGAGTAGACAATTCCTAGTCAGAAGAACTAGTGGGGAAGCAGAATGCCAGTAGATTTGGACTGCCATTAACTGCTTTTGGTGTCAACAATACAGGAGGTCAGCAGCTATCAGTCCCTTCACCAAAAAGAGGCCTGTGTTGTGTCCAAAGGAACAAGGGAAGAATAAGGAAGACATTTTCAACTTAATAACTTAGGTTAAAGGTTGAGCAGAAGGAATAGTTGGGGTCAATGTCATCTTCCCTTGGGACATTAGTAGAAGAATTTTTGTTTCATAAGAAGTAGAAAATAATGCCAAGGCAACCAAACTCATTAGCGCCATTCCATCCTTGTAAAGGACCTTGATTGCTTTTATGGTTTGTGGAACTGCATCTGTCTATTCGTCTAATCTTTAATCTATGTTGTATTCTATTTGTTGTTTTGATTCCTCAGAGGCCCCTGCAAATAAGCAGCAGGGCCAGGGGCTTGTTGGGGGGAGGAAACTGGGGTAGTTATGGGGTAACGCAAAAAAGCAGAAAGTAAAGGTCTACAAAGTGTGCCTATTCCTCCTCCCCACAAAATGGAACACCAGTCTTCAAAGTTAATAAAGTTTTGCTTCTTAAAGTATTTTAATAAATGGATAAACATAATTAACACCAATATCTCATCATTTACCTCAGGATGGGAGGAGTTGAATGGTGGTGGAAATGGGGAGTGGGTCATCCAAGCTCTAAACAAGCCACATGCATGCAGAAAACGGCATGTGGCAGTGGGGGTGGGATGGGGACAGCAGCAGCACAAACCAAGATTCTCCATCAGGGTGATCATAACACTAAAAGGGCTGCCACAAAAAGTTCTAAAACTTAAAACAACTCAGGACAAACTTGTGGGGAAATATACCTGCTACTATACTTCTTCTAGAAGCCAATTCTCTGCAGAATCCAGATTCCAATGAAATGAATTAGGTTACAGGGGAGGTGAAGTGAGGTAGAGGAGTACAGCCCAGATTGCTAACTAAATGCATAAATGCAAAAAGTAACTAGAAAAACTCTTGACAATACAATGTGTTCCCCTCAACTGACCACACATCACATACTCCTCTCCCCTCCAGAAGGGCTGAAGTGGGAAGGATTGTTCTTGTCAGATGCAAAGTTGGCTAGGCCTGGGATCAAAAGTGGTTCAGTTTCTGCCCAACAGTGACACTGGGGGAATCAGTTATTAGTCACATTTAATAGAGGCAACTGAGGCTGTACTAGACCAGGATTCCACAAAATGCTATACCAGCATTTCTCACCAGGTAAGGATGGATATTCTAAATCTTCAACTTTCCAGTACTACTATCTCTTGTGTGCTTCTGTGCTTAGTCACTCAGTCATGTCTGACTCTCTGCAACCCCATGGACTGTAGCCTGCCAGGTTCCTCTGTCCATGGGGATTCTCCAGGCAAGAATAATGGGGTGGGTTGCCATGCCTTCCTCCAGGGGATCTTTCCAAACCAGGGATTGAACCCAGGTCTCCCTCATTGCAGGCAGATTCTTTACCATCTGAGCAAAAAAAAACTGTCTCTTACTTAGAGACGAAACAGTTGTGACCTTCAGGACCACACATCAGTCTCTCCATAAAAATGATATTCTTATGCTTTATGAGTGAAACAGCCCTGTTGCTGAGGAGCTACCACCAGGGTGGGCCCTGTAATTCATGCTAAGATGTTTATACTACATCCTATAAACCTAGTAAAGTGCCATCAGAATTGAATTTTGTCTGTTTTTTAAATTATCACACAATAGAATTGCTTTTTTATCTTTTGGTATATAATCTGGTGAATTTTAACACATGTAGATATTCATGTAACCACCACCAGTATCAGGATACAGAGGTTTCCACTACCCCATAAATCCCCTTTGTATAATTCCATTAAATTAATTAATTTAGGGTATGCTGGGTCTTCATCACTGCACATGGGCTGGCCCTAGTTGTGGCGAGCAGGTCTACCCTCCAGTTGCAGTACAAGGGCTTCTCAGTGCAGTGGCTTCTCTTGTTGCTGAGCATAGGCTCTAGGGTGTGTGGGCTTCAGTAGTTGCAGCATGTAGGCTCAGTAGTTGCGACACACAGGCTTAGTTGCCTCACAGCCTGTGGAATCTTCCTGGACCACGGATAGAATCTGTGTCCCCTGCATTGGCAGGCAGATTCTTTACTGCACCACCAGGGAAGTCCTGTATAATTCCTTTAAGGTAACTTAACCTTACCTCTAACCACTTATCTATTTGCCATCCTTACAGTTTAGTCCATTCAAGAATGGCATAGAATATGTAACCGTTTGAGACAAGCTTCTTTAACTCAGCATAATGCCGTTCAGATTCTTTCAAGCTGTTATATGATCAGCAGTTTGTTCCTTTTTATTGTTGAATAGCATTCTATTATATTGATCTACTAGTTTGTTTATCCATCTAGTCACTGAAGGACCTTTAGTTTGTTCCCAGTTTTAGGCAATTATTAATAAAGCTGTTATAAACATTCATATCCAGGTTATTGTATCCACTTCTCTAGGATAAATACCCAGGAGTGTGATTGATGGATTATATGATAAATGCATGTTTAACCTGATCAGAAACTTCCAAACTATTTTCCATAATGGCTGTACCATTTTGCATACAAAAAAAGCAATGCTTGAAAGTTTCACTTCCTACACATTCTCACCAGCTCTTGATATTCAGTAATTTTTATTTTAGCCATTCTATGGAGTCACACAGAGTCGGACACAACTGACGCAACTTAGCAGCAGCAGCAGCAGCAACAGATGTTCAGTGGCACCTCATCATAGCATTTCCCTAATAGCCAATGATGTTGAATATCTTTTCATGTGTTTATTGGTCATACTTATATTTTCTTTGGTGAAATAGCTGCTAAAATTATTTTCCCTCTTTATAACTGTGCTTTTCATTTATTCATTACTGAATTTTCAGAATTCTTTATATATCCTGGATCCAAGTTCTTTTTCAGATATATGATTTCCAAATATTTCCTGCCAGTCCATAGTTTGTCTTTTCATCCTCTCAACAATATCTTTCAGAGGAAAACTTTCATGTTTTTATAAAAAGAACAATTCATCATTATTTTCTTCTATGGACAGTACTTTATTGTCATCTAAAAAACCAACTCAGTGGTTTTTAACCAGGGGTTACTTTGTCCCCAGGGACATTGGGCAATGTCTGGATACATTTTTGGCTGTCATGAATTGGGGGGCATGGTGTTACTGGTTTCTTATGGGTAAAGGCTAGCTGCTACTGCTGCTAAGTCGCTTCAGTCGTGTCCGACCCTGTGCGACCCCATAGACGGGAGCCCACCAGGTTCCCTCCTCCCTGGGACTCTCCAGGCAAGAGCACTGGAGTGGGTTGCCATTTCCTTCTCCAATGCATGAAAGTGAAAAGTGAAAGTGAATTCGCTCAGTCGTGTCCGACTCAGCGACCCCATGGACTGCAGCCTACCAGGCTCTTCCGTCCATGGGATTTTCCAGGCAAGAGTACTGGAGTGGGATGCCATTGCCTTCTAGAGATGGTGCTAAATACCCCATGTGTATGTATGCTTAGTTGTTCAGTCATGTCCAACTCTTTGCGACCCCATGGACAGAGGAGCCTGGCGGGCTACAGTCCATGGGGATACTCCAGGCAAAAATACTAGGGTGGGTTACCATGCCCTCCTCCAGGGGATCTTCCAGAACCAGCGATCCAATCCATGTCTCTTATGTCTCCTGCATTGGCAGGCGGGTTCGTTACTACTAGTGCCACCTGGGAAGCCCAAATATCCTACAACACACAGCAACATTTCCCTGACAAAGAATTATCAGACCAAAAATGTCAGTGGTGCTGCTGCTCAGAAACCCAAATTTAACTCCAGGTCACAAAAATTTTCCTTTATATTGATTTCTAAAGGTTTTATAGGTTTATGTTTTAGTTTTAGATCGATGACTCATTTTGAGCTAATTTTTGTATAATGAATGATGTTTAGGTAAAGGTTCATCATTTAGCATATGGATGTTCAATTGCTCCAACACCATGTAGTTAAAAAGACTGCCATCATCACAGAACTGTTTTTTGCACCTTTATCAAAAATCAAGTAGCCATAATTGTGTGGGTCTAATTCTGGACTGTCTGTTACATTGTCTTGCCTCTCTCTTTCCCAGTTGTGTTTGCTGTTCAGTCACTAAGTCATGTCTGACTCTTTGCAACCCCCTGGACCCCCATGCCAAGCTCCTCTGTCCTCCACTATCTCTTGGAGTTTTCTCAAATTCATGTTCATTAAGTCAGTGATGCTATCTAACCATTTCTTCTACTGCCACCCTCTTCTCTTCTTGCCTTCAGTCTTTTCCAGCACCACGGTCTTTTCCAATGAGTTGGTTCCTCAAATCAGATGGCCAAAATATTGGAACTTCAGCTTCAATATAAGTCCTTCCAACAGATTCATGGTTGATTTCCTTTAGGATTGACTGGTTTGATCTTTTTAAAATTTATTCTATTTATTAATTGTTTGGGTTTATTTATTTATCAAAGATAATTGCTTTACAGAATTTTGTTGTTTTCTGTCAAACCTCAACATGAATCAGCCATCAGTTCAGTCACTCAGTCATGACTGACTCTTTGCAACCCCATGGACTTCAGCATACCAGGCCTCCCTGTCCATCACCAACTCCTGGAGTTTACCCAAACTCATGTCCATTGAGTCAGTGATGCCATCCAACCATCTCATCCTCTGTTGTCCCCTTCTCCTCCCTCCCTCAATCAGCCATAGGCATACATATAGTCCCTCCCTTTTGAGCCTCCCTCCCATCTCCTGCCCTATCCCACCTCTCTAGGTTGATACGGAGCCCCTGTCTGAGTTTCCTGAGCCATATAGTAAATTCCAGTTAGCTATCTATTTTACATACGGTAATTTAAGTTTCCATATTACTCTTTCCATACATCTCACCATCTCCTCCCCTCTCCCCATGTTCATAAGTCTATTCTCTATGTCTGTTTCTCCATTGTTGCCATGTAAGTAAATTCTTCAATACCATTTTCCTAGATTCCATATATATGCATTAGAATATGATATTTATCTTTCTCTTTCTGACTTACTTCACTCTGTATACTAGGTTCTAGGTTCATTCACCTCATTAGAACTGACTCAAATGCGTTCCTTTTTATGGCTGACTAATATTTCATTGTGTATATGTATGACAAGTTCTTTATCCACTCATCTGTCGATGGACATCTAGGTTGCTTCCATGTTCTACCTATTGTAAATAGTGATGCAATGAACAATGGGATACATGTGTCTGTTTCTTTTTGGTTTCCTCAGGGCATCTGTCTAGGAGTGGGATTGCTGGGTCATACACTGATTTTATTCCTAGTTTTTTAAGGAATCTCTATACCCTCTTCCATAGTGGCTATATCAATTTACATTCCCAAAAATAGTGCAAGAGCATTCCCTTTTCTCTATACCCTCTCCAGCATTTATTGTTTGTAGACTTTTTGATGAGAGTCATTCTGACCAGTGTGAGGTGATATCTCATTATAGTTCAGATTTTCATTTCTCTAATAATGATTGATGTTGAGCAGCTTTTCGTGTGTTTATTAGCCATCTGTATGTCTTCTTTGGAGAAATGTCTGTTTAGGTTTTTCCCACTTGTTGACTGGGTTGTTTCTTTTTCAGGTATTGAGTTATATGAGCTGCTTGTATATTTTGGAAGTTAATCATTTGTCAGGTGTTACACTTGCTTTTATTTTCTCCCATTCTGAACATTGTCTTTTTGCCTTGCTTATAGTTTCCTTTTCTGTGGAAAAGCTTTTAAGTTTAATCAGGTCCTACTTGCTTACTTTTGTTTTTATTTCTGTTACTCTAGAAGGTGGGTCATAGAGGATCTTGTTTTAATTTATGTCATCGCGTGTTCTGCCTATGATNTGATACTATCTTTAGGGCTTTCTATGTATAGTATCATGTCATCTGCAAACAGTGAGAGCTTTACTTCTTCTTTTCCAATCTGGATTCCTTTTATTTCTTTTTCTTGTCTGATTGCTGCAGCTAGGACTTCCAGACTATGTTGAATAATAGTGGCAACAGTGGACATCTTCATCATCTTCCTGATCTTAGAGGGAATACTTTCAGTCTTTCACCATTGAGAATAATGTTTGCTGTAGGCTTAGCATATATGGCCTCTAATATGTTGAGGTAGGTTCCTTCTATGACCATTTTTGGAAGAGTTTTAATTATAAATGAGTACTGAATTCTGTCAAAGGCTTTTTCTGCATCTATTGAGATTATCATATGGTTTTTATCTTTCAATTTATTAATATGGTGTATCCCATTAATTGATTTGCATATATTGAAGAATTCTTGCATCCCTGGAACAAACCCAACTTGATCATGGTATATGAGCTTTTTGATGTGTTGCTGAATTCTGTTTGCTAAAATTTTGTTGAGGATTTTTGCATCTATGTTCATCACTGATATTGGCCTGTAGTTTTATTTTTTTGTGTTGTCTTTGAATGGTTTTGGTATCAGGGTGATCACCATCACCCTGGCCTTGGAGAATGAGTTTGGAAGTGTTCCTTCCCCTGCAATTTTTTGAAAATGTTTTAGGATAGGCATTAGCTCTTCTCTAAATGTTTGACAGAATTCTCCTTTGAAGCCTCTGGTCCTGGACATTTGTTTTGGGGAGATTTTTTAATCACAGCTTCAATTTCAGTGCTTGTAATTGCGTTGTTCATAATTTCTACTCCTTCCTGGTTCAGTCTCGGAAGATTGAACTTTTCTAAGCATCTGTCCATTTCTTCCAGGTTATCTATTTTATTGCCATATAGTTGTTCATAATAGTCTCTTAAAATCCGTGGTATGTCTGCATTGTCTGTTGTAACCTCTCCTTTTACATTTCTAAGTTTGTTGACTTCATTCTTTTTTTCTTGATGAGTCCGGCTAAAGGTTTGTCAAGTTTGTTTATTTTCTCAAAGAACCAGCTTTTAGTTTTATTAGTTTTTACTATTGTTTCTTTCATTTATTTTTCACTTATTTCTGCTTGGATCTTCATGATTTCTTTCCTTCTGCTAATTTTGCGGGTTTTTTGTTCTTCTTTTTCCAGTTGTTTTAGCTATAAAGTTAGGTTGTCTATTCAATGTTTTTCTTGTTTCTTGAGGTACGATTGTATTGCTATAAACTTCCCTCTTAGGACTGCTTTTGCTGCATCTCATAGGTTTTGAGTTGTCGTGTTTTCATTGTCATTTGTGTCTAGAAATTTTTTGATGTTCCTTTTGATTTCTTCAGTAATCTGTTATTTAGAATTGTGTTGTTTAATCTCCATGTGTTTGTGTTTCTTACAATTTTTTTCCTGTAATTGTTATCTAGTCTCACAGCATTGCAGTCAGAGAAGTTGCTTGACACGATTTCAGTTTTCTTAAATTTACTGAACTTTGATTTGTGACTCAAGATGTAGTCTATCCTGGAGAATGTTCCATGTGCACTTGAGAAGAAAGTGTATTCTGCATTTGGATGGAATGTCCTGAAGATATCAATGTGATCCATCTCATCTAATGTATCATTTAAGACTTGTGTTTCCTTATTAATTTTCTGTTTTGATCATCTGTCCATTGATGTGAGTGGGGTGTTAAAGTCTTCTACTATTATTGTGTTACTGTCAGTTTCTTTTATGTTTGTTACTGTTTCTCTTATGTATTGAGGTGCTCCTATGTTGGGTACATAGATATTTACAATTGTTATATCTTCCTCTTGGATTCATCCCTTGATCATTATGTAGTGTCCTTCCTTATCTCTTGTAATAGTCTTTACTTTAAGGTCTATTTTATCTGATATGAGAATTGCTTCCCATTTGCATGGAATATATTTTTCCATCCTCTCACTTTCAGTCTGTATGTGTCTTGAGGTCTGAAGTGGGTATCTTGTAGACAACATATGTATGGGTCTTGTTTTTGTACCCATTCAGCCAGTCTGTGTCCTTTGGTGGGAGCATTTAATCCATTTACACTTAAAGTAATTACTGATATATATGTTCCTATTGCCATTTTCTTAATTGTTTGGGGTTGATTTTGTACATCTTTTTTCTTCTCTTGTATTTCTTGACTATATTAGTCCCTTTAACATTTGTTGTAGAGCTGGTTTGGTGGTACTATATTCTCTTAACTTCTGCTTGTCTGAAAAGCTTTTTATTTCTCCATCAATTTTGAATGAGTTCCTTGCCAGGTACAGTAATCTTGGGTGTAGATTGTTCTCTTTCAGTACTTTAAATATATCCTGCCATTCCTTTCTGGCCTGCAGAGTTTCTGCTGAAAGATCAGGTGTTAAGTGTATGGGGTTTCCCTTGTATGTTACTTGTTGCTTCTCCCTTGCTGCTTTTAATATTCTTTCTTTGTGTTTAGTCTTTGTTAGTTTGATTAGTATGTGTCTTGGGGCATTTCTCCTTGGGTTTATCCTGTATGGGACTTTTTGTGCCTCTTGGACTTGATTGACTATTTCCTTTTCCATGCTGGGGAAATTTTCAGCTCTAATCTCCTCAAAAATTTTTCTCATACCCTTTCTTTTTCTCTTCTTCTGGGACAACTATAATTCGAATGTTGGTGTGTTTGATATTGTCCCAGAGGTCTCTGAGACTATCCTCAGTTCTTTTCATTCTTTTCACTTTACCCTGCTCTTCAGAAGTTATTTCCACCATTTTATCTTCCAGCTCACTGATTTGTTGTTCTGCTTTAGATATTCTGCTATTGATTCCTTCTAGGGTATTTTTAATTTCTGTAATTGTATTGTCTCTGCATGTTTATTCTTTAATTCTTCTAGGTCTTTGTTAATTGATTCTTGCATTTTCTCCATTTTTTTTCAAGGTTTTTGATCATCTTTACTATCGTTATTCTGAGTTCTTTTTCAGGTAGTTTGCCTATTTTCTGTTCATTTATTTGGACTTCTGTGTTTCTGGTTCCTTCATTTGTGTAGTATTTCTTTACCTTTTCTTTATTTTTTTTAACTTATTGTGTTTGAGGTCTCCTTTTCCTAGGCTTCAAGAAAAGTTGAATTCTTTCCTTGAAGAAGGTTGAATTCTTCCTTCCTTTTGGTTTCTTCCCTCCTAAGGTTGGTCCAGCAGTTTGTGTAAGTTTTGTATAGGGTGAGATTTGTGCTGAGTTTTTGTTTGCTTGTTTTTCCTCTGATGGGCAAGGCTGAGTGAGGTGGTAACCCTGTATGCTGATGATTGGGTTTGTATTTTTGTTTTGTTTGTTGTTTAGATGAGGCTTCCTACACAGGGTACTACTGGTGGTTGGGTGATGCTGGGTCTTACATTCAAGGGGTTTCATTTGTGTGAGTTCTGACTATTTGATGCTCCCTAGGGTTCATTCTCTGGAAGTCTAGGGTCTTGGAATCAGTGCTCCCACTCCAAAGGCTCAGGGCTTGATCTCTGAGGAGTGCAAGCTAATAAGTAGCAAGCACAGAAGGGAGGTCAGTCACCAATAGGTCAGTCCTGTTCACTGTGCCAAGATTAATTGTGTCAATTCTCTGACTCCTTCCTTTAACCTTGATGGGTAACAGCTGGACTACAGGAAGTAATGATATTTGAAACTCAGGTTTTGGAGAGTACACAACATGCTCCAGGGCCACACTGTGAAGTCATGGGGTGGGATAGGTGGAGAGAGAGAGAACTTGGACAGAATCTGGGGCTCTGCCTTTGTTAGGGTCCAAGGTTGGGGTGCTTAGGGTTTTGCAGGTTCACATTGTCAAGAGGAAGAAATTTTTCCTCCACCATTGTAGATTCTTCTGACTAGTTTCAGGAAGCAGAGATGCAGGTGGGCTCTCAAAGTTAGGTCTATAGGGTATGGGCAGTCAGGTATTTTTTTTTTTAATTTTTTAAAAATTATAAATTTATTTAATTGGAGGTTAATTACTTTACAATATTGTATTGGTTTTGCCATAAATGAGGCATTTCTTTGAAAACTTCAGGAGACATCCAATTCTTGGGGTCACAAAGATGCTCTGGAGAAGGAAATGGCAACCCCTTCACCATTCTTCACTGGGAAATCCCATGGACAGAGGAGCCTGGCTGGCTACAGACCATGTAGTCTCAAAAGACAGGACTTAGTGACTAGGTTCTTGAAGGTTCCACAGCTAATCGCTATACGGCTTAATCCATGCAAAGCTTTACACAGTAAGTTCTGAANAGTTATCTATTTTTTATTATAATGCATTTTTGCATTACTTATGTAATTTAAAAGTAAATAATATGTTTGCATTAATAACTCTCTGAACCCAACTGCCTGCCAAGCATAAGGGTCATTTATTACAAATCCTCCATTCCAAAAGCCCAGCACAAGGTTCAGCAGTTAATGGCCTTGTTGTGAACACATGCTGTGGGGACCAGCCTGCTGATTCTTACCACTCCCACACCCTAGTGAGATCCTAAAATCAACATTCACCACACCACACTAATCCTCCCTCAGACAGCACAGCTGCCAGCCATCCAAAATGCAGGCGCAAGAAGTGGTTTGATCTTCTTGCTGTCCAAGGGACTCTAAAGAGTCTTCTCCAGCACCACAATTCGAAAACATCAGTTCTTCAGCGGTTAGCTTTCTTATGGCCCCATTCATGTATGGTCCATACATGGCTATTGGAAAAATCACAGCTTTGACTATATGGCCATTTGTTAGCAAAGTGGTGTCTCTGCCTCTGAATATGCTGTCTAGGTTTGTCATAGCTTTCCTTTCCAGGAGCAAGTGTCTTTTAATTTCATGGCTGCAGCCACCATCTGCAGTGCTTTTGGAGCCCAAGAAAATAAAATCTGTCACTGTTTCCACTTTTTCCCTTTCGATTTGCCATGAAGTGACAGGACTGGATGCCATAGTTTTCTGAATGTTGAGTTTTAAGTCAGCTTTTTCATTCTCCTCTTTCACCCATATCAAGAGGCTCTTTAGTTCCTCTTTGCTTTCTGCCATCAGAGTGGTATCATCTGCATATCTGAGGTTGTTGATATTTCTCCCAGCTGTCTTGATTCCAGCTTGTAATTCATCCAGCCTGGCACTTCCCATGATGTCCTCTGCATATAAGTTAAATAAGCAGGGTGACAATATACAGCCTTGTTGTACTTCTTTCACAATTTGGAACCAGCCTGTTGTTCCATGTCCGGTTCTAACAATTGCCTCTCAACCCGCACACAGGTTTCTCAGGAATCAGGTAAGGTGGTCTGGTACTCACGTCTCTTTAAGAATTTTCCACAGCTTTTTGTGAATCACACAATCAAAAGCTTTATCCTAGTCAAAGCAGCTGTTTTTTCTGGAATTCCCTCACTTTCTCCATGACTCGACGAATGTTGACAATTTGATCTCCAGTTCCTGTGCCTCTTTGAAGCCCAGCTAGTACATGTGGAAGTTCTCTGTTCATGTACTGTTGAAACCTAACAAAGGATTTTGAGCATTACCTTGCTAGCATGTGAAATGAGTGCAATTGTGCGGTAGTTTGAACATTCCTTGGCATGGCCTTTCTTTGGGATAGGAATGAAAACTGACCCTTCCCACTCCTCTGGCCACTGCTGAGTTTTCCAAATTTGATGACATATTGACTGCAGCACTTTCAGGCAGCACATATTGACAGCATCATCTTTTAGGATTTGAAATAGCTTAGCTGGAATTCAATCACCTCCACTGGGTTTGTTCATAGTGATGATTCCTAAGACCCACTCAACTTCACACTCCAGGATGTCCAGTTATAGGTGAGTGGGCACTGCCTCATGGTTATCTGGGTCATTAAGACCTTTTCTGTTTAGCTCTTCTGTGTATTCTTGTCATTTCTTCTTAATCTCTTCTGATTCTCTTAGGTCCTTGTTATTTCTGTCCTTCATTGTGCCCTTTCTTACATGAAATGTTCCTTTGATACCTTCAATTTTCTTGAAGAGATGTCTAATCTTTCCCATTCTACTGTTTTCCTCTATTTCTTTGCATTGTTCACTCAAAAAGGGCTTCTTATCTCACCTTGCTATTTTCTGGAACTCTTCAATCAGTTAGGTATAGCCTTCCTTTTCTCCCTTGCCTTTTGCTTCTCTTCTTTCCTCAGCTATTTGTAAGGCCTCTTCAGATAACCATTTTGCCTTTGTGCATTTCTTTTTTCTTGGGGATAATTTTAGTCACCACCTCCTGTACAGTGATACAAATCTCCATCCTAGTTCTCCAGGCACTGTTTACCAGATCTAATCCCTTGAATGTATTTGTCACCTCCACTGTATAATCATAAGGGATTGGATTAAGGTCATACCTGAATTGTCTAGTGGTTTTCCCTATTTTCTTCAATTTAAGTCTGAATTTTGCAATAAGGAGCTCATGATCTGAGTCACAGTCAGTGACCAGTCTTGTTTTTACTGACTGTATAGAACTTCTCCACCTTCGGCTGCAAAGAATATAATCAATCTGATTTCAGTCTTGACCATCTCATGATCTACATGTGTAAAGTCATCTCTTGTGTTGTTGGAAAAGGGTGTTTGCTATGACCAGCATGTTCTCTCTCTCTTTTTTTTTTTATCATTGGACTCCCTTTTTTTAAAATTTTTATTTTAACTTTAGTTTACTTTACACTACTGTGTTGGTTTTGCCAAATATTGACATGAATTCACCACGAGTGTACATGCGTTCCCAAACATGAATCCCCTTCCACCTCCCACCCCATAACATCTCTCTGGGTCCTCTCCATGCACCAGCATGTTCTCTTGAGAAACCTCTGTTAGATTTTGCCCTGGTTCATTTTGTACTTCAAGGCCAAACTTGCCGATATTCTAGGTATCTCTTGACTTTCTACATTCGCTCAGTATTAGGGAAATGCAAATCAAAACTACAATGAGGTATATCACCTCACACCAGTCAGAATGGCCATCATCAAAATAACTATAAACAATAAATGCTGGAGAGGATGTGGAGAAAATGGAACCTTTCTGCACTGTTGGTGGGAATGTAAATTGATAAAACCACTATGGAGAACAGCATGGAAATTCCTTTTAAAAAACTAGGAATAAAACTACCAACTGACCCATCAATCCCATTACTGTGCATACTCTGAGAAAACCACAATTCAAAAAGACAGATGTACCCCAATGTTCACTGCAGCACTATTTACAATAGCCAGGACATTGAAGCAACCTAGATATCCATTAGCAGATGAATAGGTAAAGAAGGTATGGACATATATTCAATGGAATATTACTCAGCCATAAAAAGGAATGAATTTGAGTCAGTTATAGTGAGGAGGATGAACCTAGAGCTTGTTATACAGAGTGAAGTAAGTCAGAAAGAGAAAAACAAATATTATACATTAACACATATATATGGAATCTAGAAAAACAGTACTGATGAACCTATTTTCAGGGAAGTAATGTATACTCAGGCATAGAGAATGTACTTGTGGACACCACAGGGAAAGGAGAAGGTATAACAAATTGAAACAGCATTGACATATATACAGTACCATGTAAAACAGATAACTAGTGGGAAGCTGCTATAACAAAGGGAGGCCAGCCTGGTGCTCTGTTGTCACCTAGAAGTGTGGGATGGGAGAGGGGAAGGAGGCTCAAGAGGGAAGGGAGATATATATAGATACAGATATAAAATTATGACTGATTTGCATTTTTGCAGGGCAGAAACCAACACAACATGGTAAAGCAGTTATCCTCCAATTTAAGAAGATAATTTTGAAAATAAAAAGAAAGTTTAGAATCAATTTGTCTATCTATAAAAAATAACCTGCTGAATTTTGACTTGTATTGAGTTAATCTATAGATCAATTGAGAAGTGACATCTTTACTTAGTTGACACCATGAACACCATGTTTCTCAATTTACATGATTTCACCAGCATTTTTAGTTTCCACTACATAGATTTTGTAAATATTTTATTAGATTTATACCTAACCATTTCATATTGGGGACCTATTGTAAGTGGTATTTTGAAGTGTTAATTGCCTTGTGCATTGTCAAGATATACAAATGTGATTGATTTTTATGCTTTCATTTTGTGTTGTATTACCTTGTTAGACTAACAAGTTAGCTCTAGGAGTTTTACTTTTTCTTTTATAGATCCCTTGATATTTTCTACACATATGGTCATTTGCCCCAAAATCAATTTTATTTATTCTTTTCCAATCTGTTATCTTTTTCTTTTTGTTGTCTCATTGCACTGGATAAAATTTCTAGTATACTGTTGAAAAGAACTGGTAAGAGTAGAGATCCTTGTCTTGTTCCTAATCTAAAAGGGAAAGCATTCAGTCTTTCACCATTAAGCATGATATTACATGTAGAGTTTTGGAGACAACCAGCTTCCCTGGTGGCTCAGATGGTAAAGAATCCACCTGCAATGTGGGAGACCTGGCTTTGATCCCTGGGTTGGGAAGATCCTCTGGAGAAGGGAAGAGCTACCCACTCTAGTATTCTGGCCTGGAGAATTCCATGGACAGAGGACCCTGGCAAGCTACAGTCCATGGGTTACAAAGAGTCAGACATGACTGAGCAACTTTCACTTCACTTTATCAGGTTCAGAATGTTTCTATCTACTTTTAACTTGTTGATCATTTTTATCATGGATGAATGTTGAATTCTGTCAACTGTTTTTTTCATATCAATTGATATGTGACTTTTCTTCTTTAAATTGCTAATAATGACTGATTACACTGGATGATTTTCACATATTGAACCAGCTTTTCATTCTAAAGATTAACTTCATTTGTTTGAGTATTACTATTTCTGGACTGGATTTGTTAAAGATCTTTTTGAGTCTATGTTTATGAGAGATATTAATCTGTAATTTTCCTTTTTTTTATACTGTCTTTGTTTGGTTCTGGTTATATGGATAAAGGTAGCCTTGCAAAATGTGTTGGAAAATGTTCCACCTTTTTTCTGGTGAGATAGTATAGAATTGGTATTAATTCTTCTTTAAATGTTTGGCAGAATTCACCAGTGAAACCACCTGATAAT
>SJYQ01004052.1:89730-100412 GCA_006410935.1 Redunca redunca
CAAAGAGGATACACAAATGGCAAATAAGCACAAGATAAAAACGTCCAACATCTCTAGCCATTAGGGAAATGTGAATCAAAATCACAAGAAGATACAACTTTCATGCCCACTAGAAGGGCTATGATAAAGACAGATAATAAAATAGCGTTTCAGAGGATGTAATGAAATTGGAACCCTCATACACTGCTGATGGTAATGTAAAGCAGTACATGGTCCAGCAATTTCCCTCTTCAGTAAATATCCATGAATAATGAAAACATATGTGCACACAAAAACTTGTACATGAATATTCAAAGCAGAATCATGCATAATAGCCAAAAAGTGAAAACAACCCTCATTCCCATCAACTGATGATTAGATAAACAAAATATGCTGTATCTATACAATGGAATGGGCTTCCCTGGTGGCTCAGTTGGTGAAGAATCCACCTGCAATGCAGGAGACCTGGGTTCAATCCCCAGGTTGGGAAGATCCTATGGAGGAGAGCATGGGAACCTACTCCAGTATTCTTGCCTGGAGAATCCCTATGGACAGAGGAGGCCTGGTGGGCTGCAGTCCATAGGGTCACGTCAGACACGACTGAGCTACTAAGCACAGCACATACAATGGAATATTTTTCATCAATAAAAGGAAATGAAATACACATGCTACAACATGGATGAATCTTATGTTAAATGAAAGAAGTTAAACATAAAAGGCTACACACTGTAAGATTTAATTCATATGAAATGTCCAGAACAGGTGAATCTACAGAGACAGAAAGTAAATCAATGGCTGCCTAGGGTTAGGGGCTAGGGATGGGGTGGGATGGGGACTGACTGCTAATGGGTATGGGGTTTCTTTTGGGATGACGAAAATGTTCCAAAATTTGACTGTGACAATAGATGTACAACTCTGTGAATATACTAAAAACTATAGAATTGTACACTATAAGTGGGTGAATTATATGTCAATAAAGCTGTTGAAAATGCATAAGGTTCAAAGAAAATCAGTTATATTGAACCAGAGGAATCAAAAGATAAACACAATATCTTGATAAAGAAATAGACATGCTTCTTCAGTAAGGTATTAAATAACAAGATGCAGGTCTAAGAGCTAACTTACTTTTGAAGTAGTGATGAGTGTATAATAAATTTTGAGACATGTGCAACAACAACAAAAATGACTTTCAGTTTCATTAGCATCACTAAAGAACAGAGGTGGAAAAAAGGAGGGAAAGTAAAACAGTCGATTGTTTGCCCTGATGAAGCTGCAGGATTAAAAAGCGGGTACAGACAAGAGATCTCCTTTTAGTGAGGCTGGAGATTTGCAAGACAGCTTCCAGCCTAGTGCTTTTAACATGTTTATACAAAATTGGCTGTACCAGCTAAATCACTGCCAAGCAACTTGGACCTCTCTGGCTGTACCCTTCAGTCACTCTGCAAGGCAGTGGGAGGGGACAGGCATAAACCTAATGATACTTGGTCACCAAAACAAAGCAGGCTGGGAGACAGAATGGAAAATTAACACAATGGGTAAGAAAGCATCTAAGGCATGGCACGCTATCCCTTGTGTGTCCAACTCATCAGAGGAGATATGACTAGACTAGCCTGGGGACTCAGATGAGAATTGGAGAGTCTTCAATGACTTCCCCCTCTACCAGATACCTACCTCCAGGACTAAATTTCAAAATATTTGACAAGTGATAATTGGCCACAGAGCAATCACAACAGTTGCCAGTCACAATACTAGAACAGAGCCTTGGAGGTCTCTTGCTATGACAGACATTACCTGATTCAGTTGCTAGATTACGGGGAGGTCCTAGAAGTCCTAGAGGCAAGACTGGGGCAGTGGCTCTTCATCAACCTCCTGAAAGCCTCATGAAGGAAGGACTGAGCAAGTGGTTGATGCTTCCATTCATGGGACATCTTGCAGATTTCACCAGTGGAAATTTCTCCTCTTGACTGAAGGACCAAGAGAGATTTCAGTGCACCATGCCAAGTTTTTTTCAAATTTAGACTCTAGAAAGTCACCTAACTGCAAAAGTAGGGGTACATTTCAGTGAAAATCCTGATCCCTACCTTTTCATCATGTAGGAAGAAGCAAAGAAAGCAGGCAACCAGAAAAGGGGACTGATGGATTGCCGGGAGCCAGCACGAGGAGTCCCGCCCATGGCAAAGGTCATGAGGTTAAGGGATCCGACAGGCAAAGGCGAGTCTGGCCTTAAGGGAGCCTTGCTGGAATTTCTCAAGCATCTAACCCCAAAACCAGAGTTTGCCTGCCTTACTGCATTATGCTCTCACCAACTCCTCTGACATTAACAGGGGACTGTCCCCCACCACCTTCCTCTAAAAGGAATTGACTTAGAGCACCAGTCAATAACTTTCCTGGGCATAAAAAGAATGTCTCAGCTTAAAACCCTCTGATAGCTTTCTAGCTTACCTGACCAGTCGGTCCGGATTTTTACAACTATGCATGTGAATTGTTTACGGCCCCCAACTGCGAGAGGCACAAAGCTTAAAGCATCTTCAAGATACAGAGCCTTTTCTAAAGAGCTAAAAATTATATTGGTGATGGGTTTCACTGTTGAGTCAATGACTGCTACCAGGCCCCCATATTCTTTATCTTTTAGGCACCTGGAGGATATTAATCAATGTAATTGGGATATAGAAAAAGGAATATAGTAGTTTTTATGTTAGCAACACTAGACTTTTGAGTTAGTGAGCTTTCTCTTTGTTATAAATCACTGTACTCCTCTTTGTTATAAATTGTTGTGTCCTTGCTATGTAAGAATGTAACCTTAATTAGTGCTTTCTGAGAGTGGCACCAGACTTTGGAAAGAACAACACTTTTAAGGCAAGTAAGTTTTCTGGTTGAAGGACCCTTATCAGAAAAGGGCCATAAAATGCTAATAGGCCTCCTGGCCAGAAGATGATGTAAATCACCTAAGACTTGGGTATACAGCTAGGTATGCAGAGAGAAAGCCTGGTCTCAATGAGTCAGGGCTGCTGACGCTGCATAACTTTGTATTATCCACTGATCTCTATGTACAACCAAAAGTATAAAAAGGTTTCCCGGACAATAAAGGATGGACCAGTTTCTCAGACCAGCTTCTCGAACTGGTTTCTTGGAAATCCGGCTCCCCCTGTGTCGACTCTCTCTCTCTCTTTCTCCCTCTCCCTCCCTTTCCTTTTCAGGCTGATCCCTTGGAACGAGGAGGCTCACCGAGTCTACTTATTTGTCCTGGCTTCTAAGACCCATGCGAGAGGGAGCCCAAGGCGGGGCACCCTCCGCTATTCAAGCAGGCGCCAGTGGCCTATGTAGACGGTGCAAGTTCCTTGTCTTGGAACTTTATTGGTTTTCCATGTAAACCAAGTTATTCAGCCTCTTTTCTCCACTAATTTTCCTACTACACTATTCTTTCCTAATCTCTCTTTATATTTCTAAATAAGTAAGTTTTTCCTCACCGACTCCGTTCCTGCTTCGAATTCCCTGGATCTACCAGGGCTGGACCCTGGCAAGGAAGCAAAGAAAGCAGGCAACCAGAAAAGGGGACTGATGGATATTTGGCCAAACATCCAGCTGTCCCAGATCTGAACACTGAGGCCTGTCTGTCTGTAAGGGGTCTCTCTCTCTGGACTGCCCCTCCCAGCACCAGGGTGCTCCTTCTACAGACTTATCCATCAATATACACCTAGCTCAATTCCTCTTCCTTTGAAGGGAAGACCTTCAAATAAAGAGGGAAACTGGATAAGCCAGAACCTGAGGCACAGTCTTTACTGGGCAGAGGAAAATACATCTGTGGGCTACGTATGGGGCTCCTGAGCAATAAAGGGGAAGTGAGTCATTTTAACAACAACCATCATTTTTATTAAATGTATAATCAAATATTACAACAACTTTTCTTTTGTACAAAAAAAAATTTAAATATTTACAACATTGTCAGTTTGGAAAAAAGACAAACAGTATAAAAATGAGGAAAAGTGATGAAAAGACAAATCCAAAGACAGAATAAATACAGCCTATTTATGCGCCTGCCCAGCCCTGGTGGCTGCTACCAGAGTACCAGACCCTCAGCCTCAGAATTAGCAACACCTCAAAATTCTCTCCAGTGCCAACATGTCCAAGGGTGGGATTTTGGCGACTTCAAAGAAGATCCTGAAAAAGGAAGAGGGGTCTGGTCAGTGTGAAACAGGCCAAAGCAAGGAGGCTTCATGGAATAAGTGGGACATTGGCCCTTGGTTCCCTATCTTGCTTTAACTCTGGAACAAAAAGTAAGGTAAAAAAGTATCTGAATCCTTCTTTCCCCTTAAGTGAGGCTAGTCTGGGCCTCCCCATGATAAAGCATAAACCCAACCTCAACTGGAGACTGATACTTACTCGTGCGAATATTTGGAATGTACAGTCTTGAGCCTACTGCAAGAATGAAAAGTCAGTAGGATGTTCAGCTGCCTGACCAAGGCGTGAAGATCAGAGATCCTGTAGCCACTGTAACACTCCAGGATAGGAGCCTGGAAGAAGCAACATGAATAGTGACATTTATGACAGGAAGCAGACCCTTCCTGTCTCCAACAACCAAGTCCAAACCACCTATCCATAGTACAGGCAGAGAAGATAGTCAAACAATTCAGACTCATACACCACAGATACCGGCCAATAATCATAGGGTACTACCTAGAAAAATATGTTCTATCTGCAAGCTAGTGGAATGGCTATATCCATATGTACCAGCTGGATACAAGGCCCAGTCATAGGTATTTAAACTGAAATCCACTAAGAATTCAAGGAACAGGACAGACTTTATAACTTAGGCACTCTCAGGTTAAGAGCCAATGGCTAGGCAAACTTCAGAACAAACTTGAGGTCCCAACAAAACAGCCACCAGGAACTTAAGGTTGTTCTTCCTCTCTGGCTCGAACAGCTATCATTTCATGCATTTATTTTCTCATTCAACTTTAAGGATGCCTAGCATGTGGCAAAAGGAGTATAGCAGAGTGTTTAAGACCAAAGATTCTGCAGGCAAGCTGCTAGGGTTCAGATTACAGCTCTACTTACAACATGACCTTGAACCAGTTACTTAACTTCTTGGTACCACTGTTTCTAAATCTGCCAAATGGGGATCATCACAGTAATTATATAATAGGATTAAATGAGTTAATATATATAAAGCACATGAAACAGAGTCTAGCATGTGCCCATACCATATGAACTAGGATTAATATTAACCGCGCCTCATACACAATGCTGGGAATACAAGGATGACTAAGGCTCCTGCACTTTAGGAGTCTATAGTCTAGTGGGAGAGACAGACATGCACACAGAGAATTACTAAATGTGTGGGAAGTGCTACCAGGGAAGGGAACATGGGACACTAGAAGAAGAGAGCTGTAGGACCCATGGCTTTTGTCTGGGAGAGCCACAGAAAGCTTTGTAGAGAAGCGGACATCTAATGGGAGTTCCACAGGTAGAGAAAGGAAGATTTATTATTCTGCAAAGCAGGAGTTTTCTTAAAACATCTTAAATTATTCTCCCTGAACTCATTTTTTTTTTCCAACTATCTTACCTGGAATTGGCGGCAGGGGATAAGAAGTCCACCAATTTGGATCCCTTTCCCTTTTACATGGCCCTAAGATACTTCTGCCGGAGAAGGCAATGGCAACCCACTCCACTCTTGCCTGGAAAGTCCCATGGACGGAGGAGCCTGGTGGGCTGTAGTCCATGGGGTCGCTACTAGTTGGACATGACTGAGCAACTTCACTCTCACTTTTCACTTTCATGCATTGGAGAAGGAAATGGCAACCCACTCCAGTGCTCTTGCCTGGAGAATCCCAGGGACAGGGGAGCCTGGTGGGCTGCCGTCTATGGGGTCACACAGAGTCGGGCACGACTGAAGCGACTTAGCAGCAGCAGCAAGATACTTCTGCAGGAATCTTGGGGCTCTACTGGATATTGGAAACCACTGCCACAGGCTGCTCTCACCTCTCACCATTCCCTGTTAATACGTTCCCTGCTCTATCCATAGGAAATATCTGCCTCCCCAAAATCACAGTTTCCTTATTGCCTTCACATCTTTTCAATCATTCTTCCTTCTGCCTAGAATGTCCCTTCTCACATGTTTCTACTCATCTTTAAAGACCCAACTCAAAAGTCACATTCTGTGCGAAGCCTTTCTCATCTATAGCAGTGTGTGTGTGTGTGTGTGTGTGTGTGTGTGTGTGTGTGTGTGTGTGTGTGTAGTGTAGTGTAGTGTACAGAACTGTGAAGCCAGACTACCTGGGTTCAGATCAGGACTGACATTTAGCTGATGTTAGTACATCCACATCAAATATTAAAATATTGAAATATTTCTATGCTGGTTGGCAAGCAGTTTGCTGCCCTGAGCCTCTCAACTGTCCTCCCTGAAGACTACCAACCTTCCCCAGGATCCAAAGCCTGGGTCAGCATAGGGCCTCCAGGATTATGACTCCAGAGCTATGGCCACATCCATTCTGATTGTAGAGTAGGTATATACTTTGAACAGACTCATAATTCTCAAAGCCTAGCTCTGCCTCTCATTAGCCAAACACAGGAACTTATTTCTTATCTGTCCAATAGGGATAATACTGTTGATTTCACAGGGTTGTTGTGAAGATTAAGTGAGTTAATACACAGTGTTTAGACCACCACCTAAGCATTCAATAAATGCTAACCATTATTATATTCTTTTTCATCATTGTCACTGCCATTTACTGAATGCTTTCTGTGTCCCAAGACATTTCAGGGCCTGTCCAAGTTCACACAACTGTTTATAGGGTTCTTTCTCAGCACATAGAGGTTCTTCTATCAGTAGTGGTGCTAGAATTTCTAGGCTGGAGGGGCCTAGGGGAGGTTGGGAAGAGTATGCTCATTTGTGAACACACTCTTCTACTTGGATTTCATTTACATCTCAAAAAGTTCATAGCTTTCTAAAGTTGTTTTTATTTACAATTTTTCATAAAATTAAGAAAGCATCAAATATACATTTTATTTGTATCGGGGAAGGAGGCTGTGGAGGCCTTCCCCTTCAGAGAAGAGCACTATAGTATATGTCTGAGTCCCCTGTTATGTACACGGACAGTTACTTTCACTGCTCTCTTCTCTGGGTCAGTACTTGCCAAATCCTGTTCCAAGGAGCTCTCCTGTAGGAGGCCAACCTTGCTGAGAGGACTGCTAGGAGCAGGGGTGGCATAGGGTAAGGCAAGAAGTGGGTCTACCCCACCCCCTGCCACAATCAAAATAATTTCACATTAGTCTGTTTTGTGATATTGGGCTTTCAGGCAAGCTGTCTTTAGAACAAATGGTACTGTGACAAAGAAAAATGAAATAAAATACTTGAAAACCAGGGCTACAGAAAACCTTTAGGCAGCCAGGCCCCTAAGAGGTCAAGATGTTAAAGGATTCATAACAGCACATATGCAGCAGTTTTGTCACAGAATCTCCCACATCCCTAACTTATACCTTCCTCCAGAGCTGAGCCTGTGCTTTTAAATCCCCACCCAGTCTTCCCAACTGCCCACAAGTGTTTACCCAGTGTCCGAGCTTGTTCATGCAGAGGGCCAGGAAGAAGGAGGCAGCAGCGAGCTTGGAAGCCCTCTCCTGGACATAGTCATATTCCAGCAGGGTCAACTCACAGATGAAGCGGGACAAGGTCAGTGTCTTCATGCTGGCATAGACACACTAAAGGCAGGAAGAAGACTGACTCAGCAATCAATTCAGAACACTGGCACCAAGCAGATGACCCCTGCACTCACTCCAGTTATCCTACCTTGGGCCTAAATGGTTCTCTGCCTGAGCGATGTACTTCTGCCACCATGACTCACACTAAGGACCCTGTCCCTAAAGCACAGAATCTTTAGGAGGGGAGATTCTGAAATCAGCAATGGTGTTTGCTATCTTTAGGATCTTAAGCCAAAATACCAACTGTACTTATGGTACCCTCCCACCTCCCCTTTCTGTATATGCCATCCTTTGAAAAGCCAAAGGCCTCCAACTGCTATCTTTGCACCAGGTTCCAGACTAGAAATCTTTTGTTTAAATCTACACACACACACACACACACACACACACACGTATAATACATACATATATATTACATACATACACACACAGAGACACATATACTTATAAGCTTCTGTGGTCTTTGGAAGGAATGATGCTAAAGCTGAAACTCCAGTACTTTGGCCACCTCATGCGAAGAGTTGACTCACTGGAAAAGACTCTGATGCTGGCAGGGATTGGGGGCAGGAGGAGAAGGGGATGACAGAGGATGAGATGGCTGGATGGCATCACCGACTCGATGGATGTGAGTCTGAGTGAACTCCGGGAGTTGGTGATGGACAGGGAGGCCTGGCGTGCTGCAATTCATGGGGTCGCAAAGGGTTGGACATGACTAAGCAAATGAACTGAACTGAACTGATGGTGGCTCAGACAGTAAACAATCTACCTGCAATGAGGGAGACCCAGGTTCAGTTCCTGGATTGGGAAGATCCCCTTGAGAAAGGAATGGCAACCCAGTCTAGTATTCTTGCCTGGAAAAATGCATGGACAGAGCAGCCTGGTGGGCTAAGTCCATGGGGTCACAAAGAGTTGGACATGGCTGAGCGACTAACACTTTTCATGTATATTTATACGTACATACACTCACACACAAATCCTACCACAAAACACACTTGTAGAATAAGTGAATAATTACAAAGTGACTTCCCTTGTAAGCAATATTCAGGTGAAGGAAGAGAACTTTGCTAGCATCTCCTCTAAACTTCCCATGTGTCCCTTCCTGATTAAAGAAATCTTCTTCCCCTCCCCTACTCTGCCCTCACCTCAAAACTTTACAGGCATACCATGGAAATCTGCAATTTTCTCTGCCCACCACCACCACCACACTCCATAAAGATCGCCATTCTAGGAGGGTGGCTTGAAGAAACTCCCCTGTCCTCAGTTGTCCCTTTCCCTACCACTCAGGGAGCCCCTTTGGGAATGGAGGGAACTAACTCAGCAGTGGGAAAATGAAGACGTGCTTCCTCCCTCTTACCTTAGCATATCTGCGCAGAAAATGATAGGCAATGGGAATGTTGATATCAAATTTGAGGATTTTCAGGATGCTGGCTTCCATGGCGAGCATCTCATCTCTCTTATAAATATCATTGCAGATGTAGAGGAAGTCATCCACACTAGGTGGGCAGCACTCCTATGGGTGGAGAGGAGAGGCAGTCACAAACAGGCAAAGACAACCCATTCCTCTCTGCTTGGAGATGAAAGGTAGGGCAAGAGGAGGTGAATGATAGGAGGTAATAACATTCCCTGGAATAAACCTTCAGGGTAGCTCTGAGAGCCAGCATCTGGTTGATGTGAGCAGTCCATCTGAAAAACAAAATCAGAGACACAGGAGGAGAGAGGACAAGGCCTTTTGGGGTAGATTCTTACAGCACTGGAAGTGGCACAACACAGCACATGGACTAGAAGCACTGATCTCTCTTCTGATGAGTGAGAGCCAGAAATGGGAAATCTAAGGCCTGCTCTGAGGGGAATGGAAGGAAAGAGACCACAAAAAGAGGAGCTATGGATGGAAAATAAGTCCACACTTTGTTTCCTAGTCTAAGGAATGAATAAGGATGTTTGGGAGGGGTCACTGTTGGGGTAATAGGCACTGAAAGAGAGACAAAGAGAAGGGCACAGAGGGAACCCAAGCAGAGACTGAAGGTGGTGGGAAGACATGCAAGTGGGGCTAGACTGGGAAGATCCAGGGCAGATGGAGGGTGAGAACAACACCTCTCTCCCCATTCAGAAGCACCTTCCCATGTCCCGCCCTCTGCAGGTTGAAATTTAGCTTTGGGGTGAGGAAGAGGATGTAGGAAGACCCCTGAATCTTTTCTCTATCTGCATCTCACTGCCCACTCCAGCATTCTTCTCACAACTTTCTCTATCCTCAGATTACAAACTGGACCAATCCTCTGGGTTTGCAGACAAGGAAACTGAGGCCGAGAGAGAGAAAGAGACTTGCTTGAGGTCACACAACCACCTAGTAACAAGGCCAGAACGAGAAATTCTCCCTTCTACTGCTCTACTTACCAGTGGCTCCTTCCTTTCTTCTTGTATCATCTCCTTACCTCCCCTTGCAAAAGTCTTTCTGTACTTCTCAGTCTTGTGAGGGGAAGACACTCCTGCTCCAAAAAAACCTAGTGGGGGTCCTTTGTCCTGACAACTAAAAGACAGGCACTCCTGGTTCCAAAATTTGCTAACAAGAGCACCTTGCACTTTCCTTCTCCCTCCTGTGCTTGGCTGGCCAGGGATCTCTAGCTTCTTTTTAACCCCCTTGAGGTTGAGGCAGGGAATACTTGCTCAGTCCACAAGGACATCCCTAGGTAGGCAGAGGGAGGAGCAGGGAGAGAGAGAAGGAAAAAGAGAGAGGAAGAGGAGCAAGGGAATGGACCAGGAAGCCAGTGAGCAGGGAAGGGAATGAGCTAGAGAGAGAAGCAGGGAACAAGGCAGAGAAGGAGAGAAGAGGAAGGGAAAGAGGAAGAAAAGCAAGAAGGTTAGGAAGCAAGGGCAGGAAGGAGGGTGGGAGGATAGGAATGAGGGGGAGAGCCAGGGAAAGAAGAGGCCAGGGAGGAAAACAGGATGGAGTAGAACAAAGAACAAGTGTGAGTGAGAGGGAGTTGAGCAGAGAGGGAGCAAGGAGAGGGGGG
>SJYQ01004052.1:121712-140566 GCA_006410935.1 Redunca redunca
TGCGCGGGGCGGGGGGGGGGGGGCAGTAGTCAGGAGAAGGAAGCAAGGAAATGCAGAGAGAAAACTTCACTTTCAAGATATATAGACTATAGTGTTGATCTCCATACTGGCTGGCAAATTCCCAGAAAGATATTTTGTAAACGTCACATTCCATTTTGACCCCATAAGACGTTCAGAGAGGGGAAAAGACCATATAACTGGCTTTGCTGCCTGAGAATGCCAAGATCAACTAGCATTTCAGGGCAGACCTCTAACACATCACTATCTGTGATACATCTATCCCATCCCACTGAGGGGATATTTATTTAACATGGGGCTCTGGGGAGCTCCACCAAAAACTCTAATCATGACTAATTCTATTAAACAGTAGAAGAAATCATGGGACTGTGAATAACATCAATAAAAAAATCATTTTAAAGGTTATACCTTTAAAATAAAACATTGAATCTAATTATATTCCAAATAAATACCATAACCACACTGAAGGACAAAAGAAAGAAAACAGAAGAAAATACAAGAAACAGCTAATCCAAGTAAACACAGGCTATATACCCTCAGTATATACATCCTCAATCAGGATGGGTTTGTGGGGTGGTAGGGAATATCACAAATAAATCTGGAACTCTTTTTAATAGGTGAGTTTTTTATGGTAGTGTGGAAGAAGTAATTCTGAAACTTTTAGATGTATTATAGTATTGGGTAAATATGTTGATGATCTTAGGAACCATGGTTCTCACTGTAAAGAAGGAACATACAAATATGGATTGAGGAATATAAGAAAGAATCTTGTGCATTGGAATGGGAGCTGTGTAGACTCATGATTTCTTACGCAGGTATATGTATATATATAGCAGTGTGTGTTACTTGTATATATAGATATATGTGTGTGTGTGTATATCTTTAAGTACAGATATGTGTGTATGTATAATGTATATGTGGGCTCCCCTGGTGGCTCAGCAGTAAAGAATGCACCTGCCAATGCAGAAGTCCCAGTTTCATGCCTGGGTCAGGAAGATCCCTTGGAGAAGGAAATGGCAACCCACTCCAGTTTTCTTGCCTGGAGAATCCCATGGACAGAGAAGCCATGGAAGGATACCATCCATGAGGTCACAAAGAGTTGGACATGAATTAGTGACTAAAAGAACAACAAATATATATATTACATCCAGATATTTCCTAACTCTCTGCAGAAAGGGCAGAAAAAGCAGATACCCCAGTAGCACACCTAGAACTGAGATCTTGGTCTCTAGTACTATTCCCCACTCAAAGGAGCAGGAATTCTTTGGGAAAACAGCTGACTCCCTGTCTGAGATAAAAATAGGCACATGATGAGTCTGAGACATCCTGTTATGCTGGAACGAAAATGCTCAAAAAAATGAGAGTATGTCACAAAGACACAATAATTAGATTCAAGGGGACCCTAGTGGCCAATTTGAACACCAAAATAACATAATAATGAACAACAAACCACTGAAAAAAAATAAAAATTCGTAAGTCTATATTAATAATAAATAGGGAAGAAGGGAAGGCTCTGCTTATAGAATGCCAAAGGCAGATTGGTAAATGGGGAGCAAGAGCTACAGCTGGAAAAATCACCATAAAGACTGGGTTAGGCAAAAATCATCAATGGATACTAAATCTAGGGGGCATGTTGGTGAAGAGCAGTTATTTGCAGGCTCTTAAGAGTGTGTCCCACAGACTGTTTGCTAGTTGCAAGAGGGAAAAAAACAGTCATTATACAGCAGAGAAACCAGACAACATCTTGACTGGGTGATCAAAATTAACCTCACCAATGAGTGACAGATGGATATTGTATGCCTCCAGCTGTGATACCCTAAGGACAGACCATCACCTATACAGTACTCCAGTCAAGTATGTATAATACCAATCTAACCCCATGGACATATTAGAAAAACAAAATGAGGAATGTTCTATTTTTAAAAGGGGGATTGAGTGGGACTTTATTTTTCAAAAATGACATAAAAAACAAAGAGAAGCTATGGAAGCATTCCAGATTAAAAGAAGCTAGAGACATGACAAGTAAACAACCCTAGATTGGACCCTTCCCTGGAGGGGGAAAAATGCTTATAACATTGACTTTACAAAGTCAATGGGAAGAATGGGAATATGGGCAATAAATTACATAAAAACATTACATCAGTATAAATTTATGAAGTTGACTGCACTATGGTTATGTAAGACTACTTCTCTGGGGTACTTTACACTGAAGTACTTAGGGATAAAGGGCCATGATGTATGTAAGAAGATGGGATAAAATGTTAATAATAGGTGAACCTAAGTAAAAGGTATGTGTGTGTTCTTTGTATTATTCTTTTTGCAACTTATTATAAATGAAATTATTTCCAAATGAAATATAAAAAATTATGCTTTTGTATCATCATGTCATAATAAGCTACTGCAATCCAGCAGGGAATTCCTTCTTAGGCCCTCGGGTTGTTGTCCACTTCTGCTCTTCAAAGAGTCTGGCACAGTGTGTATTCGAATTTCACCTAAAGAATTTACAAACTCCTTCTGTGTCCAGCCAAGATCCACAATTGGAAAAGATGTGCATTCTTGGCAGGAGAGAGGCAGAGACTCTAATTCCCAGAGTGAAACTTTCTACTTGCCATATGTCCCCATAATTTTTTCACCAAGAAATAGGAAAATAGAGATGAAAATCCTACTGACAAAACATAATTTAGGAAATAGACCTTATCTCCTCATCCAGTGGCTCAGGATCAGCTCTAACAAATCAAAGTCCTTCCCATGCTGGAAGGATAAAGGAAAGGGAAAAAAGAAAACTCATAGCAGACTAAATAACTAAAACAGATCAGCTCCTTTGGCCAGCCAGAACCTCACTGTGGTGAATGCTGAGGAGAAGACAGATATGGGGACATGAAGACACAGTAATACCGACAGGAAGCAGCAAATCATCATAAAGGGAATCCCCAAAATTCAGAGATAAAGGAGTCCTCAACCTTCAAAGAAATGAGCTCAGACATCTGCAGAAATGTTCAATCCTGGAATGACTCAGGTATATTGTAATGATGGAACTTTCTCTGGAAAGCGCCAAAGACAATTCAAAATGAGCAGAACTTGAAAGTAAAAGGGCAAATGGGCTTTCTGAGCTTTTGAAAAGCTAGAGGCAGAGATACTTCCCAGGGATGCCTTGCTTTCCCTACCCTGGAGGAGTATGTGACCTAACAGATAGTGAATTCAGCTGGAGAACCAGGAGAGTCCTAGCATGTATTTCCTATTAATTTGTTTGTTCTGTATCGATGACGACATAAATTTCACAAATACAAAAGTACTGAGACACACAGGAAAGCTTCTCCTATGCTGTTACAACTTTTCTTTGCACTGCCATCAGGGACTCTGGAGGCCAAGGGAGGCTACGCTAAGACAGGCTGCACCTGCTCCTGACTTACGTGGCTACCTTATCTCAACAAAGTTTCAAGAGCCATGGTAAAATAAGTCAGGAAATGAATCTAACTTTACAAGTCTGTGTGGGAGGCAGCTCTTTCAACCAGTATATAGTAAATCTGATTATGCAGGAAGCTGTAACACAATTACACATGTTGTAATCTGCGTGGGGGAAAGACTGGTTTAACACAAAAGTGGTCACATGGCATCTAAAGAGCAGAGATATAAAGGAGAGAACTTTGCCAATGCTTCTCCAACCCTGCCCAAGGCAGTAAAATATTATCTAGTAAATGTAAGAATTCTGGTAGCCACAAAATAACACTCTATTATAGAGGGCAGGACAGGCCTCACTAGGGTTCTCTGTATCCTAGATGAAACGGACTTCAAAACCAACACTAGCCATGTCTTCATCTGTAAAGGGGTTATAGTTTTAGTGTCTGTCATAGGATTTTATGAGTATTAAGTGGGTGGATACATGGGACAATGCTTATAATAGTGCCTGCTGCTGCTGCTAAGTTGCTTCTATCGTGTCCGACTCTGTGTGACCCCATAGACGGCAGCCCACCAGGCTCTGCCATCCCTGGGATGTGGTAAACACTCAGGAGGTATCAGTTATTACTGATTTCTAAGACCAAAGGTTATCTATATTCAATTAGTAACATTCTATTAAATTTGATTTTTTGCTAGTAACTTAATAATACCAGAAGGGAGGTAACTTGGAAGTAAACTCAAGAATTCTAGTCACAATTGAGTTTTTAGATATCCTTAGTCGAAAACCAGATCATGGAACTGTGGTCATCAATGGTTCTGTACATCAGAGGTCAGTTTTGATTGTCACTATGACTGGGATGCTGCTGGAACTTAATGCCAGGGGCCAGGAATGCTGGTTGAATGACTGGGAGTTGCAAGGTGGTACAACTCCCAGTCATTCAGTCCTACGCAATAGAAAAGCTGTCCTATTCAAAAATGCCCATAGTGCCTGAACTGATCAACTCTGCCCTAGACTACAATGAACCCATCATAGTATTGACACTTGCCTCCAAGGCCGAGGCAGCCAGTCGAGCCATCTCTGGACTTTACCTAAATGCAAGATTCCACAGTTCTCATATCTGTCTACAATTTCACATCTGATCATCATTCTGTCTGAGGCTTTCAGAGAGCTCCATCAATTAATACAGATGGTATGTACCAGCAGAAAAGCCCCTACAGTTTCTGAAATTGGGGTCATTGATTCCAAATAAAATTGGAATTGGCTCTCAGCATTCTACAGAGGGCCAGGGTTTGGTAAACTAGAAAGGTCCCTCAAGGAAGAGGTTGTTTGAACGTTATGCAACACCATAGGATTGAACTAGCATACTCACATTGGTGAGATCTTCAAAAGCTGATCTCTTTTTGAGTGGTCCCTGAGGTGAAGATGGAGATATCTTTGCTTGGTACTTCTCATCTTTCTAAAAAAGTAAAAAAGGTAAATGAGTATATCCAATTGTGAACAGTCTTTTCAGGGACTTCAGGTCATCTTTGGAGCTCAACAGGGAAATGCCTGAATCTCCAAGCAATTGGGAATGCCTATAATAAACCCTAATAAATTACAATAAAAGAAAGTTTTGGCACTCACTGCTGCTTAGAGAGTCCCTGAAGGAGGTAATAATCATTGATGATGGTGACAAGGCTGTGGGGAGACAGGACAACCTTCATTGTAACTCTTAAAATGAGCAAAATAGCTTGGTGAAGCTAATTTTCTCTCTTACTCCTATCTATGGCTGTCCTAGCCAAGATTAATCATGACCATCACCACCACCTTGCAACTCACAGTCATTCATTTAATATGGGCGTTCCCAGGTAAATTAGTTCAATAATTTAACAAAATTTAAGAGTCTCTTATGTTAAGTAGTTGATTTAAGACATTCTCAATAAGGATAATCACACACATACCTAGATACTGATCCAGGATCAGTCCTTTACTAGCGATTGACCTTGGAAAAGTCACTTAATTTCTGAACCTCAATCTTCTCATCAGTAAAACTGGAAAGATGACCTACCTTATTTGAGGATCAAATAAGAGAATACATGTTTTTTAAAAGTCTATATAAGCTGTAAATGGGCAGAAATAGTATTTTAAAAATACATGGTCCAATATGATTTTAAACTTCATAAGGAAAATTCTGTATTTTAAGAAAGGAGTTTGGTAATTCATATTTATCTCTTTTAGTGTATACAAAGGAGGAATGGGGAAAAGGAGGCAGGGTGAATATTTTGGAGCAAAGAGAGCTTTCTTTCTAGCTAGTGTTTATCTGAAATGCCTTATCCCCCTACCAAATGAGCAAGACTATCTCTATGGGGTTAAAGGTAAGGTAAATCACATTGTAGGGCTTCTCTATTCCCTAACAGTTTTTGTTTGGTGAAAGTGTCCTATGTATCAGATTTCCTTTATGAATTGAGAACTCTGCCTTACCTATGTCAGAGAGTTGTTATAATGTGAAACAGAACACTGAGATCAGACCATTTATTTTCTATTTCTCTCTTTACATTATGTACAGTTAGTACATAACACAGTAAGTGATTAGAAACTTAGAGAATTGGATTCATATTACAATAGACCAATTCTAGTACAGTGGAACAATTCTGAAAGAGCTGAGAAGAATTACTTCTGTTTTTTAACTGTTTAAGCTAAGAAATAAGTAAACCATTAGTCTTTCATCTAGTTCATGATAAATAATCCTAATGGAAATAATTAGCAAAGAATAAATTATTATTTTCTCACAAATTAGCTAAGAAATTAACTATGGTCTGCTATCCCACTCCTACTTAATATTACTGGCAGAAATAACCAGCCCCAAATAAAATTAATGGTGAAACTAAATCCTATAAAATTTATATTTGCAAAATACACCCTGAGAAAGTTGGATTTGGAAAAATAACTGCCACAAAAGAAAATGTACAGTGGCAGAACTCTAATCATAAAATTTGATATGAACAAAAATTTGATCAATATAGCAAATCTTTCTTGCCAAATTTACACAGGAAAAATACACTTGTTTTCCCTAACCTCCGAGAAAACCATTTTAGTGAGACAAAAATGAAAATGATTAGAAAGTGTTTATCTGTGCTGAGAGAAAACCAATCAAGGAAATTAAATTGGCCTAATGATGTTTGCTCCAGGAAACACTTTCTTAGCAACAATTCATCAGTATTAGTAAAATTCTGATTAAAATATGACTGATGGCAAACACAGAACATCACAAACTCGGAATGTCAATGTCAAACTATTCACAAGGTCAAAACAGCAGGCTCAAAATGGACCCATTCTTCAAATTTAATAGCTGTAAAAAGCATTATACTACATTTGTTGACCTAATCATCATACTCTCCCCAGGATGTACTAAGCAGCCACCTGGCAAGGTGCTTTGAGCCTCTCAGAGAAAATAAGAGTTTAAATGGGACACTAATGAGAACTGAGTATTGTTTGCTTTTGAAAGTTGTGGAGGACACCCTTCATCTTAGCCATGCACTTATGGGAAAGAAGAGTTTATGCTTTTTTCCCCAAGTTATAATTTGCTGGTCTCCTTCTCACTTTCTCAGATTAACCACACATATTCCAAAAGATATAGAGGGGAGGATAGGGACTAAGCCAACACAGAAAAGAGGCTAAATGAGACACTATTGGGAGGGATAGCTTGCTCTAACCTTTTCAGATGGTTCACGATCACTGGGCACAATGCTGGACTGAGATTTCCTAGTCTCACGTTTGGAGTGTTGGGGTGGTAGTGGCAGCGGCATTTCTTACAGATTCAGCAGCATGTATCCAAGGCAGGGCTGCAATCAGAAAAAGACTCTTTAAAACATTCACCAGAAACAGCACCAATTCTCTGGAGATCCTTGAGAAAACCCAGTCTCTCTATAACATCCCTAGGGGAAAACAGACTTCGTGTTAGATCTGGGATCAAATCTTAGTTGTATCACACTTAACCATGGGCAAGTGACTTAACCTCCCTGGGCTTCAGTGGAGGTAAGTATACACATCTTTGCAGGGCACTGTTCAAATTAAATGAGATACTCTGTGTAAAAAGCCAAGCACAGTGCCTGCCACCCCCTCTGGGTACTGGTACTGTGGCCTAGCCCCTAGTTTAGGCCTAGGAACACTAGAGGAAAATTAACAGTTGAAAATAATCAAGAACATGACATATCATATAGTATGGAGGCTCACTGGTAGGGTTAATGTTCTTTAAAAGGCATGGGGTCTTGGCCCCAGCAATAATGATGCTACAGAGAAGGCAAAAGAATGCACTGCACACACACACATGCAGAACAGGCCAGAGGGTATTCTAGGCTGTATTCAATCAAGAAACTGCAGTCCAGTTTCAGACATCCGGTAAAAAAAAAAACAAATCAAAAGATAATACTGGTGGGAAAAAAAAAGATAATAGCAGAAGGAACTTACTTGGTGAAACTCATTTGACATATAAAATTTAACAGTCATTACAGAACTTAGGAGAGTCCTACCTTTACCCCACCTCAATGTGGGACCCCATTCTATACTCCATAAGGTTCTTTTAGCTTGTGAGTTCTCAAACTAAACTAAGAACTCACTATCATAACTTATGATACACTTAAGTGTCTTACAAGCACATTAGGAGGAATCAGTTCTTGAATATAAAAGAGACCCTTCCCACTCAGATACAACTGCTCTTCTGAACCCACCCATATTCAGTCTCCGAGTTCAACAACATTTGACAAAGTACAGGCTTCCATAAGAGAGACCCTCAAGGCAATGCAACAAATTTATGTACAAGATACATCAGGCAATGGAGACAAACACAAATAAATCATGGATCTTATCCTAAAAGTATTCACAGGCACAGCTCTACCAGCAACATATAAATGTGACAAATGATTTAATAACAGCCATCCAGAGAAGGCAATGGCATCCCACTCCAGTACTCTTGCCTGGAAAAATCCCATGGACGGAAGAGCGGCTGTGGTCCATGGGGTTGCTAAGGGTCGGACATGACTGAGCGACTTCACTTTGCCTTTTCACTTTCATGTATTGGAGAAGGAAATGGCAACCCACTCCAGTGTTCTTGCCTGGAGAATCCCAGGGACAGGGGAGCCTGGTGGGCTGCCGTCTATGGGGTCGCACAGAGTCGGCCACGACTGAAGCAACTTAGCAGCAGCAGCAGCAGCAGCAGCAGCAGACATAAAGTACTTTAGAAACATAACGCAAAGTCAGTAATCTTATGGGAGACAGGGGGTGGAGGAAGGCTTCACAGAGGAGACTATATTTGATCTGGACTTAATACGATAAAAAGGTTCCCAAGTAGACAGGTGAGCTTTCCAGGCAAAAAAAGCCAAAGCCCAGGCAGAGGCTTGAACGTGTAGAGCACAGCAGGTTTGGAAACATCCAAGTTGCCCAGAGTGTTAAGTATAATGTGTTGGGAGGAGTTAGAAAGAGGCTAAGAGCTAGGCTGGGACCATGCTGTGAAGACTGCAGAGAAGATTGCAGTTTGAGAGAAAGGTTGAAGAAAAGAGAAAGGCTAATTTGGGTTTTGCTTTGGATGGACAATATTAAACATTTTGTTGGCAAGGAAAAGTCAGAACAAATAAGTGCCTTCACATTTATTATGTCAGTTAATCCTCCCCAAGCTGTTAGGGTAAGCAGGGCAAGTACAATTCTTTCCACTTCATAGTCTCAGATGAGTTAAAAGTTATTTACTACACAGAACAAACTATTAAGCAGCATAGATCACCCAGCTCTTTCCAGGGCTCTTTTCTAAAATACCAGGAAGTCTCTCAGATTGTATGTGAAAAGATTCCAAAACAGCCCACAGAACAAAGTGAAAGGCCACAGAGAGGTAGTATGAGGAGTATTGAGTTAGAACAACCACAGACTTCTTTTTAAAGAAGCAATTGGGCTTCTAAATTTAGCATCTTTGAGCCTCAGTATCCTTATTTGCAAAAGAGCTATGTACCACTTCTTACTTGCAGAGGTATCATATGGCTCAAATGTAAATTTGCACGTGTGAAGAAGCTTAACCTGGTACGTCCTCAGAATAAATGGTGCATCTTACTCTCTTTCTCTTCCTCCAAATCCAAACCCATTTTCCATCTCATCCCTCAAAACTCAGCCAAGCAGAAATAAAGCTAAATTGAGTGAACCCAGCCTTAACTGGACTGTATGAAAACCACTCACTCCATTATTATTGTTCACACCTCATACAATTCTTTATGGATGACCAAAGACTTGGGTTCTGAAGTCTTTATCTTTCAACTGGAAAGAAAACAATCGAACTGGAGTCAACAGGCCAGAAAACTTTTGGCTGATGACATCACAGCATGACTAAACCTCAGAGAAAATCAGTTTTCAGATGATGGTCATTTATCACTTTCATTATCCTGAACAATAATCTGGCTTAAGTAACTAATTTCCCTGCCACTAGGAGAGGGGAGGGGATTACACCACCAAAAGCATGTTTTCATAAAAGGACACTCTGCAGAACACTCTCAACTTCTACTACCTACAGAACCCTTAGCCTTACTTAGACAAGAAAATTAGAGCCCTCTCCACTTTCCAGACTTTCCTTCTCCACTACATACACACTGATAAGTGTTAAAGGCTCTATCCCAGGGCTGGTGTTGAAACCCACACAGGGACAAGTTGGCTTGTTCAGAAGCCCAATTGCTCGGAGTCCAAAACTGTAGATAGGACAGTCTCAGGAAACAGTAGCAACTTCTTTTCATATATAAAGGCAGATTAGACAGCAAGACACTTGGGAGAGAAAGCAGGATGATGTCAATGAAAGTAGCACTGAGCTGGGGAGGATGCCTAAAGTAGTTTTGATCCTGTCCCTAGCTGGCTGAGTGACACTGGATGGTAAAGGTCCCTTTACCATCTCCAGGCTTCCTTCCTTCACCTAAGATAATGAGATACTGAGACCAGAGTCTCCTGGACATTTAATCATCGTCAATGGGCCAGCAATATTGGCATCACCTGGGAGCTTGTTAGCAATTTAAACTCACTTCCCAAGCTGCTGCTGCTGCTAAGTCGCTTCAGTTGTGTCCGACTCTGTGCGACCCCATAGACGGCAGCCCACCAGGCTCCCCCGTCCCTGGGATTCTCCAGGCAAGAACACTGGAGTGGGTTGTCATTTCCTTCCCCAGTGCAGGAAAGTGAAAAGTGAAAGTGAAGTCGCTCAGTCGTGTCCGACTCTTCGCGACTCCATGGACTGCAGCCTACCAGGCTCCTCCGTCCATGGAATTTTCCAGGCAAGAGTACTGGAGTGGGGTGCCATTGCCTTCTCCCACTCCCCAAGCTAGGCTTTACCAAATCTGAAAGTGGAAGTTAACTTCCTCTGGTGATTTGTATGCACTTTAAAGTTTAAGAAGCATTGTTCTTGGATCCCTTCAACCTCTGACATTCTAGGATTCCAGGAAGTCCACAGCAGAGAGCCATGGAAAGCCAGAGCTGGATGGGGCTGAAGGTGAAAATCTTGTCTCACCAACTCTCTTCTATCACTAGCTAGTGGAGACAACGGTGCCTCCCAGCTGGCGCAGTGGTGAGGCACGCGCCTGCCAATGCAGGAGACACAAGAGACTTGGGTTCGATCCCTGGGCCGGGAAGATCCCCAAGAGGAGGAAATAGCAACCCACTCCAGTATTCTTGCGTGTAAAATTACATGAACTGACGGACTGACTGGAGACAAGGGAGAAAAGACACGTTTCCATCCCCCTTCATATCCTTCAACACGTTGCATTCTCTAACTTAAGTACGTTTTGTAGGTTAAATTGATCCTGTACAGCTTCACTTGTGAAAAGACTACAGAAATGTACTATGATTCAGGAATGTTGCAGCAGTAGCTCCATTTAAAAGCCGGGAACCAGTTTGGGTTTTGTTTGTTTGTTTTGCCTTCTCACCCTCTAATACACACTCCCTGCCCAACCTTGGACAGGACTCTCTCCGCAGACTGCTGACTGACAGGAGAAAGCAAAAGTTTCGTGGTAGGACGTATACCGGCAAAAGTTACAGGGACTGGAGTGAGCCTCAAGGACCCACCCGCGGGCGACAGAGCCGGACATTCGAGTCAGTAGGATAAGTTCAAAGGCGCCTACCTCATATCGAGATTGAGGGCGGAACAGGAAAGATCACGGACACACTCCTAGGCCAGGTGAGGCCAGGGAAATGACCGGAGCTCCGCGCTGCAGCAACCGGCGTCCATCTCAATTTACCCACGAGAATTTTGAAAAGTACAGCCCAGGAAGAAGGGCAATGGTGATTGGCCAGCATGGGCCAATCAGCGTGCCGTTGAGTCGCGCCAGCCTAGCAAGGAGGGGCGGGCTGGATATTTTCAAAGTGAACTCTGAGGCTAATAGACTTCCCAATGGGGCGTGGTTTCGAGTACCATTGGTTAGACCGGACTGGACTGACAAAGGGAGTACTGGGTCCCTTTAAAGACGTGTTTTTATTTAAATAACCCTGCCGGAGGATGGAGAGAGTGGCAGCGTTACGTGAGCAATTAAAGTCCTGAGCAATTAAATAAGCTTTGGAGAATTGCCTGGCGATCCAGTGGGTTAAGACTCGCTGCTTTCTCTGCCCTCGCCCAGGTTCAACCCCTGGTGGGGGAACCAAGATCCCGAAAACCGCAGGGCGGCCAAATAATAACAACAACAACAATAATAAGCTTTTATAGAGTCAAACGTTAACTCTTGCTGGCTTCACAAATGGCCTTGTGATGGAAGCAGAGCAGAAATTATTGCCCCTATTTTATGGATAGCACCCATAGTGCAGATAGCTGCTGCTGCTGCTGCTAAGTCGCTTCAGTCGTGTCCGACTCTGTGCAACCCCATAGACGGCAGCCCACCAGGCTCCCCCGTCCCTGGGATTCTCCAGGCAAGAACACTGGAGTGGGCTGTCATTTCCTTCTCCAATGCATGAAAGTGAAAAGGGAAAGTGAAGTTGCTCAGTCGTATCCGACTCTTAGCGATCCCATGGACTCTTAGCTGCTCCCATGGAGCAGCCTACCAGGCTCCTCCGTCCATGGAATTTTCCAGGCAAGAGTACTGGAGTGGGGTGCCATTGCTTTCTCCAGTGCAGATAGCTAATAGTAGCTAAAACATTAATTGAGTGCTAACTCTTGCTGATTGCTATAACTTTTAAAATTGTTTTAAACACTGTCCCAAAAGGCAGGTACTTTTATTATTGCCATTTTACAGACACAAGAAAACTGTAGCTTGCTAATTGCATGCATGCTAAGTCAATGGAGCCTGCTAGGCTCCTCTGTCTGTGGGATTCTCCAGGCAAGAATACTGGAGTGGGTTTCCATGCCCTCCTCCAGGGGTCTTTCCAACCCAGGGATCGAATTCGTGTCTCCTGCAGTTCCTGCACTGCAGCCAGATTCTTTACCTCTGAGGCACCGGTGAAGCCCCATGCTTCCTAACTGCCCAATATCAAAATGCTGCATTGTGGCAAAGCAGCTACTACCAGTGATATTCTCGTTTATTTCATTAGTACATTAATTAATTCATTCAACATTTATTGAGCACCTGCTTTTGTCCAGGAGCTAGAAAAAAATATATGAGTAATTGATAAAAGACTTGAAGAGTTTATCACCCTGCTCTACGTTCTGAGGAAGAGAAAAGTGGAGATGCCAGGAATAAAATCTAAGAATTCCTGCATATACAGATACTCTACTACTAAACTACATTTTTACGTTTATTATTTGTCCATTCTCCTTTTACTGATAGTATCTCATAGCTTTTACATTAAAGGGAAAATAGTCACATGATCCCTGGCCCTTGTCTCTTTTTAATCTCCCTAGGTTATCACATATAAATCCATGACTTTAAATATCACCTAAAAGCTGGCCCTGAACTCCAGACTCATAAATCCAACTAATAATTCCACATCTCCTCTTGGATGTCTAATAGATATCTCAAACTCAACATATTCACAACCTCACCAAATCTGATCCTTCATCTAATGCCCCCCATTTCAGAAAGTGAAAGTGAAGTCGCTCAGTTGTGTCCGACTCTTTGCAACCCCATGGACTGTAGCCACCAGGCTCCTCCATCCATGGGATTCTCCAGACAAGAATACTGGAGTGGGCTGCCATTTCCTTTTCCAGGGGATCTTCCTGACCCAGGAATCGAACCCAGGTCTCCTACATTGCAGGCAGATGCTGTAACCTCTGAGCCACCAGGGAAGCCCTATTTCAGAAACTGGTACCATATCAAGCCTGTTAATCAAGCCAGAAACCTGGGTATCATCCTTGATTCTATTCTTTTCCACCACCTTAACCTCCCAAATCCAGTCCAATCCAATCAGCAAGTCCTGTTGATTCTACCTCAAAAATATATTTTATATCCATCCACTTCTCTCCATCTCCACTACCACCACGATCTCTCAGTGGGACCACTGTCAAAAGCCTCCAAGCTGTTCTACCCCTTTCCAATCTGGCTCATCTCTAATGCAAATACAATACAATGATGTGATTAACCTTTTTAAAAAACAAAAAACAAAAATTATGTCCCTATCCTGCTTTTGTAGTTACCCACAGAATTAAAATCCAAACTCCTTACCCTGGACTACAAGTCCCATCTATCTCACCAACCTAATTTCATACCACTCTCTTTCTCATTTACTCCATTCCAGCCATAATGATCTTCTTCCCAAACTTTGAATATACAGAAAATCACACTCCTTGGGATCTTCACACATGATGTTCCCATTGTCAGAAATATTCTTCCCTCTCTTCTTTAAATCACTTGTTTGTTTTTTTTTCCTCATGCTTTAAAGTCTCAGCTTAACTATCCTCTCTTCAGAGAGGCCTTGCTTGACCATGTTATCTAGAGCAGGATTCTTCTCCCACTCCCTTATACTTTATCTCAACCCTGACATTTCTTTTAGAGTAATTATTGCAATTTTTAATTTTTGAACCTACCTCATCACTCAAGAATGCAAGCTCCACAACTGTAAGGACCACAGGCATTGTGCTCTATCTTCAGTGATTAGCACTGAGAAGAGTTCACATTTATCAACTGCTTACTGTATGTGTAACACTGTTTTGACACTCAACAATACAATGAATTGTTACTGTTTCTGTTTTGCAGAAGGGCTTCCCTGACAGCTCTGCTGGTAAAGAATCCACCTGTAATGCAGGAGACCTGGGTTCCATCCCTGGGTTGGGAAGATCCCTGAAGGAGGGCATGGCAATCCCACTCTAGTATTCTTGCCTGGAGAATCCCCATGGACAGAGGAGCCTGGCAGGCTATAGCCCATGGAGTCACAAAGAGTCAAACACAACTGAGTGAATAAGCACACAGCACATTTTGCAGAAGAGGAGCTTGTAGTAACTTGCCCAAGATCACACAGCTAGTAAGCTATTAGATTGGGATTTAAACCCACGCAGTCTGATTCCAGAGACCAAAGACAAAGCACTACCCCATACCTGTCTCCTGGACAGATGACTGGAAAATATTTGTTAAACAAGTAAATGGGTTATCTTCCTTTAAGGGTCATTGCTGTGGACAAGCATCCTACTGGGATGCACTATAAAGGAAATACAGTATTAATACAAGTCACTATAAATCTTCTTTAGTCAAAAGAGGAAAAGGTACATCCACCAAAACAATAGCAACACAAAAAATCACAAAATGAAAAATTTATTTTTCCTATTTCCTTCCAGTGTTTTACAAAAAAAGTTATTGAGTAAAAATTATAATTTTTCAAAAAATTAAAAAAAAATTCTCTCAACTTTCAAACCTCCAGTTGACTTAACCTTTCCTTTGGGCAGCACTCAGAGAGAATACTAAGACAAAAGGAGATAGCTCTTTGACACTGCCATTTTCCAGTATTTCCCTCCAACCTAGGCATACAAAATTGTCATGAACTCTCCTTTCCCCTCCCCACTACATTCCTGTATTAAAACCTGGTAGGAAACATCTGCTCTTATCTACTTCACTTTAACATGAAAATATATTTCACATGGATCCAACATTTAATTGTGAAAATGCAACCATGGAAATATTAGATAAAATATAAAAAATNGAAATTATTGCCCCTATTTTATGGATAGCACCCATAGTGCAGATAGCTGCTGCTGCTGCTGCTAAGTCGCTTCAGTCGTGTCCGACTCTGTGCAACCCCATAGACGGCAGCCCACCAGGCTCCCCCGTCCCTGGGATTCTCCAGGCAAGAACACTGGAGTGGGCTGTCATTTCCTTCTCCAATGCATGAAAGTGAAAAGGGAAAGTGAAGTTGCTCAGTCGTATCCGACTCTTAGCGATCCCATGGACTCTTAGCTGCTCCCATGGAGCAGCCTACCAGGCTCCTCCGTCCATGGAATTTTCCAGGCAAGAGTACTGGAGTGGGGTGCCATTGCTTTCTCCAGTGCAGATAGCTAATAGTAGCTAAAACATTAATTGAGTGCTAACTCTTGCTGATTGCTATAACTTTTAAAATTGTTTTAAACACTGTCCCAAAAGGCAGGTACTTTTATTATTGCCATTTTACAGACACAAGAAAACTGTAGCTTGCTAATTGCATGCATGCTAAGTCAATGGAGCCTGCTAGGCTCCTCTGTCTGTGGGATTCTCCAGGCAAGAATACTGGAGTGGGTTTCCATGCCCTCCTCCAGGGGTCTTTCCAACCCAGGGATCGAATTCGTGTCTCCTGCAGTTCCTGCACTGCAGCCAGATTCTTTACCTCTGAGGCACCGGTGAAGCCCCATGCTTCCTAACTGCCCAATATCAAAATGCTGCATTGTGGCAAAGCAGCTACTACCAGTGATATTCTCGTTTATTTCATTAGTACATTAATTAATTCATTCAACATTTATTGAGCACCTGCTTTTGTCCAGGAGCTAGAAAAAAATATATGAGTAATTGATAAAAGACTTGAAGAGTTTATCACCCTGCTCTACGTTCTGAGGAAGAGAAAAGTGGAGATGCCAGGAATAAAATCTAAGAATTCCTGCATATACAGATACTCTACTACTAAACTACATTTTTACGTTTATTATTTGTCCATTCTCCTTTTACTGATAGTATCTCATAGCTTTTACATTAAAGGGAAAATAGTCACATGATCCCTGGCCCTTGTCTCTTTTTAATCTCCCTAGGTTATCACATATAAATCCATGACTTTAAATATCACCTAAAAGCTGGCCCTGAACTCCAGACTCATAAATCCAACTAATAATTCCACATCTCCTCTTGGATGTCTAATAGATATCTCAAACTCAACATATTCACAACCTCACCAAATCTGATCCTTCATCTAATGCCCCCCATTTCAGAAAGTGAAAGTGAAGTCGCTCAGTTGTGTCCGACTCTTTGCAACCCCATGGACTGTAGCCACCAGGCTCCTCCATCCATGGGATTCTCCAGACAAGAATACTGGAGTGGGCTGCCATTTCCTTTTCCAGGGGATCTTCCTGACCCAGGAATCGAACCCAGGTCTCCTACATTGCAGGCAGATGCTGTAACCTCTGAGCCACCAGGGAAGCCCTATTTCAGAAACTGGTACCATATCAAGCCTGTTAATCAAGCCAGAAACCTGGGTATCATCCTTGATTCTATTCTTTTCCACCACCTTAACCTCCCAAATCCAGTCCAATCCAATCAGCAAGTCCTGTTGATTCTACCTCAAAAATATATTTTATATCCATCCACTTCTCTCCATCTCCACTACCACCACGATCTCTCAGTGGGACCACTGTCAAAAGCCTCCAAGCTGTTCTACCCCTTTCCAATCTGGCTCATCTCTAATGCAAATACAATACAATGATGTGATTAACCTTTTTAAAAAACAAAAAACAAAAATTATGTCCCTATCCTGCTTTTGTAGTTACCCACAGAATTAAAATCCAAACTCCTTACCCTGGACTACAAGTCCCATCTATCTCACCAACCTAATTTCATACCACTCTCTTTCTCATTTACTCCATTCCAGCCATAATGATCTTCTTCCCAAACTTTGAATATACAGAAAATCACACTCCTTGGGATCTTCACACATGATGTTCCCATTGTCAGAAATATTCTTCCCTCTCTTCTTTAAATCACTTGTTTGTTTTTTTTTCCTCATGCTTTAAAGTCTCAGCTTAACTATCCTCTCTTCAGAGAGGCCTTGCTTGACCATGTTATCTAGAGCAGGATTCTTCTCCCACTCCCTTATACTTTATCTCAACCCTGACATTTCTTTTAGAGTAATTATTGCAATTTTTAATTTTTGAACCTACCTCATCACTCAAGAATGCAAGCTCCACAACTGTAAGGACCACAGGCATTGTGCTCTATCTTCAGTGATTAGCACTGAGAAGAGTTCACATTTATCAACTGCTTACTGTATGTGTAACACTGTTTTGACACTCAACAATACAATGAATTGTTACTGTTTCTGTTTTGCAGAAGGGCTTCCCTGACAGCTCTGCTGGTAAAGAATCCACCTGTAATGCAGGAGACCTGGGTTCCATCCCTGGGTTGGGAAGATCCCTGAAGGAGGGCATGGCAATCCCACTCTAGTATTCTTGCCTGGAGAATCCCCATGGACAGAGGAGCCTGGCAGGCTATAGCCCATGGAGTCACAAAGAGTCAAACACAACTGAGTGAATAAGCACACAGCACATTTTGCAGAAGAGGAGCTTGTAGTAACTTGCCCAAGATCACACAGCTAGTAAGCTATTAGATTGGGATTTAAACCCACGCAGTCTGATTCCAGAGACCAAAGACAAAGCACTACCCCATACCTGTCTCCTGGACAGATGACTGGAAAATATTTGTTAAACAAGTAAATGGGTTATCTTCCTTTAAGGGTCATTGCTGTGGACAAGCATCCTACTGGGATGCACTATAAAGGAAATACAGTATTAATACAAGTCACTATAAATCTTCTTTAGTCAAAAGAGGAAAAGGTACATCCACCAAAACAATAGCAACACAAAAAATCACAAAATGAAAAATTTATTTTTCCTATTTCCTTCCAGTGTTTTACAAAAAAAGTTATTGAGTAAAAATTATAATTTTTCAAAAAATTAAAAAAAAATTCTCTCAACTTTCAAACCTCCAGTTGACTTAACCTTTCCTTTGGGCAGCACTCAGAGAGAATACTAAGACAAAAGGAGATAGCTCTTTGACACTGCCATTTTCCAGTATTTCCCTCCAACCTAGGCATACAAAATTGTCATGAACTCTCCTTTCCCCTCCCCACTACATTCCTGTATTAAAACCTGGTAGGAAACATCTGCTCTTATCTACTTCACTTTAACATGAAAATATATTTCACATGGATCCAACATTTAATTGTGAAAATGCAACCATGGAAATATTAGATAAAATATAAAAAATATTTTTATAATCTTGAATAAAGAAAACCTTTCTAAACAGGACAAAAATTTAGAGATTTTTAAGCAAAAGTCTCAATAACATTAAGTAGTATTTGG
>SJYQ01004052.1:140679-161692 GCA_006410935.1 Redunca redunca
AAAGAGAACTGCATGATCAACAAGAAAAAGATGGACTATCCACCAAAAAAAAACTGATAAGGAAATGAACAATTAGAGAAGAAATATAAATGGTCAATAAGCATAAAAATATGCTGTTTCACTAAAAATACATGTCGATTAAAACAGCAATGCATTGTTTTGTTTAGGATATTGGCAAAATTTTAATAGATTAATAATAACTTCTGTTGGTAAAGGGGTGAGTAAACAGGCACTTGCATTGTCAGCAGAAATAAAAACTGCTACCAACTTTAGGAGCGTTGTTTGAAAATATATAGTGACTTTTAAAAGTTTGAACCATTTTACCCAGAGATTCTACTTCTGGTAATCTTTTCTACAAAAATATTTATTCCAAGAAATAAGGCTGAAAGCTTTCCAAAATTGAGAGAGACATAAACCTACATTCAAGAAGGTAAGTAAACCCCAAAGAGGATAAACCCAAAGAAATTCAAACAAAAACATCATAATCAAACTTCTGAAAACTAAAGACAAAAAAAAAAAAAAAAAACCTTGAAAGCAGCAAGAGAGAANAAAAAAAAAAAAAAAAAAAAAAAAACCTTGAAAGCAGCAAGAGAGAAATGATACCTTTCTAATAGAGCAAAATTTTGTCAAATGACAATAGAAACCACGCAGGCCAGAAGAAGGTGGCAATGTTTTTCCAGTACTAAGAGGAAAAAGCTGTCAGTTGGCAACTGAGAATTCTATATCCAAGGAAAATATCCTTCAGAAGTGAAGGGGAAATGAAGTTATTCTCAGATGCTCCTCTTAAAACAATAGAAAATTTACAAGGTAGAAAAAATAGTCATGGAAGGAATCTTGTGTTAATAACACAAGGGAGAAAGAACTGTGGAAAGAGTAAAAATACAGGTAGATACAATGGACCCTCCTGATACTGCTTTCTCAATTATGTCTGAAAGTTATAGCAAAATGGATAACACTATCTGATGCAGTTCTCAATATATGTAGAGGACATGTTTAAAACAATAATATCAAGGTAGGAGGATAAAAGAAGGAAAAGTTTTACACTCCCTCAAACTGATAAAATGTTAACAACAGTAGACTGTGATATGTTGTGTACATATAATGAAATAATTAGAACATGCACTGAAAAAAAAAGCTATATACAACACAACATCCAAAAAACTCTGATTTTAAAATGGACAGAAGTCCTGAATAGATATTTTTCCAAAGGGGAAATGCAGATGGACAATGGGTACATGAAAAGATGCTCAACACTGCTAATCATCAGGGAAATGTAAATCAAAACCCCAATGAGATAGCACCTCACATCTGTCAAAATGGCCATCATCAAAAAGACAATACATAACAAAGTGTTTGTGAGGATGTGGAGAAAAGGAAGCCTTAGTACACTGTTGGTGGGAATGTAAATTGTCACAGCCACTCTGCAAAACAGTATGGAAGGTTCTCAAAAAAACTGAAAACAGAACTACCATATGACCCAGCAATTCCACTTCTGGGTATATATCTGAAAAACAAAACTAACACACACAAAAAAGATACATGTACCTTGTTGATAGGAGCATTATTTATAAATTGCCAAGGTATAGAAACAACCTAAGTGTCTATCAACAGGCAAATGGATAAAGATGATGTGAGATACAGACACACACATACATACACACACAATGGAATACTATTCAGCCATAAAAAGAATGAAATTTTGCTATTTGCAGCAACATAGTTGGACCTGGAGGTTATTATATTAAGTAAAATAAGTCAGACAGAGAAGGACAAATACTGTATGTGATTCACTTATATGTGAAATCTAAAAAAAAGAGAAAGAAACAGTAAATATAACAAAAATGAAGCAGGCTCAGAGATATAGAAAACAAACTAGTGGTTACCAATGGGGATAGGGAAGGGAGCGGGCAATATAGGGGTAGGGAATTGAGTCACAAAAACTATCATATATGAAATAAGCTATAAGGATCTCTTCAAGAAAAATGGAGATATCAAAGGAACATTTCATACGAGGATGGGCGAGATAAAGGACAAAAACAGTAAGGACCCAACAGAGGCAGAAGAGATTAAGAGGAGGTGGTAAGAATACACAGAAGAACTGCACCAAAAAAAATCTTAATGAGCCAGATAACCACAATAATGTGGTCACTCACCTACAACCAGATATCCTAGAGTATGAAGTCAAGTGGCCTTAGAAAGTATCACTACAAATAAAGCTACTGGAGATGACAGAATCCCAGCTAAGCTATTTCAAATTGTAAAAGATGATGCTGTTAAAGTGCTGCACTCAATATGTCAGCAAATTTGGAAACCCCAGCAGTGGCCACAGGGCTGGAAAAGGTCAGTTTTCATTCCAATCCCAAAGAAGGGCAGTGCTAAAGAATGTTCAAACTACTGGACAATTGTGCTCACTTCCCATGCTAGTAAGGTTATGCTCAAAATTCTTCAAGCTAGGCTTCGGCAGTACAAGAACTGAGAACTTCCAAATGTACAAGCTGGATTTATAAAAGGTAGAGGAATCAGAGATCAAATTGCCAACATTTGTTGGATTATAGAGAAAGCAAGGGAACTCCAGAAAAACATCTCCTTCTGCTTCATTGACTACACTAAAGCCTTTGATTGGGTGGATCACAACAAATGTAGAAAATTCTTAAAGAGACGGGAATACCAGATCATCTTACCTGTCTCCTGAGAAACTTGTATGTGGGTCAAGAAGCAACAGTTAGAGCCAGATATGGAACAACGGACTGGTTCAAAATTGGGAAAGGAGTAGGACAAGGCTGTATATTGTCACTCTGTTTATTTAACTTATAGGAAGAGTACATCATGTGAAATGCCAGGCTGGATGAGTTACAAACTGGAATCAAGATTGCCAGGAGAAATAACAACCTCAGATAGGCAGATGATACCACTCTAATGAGAGAAAGTGAAGAGGAACTAAAGAGCCTCTTGATGAGGGCAAAAAAGGAGAGTGCAAAAGCTGGCTTAAAACTCAACATTAAATAAAACTAAGATCATGGCATCCAATCCCATCACTTCATGGCAAATAGAAGGGGGAAAAGTGGAAGCAGTGACAGATTTTTCTCTTCTTGGGCTCCAAAAACAGTGGATGGTGACTGCAGCCATGAAATGAGAAGGCACTTGCTCCTTGGAAGGAAAGCTATGACAAACCTAGACAGTGTATTAAAGAGCAGAGAAATTACTTTGCCAACAAAGGTCCATATAGTCAAAGCTATGGTATTTCCAGTAGTCATGTATGGATGTGAGAATTGGACCATAAAGAAGGCTGAGTGCTGAAAAATTGATGATTTCCAACTGTGGTGCTGGAGAAGACTCTTGAGAGTTCCTTGAATAGCCAGGAAATCAAACCAGTCAACCCTAAAGGCAATCAAGCCTAAATACTCATTGGAAGGACTGATGCTGAGGTAAGGTGAAGCTCCAATACTTTAGCCACCTGATGCAAAGAGCCCACTCATTGGAAAAGAGCCTGATGCTGGGAAAGATTGAAGGCAAAAGGAGAATAGGGCAGCAGAGGATGAGATGGCTGGATAGCATCACCAATTCAATGGACATGAACTTGGGCAAACTCTGGGAGATAGTGAGGGACAGAGAGGCCTGGTGTGCTGAAGTCCATGGGGTCAAAAAGAATCGGACACAACTTAGCAACTAAACAACACACGCTATAAGGATATATTGTACAATAAAGGGAATATAGTCAATATTTTATAACTAGAAATGGAGTATAACCTTTAAAAATTGTGAATCACTATATTATACATCTGTATAATGTAATATTGTAGATCAACTATACTTCAATTTTTAAAAATCCATATAATCCACCATATTAACAAGCTAATAAATCCACACACACACAAAAAGAAAACTATTAAAGCTAACAAATGAGCTCTAGGTTGTAGGATACGAGATCAGTATACAAAACTCAATTGTATTTCCATACACTTGCAAGGAACAATCTGAAAATGAATACAATGGTGTCAAAAAGAATAAAATAGTCCAAAATAAATTTATTAAAAGAAGTACAAGACTTGCACACTGAAAACCACAAAAACATCTTTGAGAGAAATTAAAGACTTAAATAAATGTAAAGACAAGCCATGTTCAGTGGTTGGTATACTAATATTGTTAAGATGGCAATTCCCCTCAAAATGATCAATGCAATCCCTATCAAAATCTGTGTAGAAAAGAGTTAATATAACAGGCCTGAGAATGTTAACATTTGAAAATCCTGTTGGTAAGTTTGGCCCTTGGCTAGGATCTGGGAACTTGGATTTGGGGAGGGTTCCCACCACCTTAATTGACAAGAATAGCTCACTATACTTTCACTGTTTGTGCAAACAACATGGTTTCTGATGAACACCATCTTTCCTCCTGGGACTCTGGAGTTTTGGTATGTGCTAGGCAGAGGGTGCCTGCATAACCAGCCCCCAATAAAAATCCTTGATACCAAGTCTCTAATGAGCTTCCTTCCTTCATGAACAACATTTCACATGCGTTGTCACAACTCTTTACTGGAAAAAAGTTATGCTAAGTGAAGGAAGTCAGTTACAAAAGACCACATACTGTATGATTCCACATATTAAATGTTCAAAACAGGCAAATCTATAGAGACAGAAATTAGAATGGTTGCTGTCTAAAGCTGAGGGTTGGGGGAACTGAGGTGTGATAGCTAAAGGGTACAAGGTTTCTTTTTTGGTGATGAAAATGTTCTAAAATTTATTATGATGATATTTGCACAACTCTGTGAGTATCCTAAAAATCAATGAGTTGTACATGTACATGAAGTATGTGGTATCTAAATTACATTTCAATAAAGCTGTTATAAACATAACAGTGGCTAATAAAATATATTTGTTCTTTTAAAAAATATTTTATTGAAGAGTGGAAGGAAACAGTGGAACTAGTTAGGAAGGTATTGAAATAAACCAGGCATTTTGGACCAACATGATCCAGTATTTTTGGCTGTGGCCAGGCACTTCTATCTGGTTCTGGGCATAGCAATTCTTGAACAACCATTACCAATGGTTGTCTTTCTTTCCTTATTGAAGAAGAATTAATATATAACATTATATTAGTTTCAGGTGTACACACTAATGTTCAATTAAGTAAATATCCTTAAGCACTCACTAATATAGACCAGCCTAGTGCTATCTCTTGCAGTGTAAATAAAAATGAGTAAAACACAGTCATTCTCCTGAAACATTTCTGTATTTGGAAAGATAAAGCGCCTAATGAAATAACTACAACACAAGGCAGAGTGCGATAAGCCCCAAAGCAAGCTGAATATAAAACTAAAAAAGGCTTCAGAAGACACAGGCTGAGTGATTACTGTAACACAATCACGTAGTCAAAATCACTCCGATATCACCAAGAGTGATTGCTGAATGGCTAAGTACGTGAGGCCCTGTTAGGTTCTCTAAGGAGTTGGACTGTCGCTGTTTCCTTGAACCTATACACATCTTTATGATGGGGCCATTAAGGAAACGTATAAATAAATACAACATGTACAAACAGTTTTTAGGATGGGGAGTGAGTCTAGCAGGGAGGGACTCACCAATTTGGGAGACTCACCAGTGCAGGAGACCTGGGTTCGATCCTGGGATTGGGAAGATCCCCTGGAGAAGGAAATGGCTACCCACTCCAGTATTCTGGTCTGGAGAATTCCATGGACTACAGCCCATGGGGTAGCAAAGAGTTGGACAAGACTGAGCGACTTTCACTTTGAGGGCTTCCCTGATAGCTCAGTTGGTAAAGAATCTGCCTGCAATGAGGGAAACCTGGGTTTGATCCCTTCGTTGGGAAGATCCGCTGGAGAAGGGATAGGCTACCCACTCCAGTATTCTTGGGCTTCCCTGTGGCTCAGCTGGTAAGAATCCGCCAGCAATGAGGGAGACCTGGGTTCGATCCCTGGGTTGGGAAGATCCCCTGAAGAAGGCTATCCACTCCAGTATTCTGACCTGAAGAATTCCAAGGACTGTTTAGTCCTTGGGGTCGCAAAGATATGACTGAGCAACTTTCACGTCACTTGGCAAAGCAGGCTTATGTACAAACACGTTTTCCAAGCAGCTGGGGCCCCCTAGTGGTCATATGAGCTCATTACCCTCTTTGTCATCTTGATTTGAAAAAGAGGCAAAAGAAGGTCTAAGCCTGATAGCCCCGCGGGGCCACACTACAGGCACAAAGCAGAATACTAGGGTAGTCTTCATCCTATTTTAATGATCCTTCAGTGTGCGTGTTGGGGAAGGAGGGAACCCCCTACAGGGTCTGTGAGGGAACCGGAGAGGCTTCGTGCTCCAAGATCCCCTTCCTCTCCTCCAAGGTCTTTATTTAAAATATTCACTCACTGATAATGACACTATCTGGAGGGAAGGATAAAAACTCTGTCTGGAGTTAATACTGTATTTTAAGTATTTTTGTCAGATGTCCGAGACAAGTTTGTTTGACAGAAAAAAAAATCCGATTAACAGCCGAATTCCCTCAGCCACATCTCCAGCTCTGACACAGGATATAATTATATATTTATATGTTTATATATATATATATATGGCAAAAGACTCTTAATACCTAGAAAAATATGTTTACCTTTAACATGGCACCGGGGGCGGGGGGGGGGCTGGAATAAATGTTTTACATTGAATAGGAGCTCCCCATCAATCAGAAACGAAAACAGAAAACAAAACAAACAAACAAAACCCAGAAAATGGGCAGAGAGTAGGGGATACTAACCACTTCGGAATAATCGCCTCGGAACAACCGCCTCAGCAGAACCTCTTCAGAAAAAAAACCCCCTCACGAAGGGCGATATCCGGGGGGTCCTCTGACAGACCGCACCATTCTCACCAGCAGGGGGAGCAGTATTTGGTTCAGTCAAACCTGAAACCACCAGATGGGGCCAAAAGATCAGAATAGGTACCTTTCATACTTTTTTTCTCAGAGAATTTCTCTTCTTCATCTTAGACCTGAGAAGAATCAAAAAAAAAAAAAGCTTACGAATCTCTGTGCACACACAGATACCCACGTCCGAGATGATGGTAGTGACCAGTGTAAGACTACCACCAAAATGGCCATTTCTTTATTCTCAGATCCAAGATCGGAGAAGGCAATGGCACCCCACTCCAGTACTCTTGCCTGGAGAATCCCATGGATGGAGGAGCCTGGTAGGCTGCAATCCATGGGGTCGCTAGGAGTCAGACACGACTGAGCGACTTCCCTTTCACTTTTCACTTTCATGCATTGGAGAAGAAAATGGCAACCCACTCCAGTGTTATTGCCTGGAGAATCCCAGGGACGGGGGAGCCTGGTGGGCTGCCTTCTATGGGGTCGCACAGAGCCGGACACGACTGAAGTGACTTAGCAGCAGCAGCAGCAGCAGCAGATCCAAGATGCAGAAGAGAAATTCCCTGGGAAAAAGTATGAAGGGTACCTACTTCAGAAGGTTGTGTGAGAATTAAATGAGATAATGCATGCAAAACACAGTACAGGGCAATTTTCAGGCCTCGTTGCAGACCTGCAGAATTAGAAACTCTGGGATGGGGCCCAACTATCTGTTTGTTTGTTTGTTTAACTTTAAAACTGACGTGACTGTGTGTGTGTGTGTGCGCGCGCGCGCGCACGCGCGCGCGCGTGCGCATGCGCTAAGTCGCTTCGGTCATATCCGACCCTTTGCTACCCAATGAACCGTAGCCCGCCGTGGTCCTCTGTCCATGTGGTTCTTGAGGCAAGAACACTGGAGCGGATTGCCTGTACCCTCCTCCAGGAGATTTTCCCAATCCAGGGATCCAACCGGCATCTCTTAAGTCTCCTGCATTAGCAGGCGGGTTCTTTACCACTAGCAACACCTGGGAACCCCTTACTGATGTTTACTGGTTTATAACTCAGGAATACCCAAGAGAAGGGATATAAAAGGCAAGATATGGGGTGGGGGTAGGTGTATGCAGAACCTTCATGCCCTTTTCAGGTACATTACCCTCTTGATCCTGGGAGCTCCCCAACCCTCTATTTTAACAAGATCTCCGGGTGATTCTGAGGCACACTCAAGAGTAAGAATTATTACTCTAAGAAGAAGGCTGCCCCCTCCGATAAGTAACCAAGATTTTTGTCATTATTACAGATTTCATGACTATATGGCTTCTGTCTTGTTACCTGCCTGAAATTCAAAGCCATCATTTGTTTCTTGAGCCCAGCTGTGTGCCCAGTATTATGACAGAAACAGTGAGAAAGAGACAGAGAAACTGCCCTCCAGGCTTTCAATGTAGGTGATCCAGGAATAGGGAAAGTTAATTAACTCTACAAGGCCAGATCTAGTCAATGTCAGATGAATTATACAGACAATAAACAAATGTTCTAGGAAATCACAGGAGGGAAATTTCACAATTATAAGGGGGAGGGACTGACTAGAAATGGTCACTGCCAAGCCAAGCCCAGCCCTCAAAATAGCTGTAAGTCATTTTCTACAAGGCAATAGAACAGATCTTAGCTGCCTAATTAAGCCCCTGCCTAAAAGAAAGTCACAAGATATCTAGGAGTCTGCTTTCCTTTAACAGCTGCCCCTTGAAATAAAAAAAATGAGAATGTTTATAGCTTTTCAAGTCTTTTGTTTTCTCCCTCCACTGCTTCAATCACTCATAGGAAAGGACAGACAGATATGCACAGTACAGACATAAATGCTTGACAGAAGTAATTATGCAGCACCATTACCAAGATGTCAAAATAACTATCTACTTTTTCATTGTAGTATGTTTGCATGAAGCTGCTCTAAATGACATTGTGTATTCTCATGGTTGTAAAACAATTCAGGAGAAAAAGAGGTGGATTTTTCATTTGTATTGGTCCACAGTAAACAATGTCTGATAATCATTAGCATCATGGCCCATTTTCCAAATGGTCACAGTGTCATCACATGAGCTAAATTAAGTAGGCTAAATCTAAGCCTGGAAGATCCTTAGGGGTACTAACAGGCAGACAGTGATTTCATAAAGGCTAATTGTTCAGCTTATTTAAATTTCATTTTGCCATTATTCATAATAATTACATTATAGGCACAGGTCCCATTTTTATTATCTTAATAGCTCTTTCAAACCAAATGCAAACTGAAAGCATATTTAAAGTGTTGACTTGTATAATTATTCACAAGTTTGTGTGGAAGAGATGTTTGGGTAGAATAAACAAGGTTAGAAAACAGATGATGATGATTGGGGGAGAGAATGATAACCAAAGGTTGTGTGCTTAACATCTCTATGTTCGATTCTTAAAGGCTAACCTAAGTGTATACTACTTCAGACATACACACACACTAACACAGCATATTCATTCTTTTGACTCTTTGAGTATCTCTTCTCCCCCATCTATCCCCATCTCTAGTCAGTACAGACCAGTCTGAGAGCTTCAGCAACTTGAGAGAAGCTCTTGTTGGATATACTGTAACCTATGACTAAACTTCCTTATGTTTCATTATTGGTTCCCCATCCCATCCAAATGCTGCTCTTGTTTGTTCCTGGTTAGCCTCCAAGATGACAGGATTGGGATGCCAAGGGACAGGCCTCTAATTATCCATAATAGTTCCCTCTTTGTCAGTTAGGTGATTTCATCAGACATTTTCCAGACAGAGATCACAGTTGTTCTCTTCTGGGCTGTGAGGGGTGTTTTATAGCTTTGTGTGTGTGTGTGTGTGTGTGTGTGTGTGTGTGTGTGTGTCATTGTTGTCTGTTTTTATGTTAAGGTATACATTCTTGTGATTGAAGAATAAGTAAACATTTTCTTTCTTTGCTTCTTATTCCACAGACATGAGCCAGACACAGGAGCTTCAACTTTTTCTTTAATCATCAAAACTTCCCTGACCAAAGAGTGGTATAGGAAAAGCAAGTCCTGTATTAAGTATTCTAAACCATTACCATTGACAAAGATGCCTTCCTTGACCCAAACTTATTTTTTAGTAAAAGTTGTATACATGTAAGGTATATAACATGATGGTTTGATATAGTCAGGCTCCTCTGAGCTGCCTTCTCAACTAGGCCTCAACTTTGGCCTAAAAGGAACTATAACCTTCAGCACAAACAATTTCATCCACTCTCTACATTAAGAGACTTGAACAAACACCAGCATAGTTTCTATCAATATAAGGCCATGTCGCTAGGATGATGATACCAACCTCTTTAAAATGCCTGTCTGAGAAAGTTCAAAAGTGCCAAAAGAATTTACTGTTTATTTCAGCCAAAACCTGACTATAGCCCCCTGATCTTCCTTTTCTCAGAAATTTACTTTAGAAAACTTGTGATTGTAAATCTTTTCTCTGTCCCTTTGAAATGTATCTTTTATAACCCAGGAAAATGTTTCTCAAAGGCCTGGGAGTCATCCCTTTGAAATGTAATCATCAAGAAACACAGGGCCCCTGTCTCCCAGTCTCTATGGAAGGGTAGGAATCTAACTTTGATAAGCACCAGTTAGCAAACACAGATGTCCTGATCACATTGATTAACCTCCCACCACACAGATTTCCCTCAGCACTCCTCTGTCCATGGAATTTTCCAGGCTAGAATACTGGAGTGGGTAGCTATTTCCTTCTCCAGGGGATCTTCCTGACCCAGAGATTGAACCCACACCTCCTGCATCTCCTGCACTGGCAGGCAGATTCCTTACCACTGCACCACCAAGATTTTACCTCCTCTAGCACTTCCCAGCATTTTAAAGGCCTTTTGTTTCAGTGGATTGAGCTCTGCTCATCTGAATTATCTCCCTTACTTCAGTAGCCTGAATAAAATAGGTTTTGCCACCTCAAACAAAGGTCCAGCTCTGTTTGTCTCTGATGCCATGAACTGACAAGAACAAAATTGTATAGGAGGGTTAAGACGTGATTTGAGGTAACAGATAAAAGAAGAAATGAAGGTAGAACCAAGGATTTGAAACTCTATGATTTAGGTATTCATCTTAATTGATTTTTAATTTAGATACATTTGTTCCCATGAGGTTAAGGTGAAGGCTGGTGGAGAAAGGACAAGGAAAAACCAAGATAAGACTTGGGCACAATAAGAGGATTTGGTTTCAGACTAATGTTTCCAAACTGGGGCTAACCTGAAGGCATCTGAAAGTATAATGGATATTGCTTTAAGAAATACTGTAGCCAGCAATCTGTCACTGACCATAATGGAAAAGAATAAGTGAGGCTCAGGTCTTTACATGGGTTGAGAAATACATGAAGGGCTGACGCTGACCCAAGTGGATTGGCTTTGGGTAGGAGGGGGTTAATTATGTCTCATGAAGAAAGGTTAAAGGTTGCTGGACCAAGTAGACACTAGAATCCTAAGGACAAAGTCCCTGACTGTGTTGTCACTGTTCTCCATGGAAACAGCGATGTCATGAAGTATAAATTCTGGTACCCCTTGGAAATCAAGTCTTTAGGAGTATGGAGGGTTGAGGAAAGCAGCAACATCCTGAGCCAAACTGAAAGGGTCATCACACCATCCAAATTTAGAAGAAAAAGCCACTCCAATGTCTTACAAAATAGCCTATTCTGATACTACAAAGGTAAGAGCATCTTCTCCCTTCTTTTTGACTACCTACTGGGATGTCTTAATGGTGAGGTGAAACTATGGAAGGAGCTAAGCCTGCCTCAAATTGTCTTTAATATTTTTATTCAGGATACCCAGAAAGGACTTTAATGTTTCTCTATTTCTACATAAATCCAAAGATTTATTGCCACATAACTCTGAATTTCTTATTTCCAAAGAGAAATGAGCTATGAAAATTAATACTGTTTTGCTCAGAGAGGCTGGTGGTCATTCTTTATATGAAAAATACAGACTCCACCACACTGGTAACTAATATGACTAGATGGTTCTGGAAGTCTAGCCTGAAGAGGAGTGAGAAGGGGGATCTTAAGGCGTTGTGAACGTGAAGGGAGGCCTTAAGGATCTGTGAATGTGAAGGGAAGTCTTAAGGAGTTGTGAGTAGGACAAAATATAAAAGAATTATGTGTACCCTTCTGAATAGAACAGAAAAAGGTGTGTTGTACAGTAGACAGTTTGATATGCTTTTGACATGGAGGGCTACTGTGTTTGCCAGCCTGCCCCGCCTCTGCTGGGTTGCTATGGTTTCAGGCATTATGATTCAACAAACCCTGATGTCACACGCCAGGGTCAAAAGCAGCAGGGAAGAGCCTGGCTCCCTCAGTCTCATCCAACAGCTGACCGGGGTGGCAGCCAGCTGCACGTGCCCAAGAACTTGGCACTGCCCACTTCCATCTCAAGGGGCACATCTCCCTTCTTGGTGACACATTTTCATCCGAAGTCTAAACTAACTTCATTATCAAGGTAATAAGTTCATAAATTTTATTTTTTACAGGTTTTTTTTTTTTTTTTTTTTTTTTTTAGGATTTGGACTTAGGCTATATCCAAATCATGAGGGACCTCTGTGCCTCCCCCTTCTTCTTGAAGGGAGAGTCCAGGATCTTAAGGGAATGAGATGGAGGAGAGTGGGGAGAATGGCAAAGGGTTGAAATGTAGTAGTATCCTGTGAAAGGCTAGCCATCAAAAGATAGTTATTAAAATGTTGAGACTGAGAGAGGCAGAGGGAAGGAGAGAGAGGGAGGGAGGGAGGATGGGAAAGGAGAAAGAGCAGGGAAGAGGGAGGAAGGAGGAGAGAGGGAGGAAAGGAGGGAGGGTGGAAGGGAGGAAGAGAAAGAGGAGGAAAAGAGGGAGAGAAAAGTGTGGAAGGTGTCAAGGGGTTTGAAGGAAGTTGGCAGAGTTTATTCTCTCTTTCAAAAGTAAAATTAAACTTTGTCCTATGGGATCAGGGTCTGATCTTCCCTCAGACATTTGTCTCTTGTTATAGCTATTAGACTGAGTGGTCTCAATGTTCAGAAACTTGTTCTATATGTTGAAATCTTTATTCACTTTACTAGTATTGACCTTGGTCTTCTCCAGTGGCCCTATGTGGTAAGTATTATAGCTGTTAACCTAAGACGTGGGTTAGACTAGGTTTAGTTAAAATTCCGGAGAAGGCAATGGCACCCCACTCCAGTACTCTTGCCTGGAAAATCCCATGGACAGAGGAGCCTGGTAGGCTGCAGTCCATGGGGTCGCTAGGAGTCAGACTTCACTTATAATAGTGAGCGACTTCCCTTTCACTTTTCACTTTCATGCATTGGAGAAGGAAATGGCAACCCACTCCAGTGTTCTTGCCTGGAGAATCCCAGGGATGGGGGAGCCTGGTGGGCTGTCTTCTATGGGGTCACACAGAGTCGGACACGACTGAAGCAACTTAGTAGCAGCAGCAGCAGCAGCTAAAATTCAGTTAAAGGGAATGAGGTGAACTTGACTCCCCTACAGTGTGTAGACTCCCTTTTAAATTTGTTTCCCAGGCTGTCATTTTTCCTGACTGGCATTTTCCCAGGTCAATATGATATTCCCTTGGTTTCAAATAGTGGTGTGGGGAATCTAAATTAAAGAAGACCATGGACTGAGCTAAAAGATCTTGATCTTCAGGTCCAAACATTTCAGAGTGTCCTTCCCCCATGGCTTACCCTATCAGTTCCCAACCTAAAACTTATATGAAACACAGATGGGTTTCAGAAAGCCCTCCAGGGATTCTTAACCAATTCAGATTCTTAAAATCATATATTAGACTTTCAGATTTATTTTATTTCTCTTTCCAGATGTCTGACAATATTGACTGGTTACACAGCTGCAGGGGCGTGTGCAAGGTTGATCTCTACAGCCCAACAGGACAACAAGATCAGGACCGGAAAGTGGTAAGTCACAAAAATGACTCCTACCAAGGAGTGGAAAGGATTGGTGTATGGGTATAGATATCCTGGAGCCCAGGATAGGCTAATGGATAGTGACCTCTCCAAGGATTCAAGCTCAGTAAGGTCTGTGGGGGATCAGTGAGGTCATGGGTCACGCAGTCACAATTAAAGGGCAAGGCCAGATGAGTGATGCAAAGGATCTTGGTGGTGGGGGGGGGGGCGGCAGGCCAGGGAGGGAGGCTGAGGGGAGTGAGGGGTGGTGGTTGCCTAGTTACCAGCCTTCATTACCTCACACCTCTGAAGTCATAATGATGTTGCCTAGCTACCAGTAAGTTGCCCCAAAGCTGGACTCCATCAGGGGGGCAATATACTTCATGCTATGTTTCCCAAACTAAGAGTGATTTACATAGCATTTCATATTTTTTATCATGTTCAGGCACCACTCATACTGCTATTTAGTATGTATTTCTTCAATGTTTTTTTTTATTTATTTTAATTGGAGGCTAATTAAATTACATTATTGTAGTGGTTTTTCCCATACATTCACATGAATCAGCCATGGATATGTGTGTCCCCCATCCTGAACCCCTCTCCTACCTCCTTCCTCATCCCATCCCTATGGGTCATCCCAGTTGCACCAGCCCTGAGAACCTTACCTCATGCATCGAACCTGGACTGGCGATCTGTTTCACATATGATAATGTACATGTTTCATTGGTATTCCCTCAGATCATTCCACCCTCGCCCTCTCCCACAGAGTCCAATAGACTGTTCTATACATCTGTGTCTCTTTCACTGTACTACATATAGGGTTATCATTACCATCTTTCTAAATTCCATATATATGCATTAGTATACTGTATTGGTATTTTTCTTTCTGACTTACTTCACTCTGTATAATAGGCTCCAGTTTCATCCACCTCATTAGAACTGATTCAAATGTATTCTTTTTAATGGCTGAGTAATATTCCATTGTGAATATGTACCACAGCTTTCTTATCCATTCATCTGCTGATGGACATCTAGGTTGCCTCCATGTAAACATCGCACTACAGTGCAACAAACATTGGGGTACACGTGTCTCTTTCAATTCTGGTTTCCTCAGTGACCCAGTGGGATTGCTGGGTCATATGGCAGTTCTATTTCTAGTGTTTTAAGGAATCTCTACACTGTTCTCCATAGTGGCTGTACTAGTTTGCATTCCCACCAACAGTGTAAGAGGGTCCCCTTTTCTCCACACCCGCTCCAGCATTTATTGTTTGTAGACTTTTTGATAGCAACCATTCTGACCTGCATGAGATGGTGCCTCATTGTGGTTTTGATTTGCATTTCTGATAATGAGTGATGTTGAGCATCTTTTCATGTGTTTGTTAGCCATCTGTATGTCTTCATTGGAGAAATGTCTATTTAGTTCTTTGGCCCATTTTTTGATTGGGTCATTTATTTTCCTGGAATTGAGCTGCAGGAGCTGCTTGTATATTTTTGAGATTAATTCTTTGTCAGTTGCTTCATTTGCTATTATTTTCTCCCATTCTGAAGGCTGTCTTTTCACCTTGCTTATGGCTTCCTTTGTTGTGCAGAAGCTTTTAATTTTAATTAGGTCCCGTTTGTTTATTTTTGCCTTTATTTCCAATATCCTGGGAGGTGGGTCATCAAGGATCCTGCTGTGATTTATGTTGGAGAGTGTTTTGCCTATGTTTTTCTCTAGGAGTTTTATAGTTTCTGGTCTTACATATAGATCTTTAATCCATTTTGAGTTTATTTTTGAGTATGGTGTTAGAAAGTGATCTAGTTTCATTCTTTTACAAGTGGTTGACCAGTTTTCCCAGCACCACTTGTTAAAGAGATTGTCTTTAAAGAGATTATATATTCTTGCCTCCTTTGTAAAAGATAAGGTGCCCATAGGTGCGTGGATTTATCTCTGGGCTTTCTATTTTGTTCCATTCATCTATATTTCTGTCTTTGTGCCAGTACCATACTGTCTTGATGACTGTGGCTTTGTAGTAGAGCCTGAAGTCAGGCAGGTTGATTCCTCCAGTTCCATTCTTCTTTCTCCAGATTGCTTTGGTTATTTGAGGTTTTTTGTATTTCCATACAAATTGTGAAATTATTTGTTCTAGCTCTGAAAAATACCATTGATAGCTTGATAGGGATGGCATTGAATCAATTTTGGGTACAGCAATCAGATTGCTTTGGGTAGTATACTCATTTTGACTCTATTGATTCTTCCAATCCATAAACACGGTATATTTCTCCATTAGTGTCCTCTTTGATTTCTTTCACCAGTGTTTTATAGTTTTCTATATATAGGTCTTTTGTTTCTTTCAGTTCAGTTCAGTTCAGTCACTCAGTCATGTCTGACTCTTTGCGACCCCATGAATCGCAGCACGCCAGGCCTCCCTGTCCATCACCAACTCCCGGAGTTTACTCAGACTCATGTCCATCGAGTCAGTGATGCCATCCAGCCATCTCATCCTCTGTCGTCCCCTTCTCCTCCTGCCCACAATCCCTCCCAGCATCAGAGTCTTTTCCAATGAGTCAACTCTTCGCATGTTTCTTTAGGTAGATATATTTCTGCTGCTAAGTCACTAGTCGCAGCTGACCCTGTGCAGTCCCATAGATGGCAGCCCACCAGGCTCCCCCATCCCTGGGATTCTCCAGGCAAGAACAATGGAGTGAGTTGCCATTTCCTTCTCCAGGGCATGAAAGTGAAAAGTGAAAGTGAAGTTGCTCAGTTGTGTCTGACTCTTAGTGACCCCACAGATTGCAGGCCACCAGGCTCCTCCATCCATGGGATTTCCCAGGCAAGAGTACTGGAGTGGGGTGCCATTGCCTTCTCCAAGATATATTCCTAAGTATTTTATTCTTTTTGTTGCAATGGTGAATGGAATTGTTTCCTTAATTTCTCTTTCTATTTTCTCATTATTAGTGTATAGGAATGCAAGGGTTTCTGTGTGTTGATTTTAAATCCTACAACTTTACTATATTCATTGATTAGCTCTAGTAATTTTCTGGTGGAGTCTTTAGGGTTTTCTATGTAGAGGATCATGTCATCTGCAAACAGGGAGAGTCTTACTTCTTCTTTTCCAATTTGGATTCCTTTTACTTCTTTTTCTGCTCTGATTGCTGTGGCCAAAACTTCCAGAACTATGTTGAATAGTAGCGGTGAGAGTGGGCACCGCTGTCTTGTTCATGACTTCAGGGGAAATGCTTTCAATTTTTCACCATTGAGAATAACGTTTGCTGTAGGTTTATCATATATAGCTTTTATTATGTTGAGGTATGTTCCTTCTATTCCTGCTTTCTGGAGAGTTTTTGTCATAAATGGATGTTGAATTTTGTCAAAGGCTTTCTCTGCATCTATTGAGATAATCATATGGCTTTTATTTTCCAATTTGTTAATGTAGTGTATTACATTGATTGATTTGCAGATATTGAAGAATCCTTACATCCCACTTGGTCATGATGTATGATCTTTTTAATGTTGTTGGATTCTGATTGCTAGAACTTTGTTAAGGATTTCTGCAACTATGTTCATCAGTGATATTGGCCTGTAGTTTTCTTTTTTTGTGGCATCTTTGTCAGGTTTTGGTATTAGGGTGATGGTGGCCTCATAGAATGAGTTTGGAAGTTTACCTTCCTCTGCAATTTTCTGGAAGAGTTTGAGTAGAATAGGTGTTAGCTATTCTTTAAATTTTTGGTAGAATTCAGCTGTGGAGCCATCTGGACCTGGGCTTTTGTTTGCTGGAAGATTTCTGATTACAGTTTCAATTTCCATGCTTGTGATGGGTCTGTTAAGGTTTTCTATTTCTTCCTGGTTCAGTTTTGGAAAGTTGTACTTTTCTAACCACGTTGTCCATTTTATTGGCATATAATTGCTGATAGTAGTCTCTTATGATCCTTTGTATTTCTGTGTTGTCTGTTGTGATCTGTCCATTTTCATTTCTAATTTTATTGATTTGATTTTTCTCCCTTTGTTTCTTGATGAGTCTGGCTAATAGTTTGTCAATTTTATTTATCCTCTCAAAGAACCAGCTTTTGGCTTTGTTGATTTTTGCTATGGTCTCTTCTGTTTATTTTGCATTTATTTCTGCCCTAATTTTTGAGATTTCTTTCTTTCTACTACCCTACTAACCCTGGGGTTCTTCATTTCTTCCTTTTCTAGTTGCTTTAGGGGTAGAGTTAGGTTATTTATTTGACTTTTTTCTTGTTTCTTGAGGTATCCCTGTATTTCTATGAACCTTCCCTTTAACACTACTTTTACAGTGTCCCACAGGTTTTGGGTTGTTGTGTTTTCATTTTCATTTGTTTCTATGCATTTTTTGATTTCTTCTGTGATTTGTTGGTTATTCAACAGTGTATTGTTCAGTTCCATAAGTTGGAATTTTTAATAGTTTTTCTCTTGTGATTGACTTCTAATCTTACTGCATTGTGGTCTGAAAAGATGCTTGGAATGATTTCAATTTTTTTGAATTTACAAGGCTAGATTTGTGGCCCAGGATGTGATCTATCCTGGAGAAGGTTCTATGTGCACTTGAGAAAAAGGTGAAATTCATTGTTTTGGTGTGAAATGTCCTATAGATATCAGTTAGGTCTAACTGGTCCATTGTATCATTTAAAGCTTGTGTTTCCTTGTTAATTTTCTGTTTAGTTGATATATCCATAGGTGTGAGTGGGGTATTAAAGTCTCCCACTATTATTGTGTTATTGTTAATTTCCCCTTTCATACTTGTTAGCATTTGTCTTACATATTGTGGTGCTCTTATGTTGGGTGCATATATATTTATAATTGTTATATCTTCTTAGATTGATCCTTTGATTATTATGTAGTGTTCTTCTTTGTCCCTTTACACAGCGTTTGTTTAAAAGTCTATTTTATCTGATATGAGTATTGCTACTCCTGCTTTTTTTTTTGTCTCCATTTGCATGAAATATCTTTTTCCAGCCCTTCACTTTCAGTCTGTATGTGTCCCTTGTTTTGAGGTGGGTCTCTTTTAGACAACATATATAGGGGTCTTTTTTTTTTATCCATTTAGCCAGTCTTTGTCTTTTGGTTGGGCCATTCAACTCATTTACATTTAAGGTAATTATTGGTAAGTATGATCCCATTGCCATTTACTTTGTTGTTTTGGGTTTGAGTTTATACACCCTTTCTGTGTTTCCTGTCTAGAGAAGATCCTTTAGCATTTGTTGAAGAGCTGGTTTGGTGGTGCTGAATTCTTTCAGCTTTTGCTTGTCTGTAAAGCTTTTGATTTCTCCTTCATATTTGAATGAGATCCTTGCTGGGTACAGTAATCTGGGTTGCAGGTTTTTCTCTTTCATCACTAAGTATGTCCTGCCATTCCCTTCTGACCTGAAGAGTTTCTATTGAAAGATTAGCTGTTATCTTTATGGGAATCCCCTTGTGTGTTATTTGTTGTTTTTCCCTTGCTGCTTCTAATATTTGTTCTTTGTGCTTGATCTTTGTTGATTTGATTAATATGTGTCTTGGGGTTTTTTACCTTGAGTTTATCCTGTTTGTGACTCTCTGAGTTTCTTGGACTTGGGTGACTATTTCTGTCCCCATTTTAGGGAAGTTTTCAACTATTATCTCCTCAAGTATTTTCTCATGGCCTTTCTTTTTGTCTTCTTCTTCTGGGACTCCTATGATTGGAATGCTGGGGTGTTTAACATTGTTCCAGAGGTCCCTGAAGTTGTCCTCATTTCTTTTGTTTTTTCTTTTTTCCTCTCTGCTTCATTTATTTCTGCCATTCTATCTTCTACCTCACTTATCCTGTCTTTTGCCTTTGTTATTCTACTGTTGGTTCCCTCCAGAGTATTTTTGATCTCATTTATTACATTATTCACTATTGATTGACTCTTTTTTATTTCTTCTAGGTCCTTGTTAAACCTTTCTTGCATCTTTTCAATCCTTGTCTCCAGGCTATTTATCTATAACTCCATTTTGTTTTCAAGATTTTGGATCATTTTTACTATCATTATTCTGAATTCTTTTTCAGGTAGACTCCCTATCTCCTCTTCTTTTGTTTGGTTTGGTGGGCATTTACCATGTTCCTTTACCTGCTGAGTATTTCTCTGCCTTTTTATCTTGTTTAGATTGCTGTGTTTGGGAATGGCCTTTCTGTATTCTGGCAGTTTGTGGTTGCTCTTTACTGTTGAGCTTCCTCCCTGTGGGTGGGGTTGGACCAGTGGCTTGTCAAGGTTTCCTGGTTAGGTAAGGTTCCATTGGTGTTCTGGTGGGTGGAGCTGGATTTCTTCTTTGGAGTGCAATGAAGTGTTCAGTGGTGAGTTTTGAGATGTCTATGGGTTTGGTGTGACTTTGGGTAGCCTGTATACCAAAGCTCAGGGCTATGTTCCTGTGTTGCTAGAGAATTTGCATGGCATGTCTTGCTCTGGAACTTGTTGGCTCTTGGGTGGTTCTTGGTTTCAGTGTAGGTATGGAGGCTTTTGGATGATCTCTTATTGATTAATGTTCTCTGGAATCAGGAGTTCTCTGGTGTTTTCAGGTTTTGGGCTTAACCCTCCTGCTTCTGGTTTTCAGTCTTGTTCTTACAGTAGCCTCAAGACTTCTCCATCCATAACATCTGGGTTAATGGTGAAAAGATTCTCCACAGTGAGGGACACCCAGAGAGGTTCACAGTTACATGGAGAAGAGATGAGGGAGGAGGCAGATAGAGGTGACCAGGAGGAGAAGAGGGGAAATCAAAAGGGGAGAGAACAATCTAGCTAGTAATCAATTCCCTATGTGCTCTCCACAATCGGGAACCCTCTGAGAGGTTCATGGAGTTACATAGAGAAGAGAAGAGGGAGGAAGGAGATAGAGGTAACTAGGAGGAGAAGAGGGGGAATCAAAAGGAGAGAGACAGATCTACGTAGTAATCAGTTCCCTAAGTGTTCTCCACAGCCTGGAACACCCACAGAGATTCACAGGGTTGGGTAGAGAAGCGAAGAGGGAGGGAAGAGATAGAAGTGACATGGGGGAGAAAAAAAAGAGTCAAAAGGGGGAGAGAGCAATCAAGCCAGTAATCACACTCCTAAGTAAAAATGGGTACTCAAGATTGGATTCTTAAAGGTTCAAATTTGATAACAAATACCACAAAGCAAAGATTAAAAATTTAAAGTAGAGGTTATACTCTCAAAAGTACAATATTTAAAAAAAAGACAATATCACAAAAATTATAAAAAATATATATGAAGTTTGCTTTAAAAATAGGGTCTTTTTTTTTCTTTTGCAAGGTAATAGTAGGTTATAAA
>SJYQ01004053.1:0-31411 GCA_006410935.1 Redunca redunca
GTGTGGAGAGGGCTGCACTCCCCCACCCAGCCAGCCGGGCCTGCTCCCCAGAGACTCTTCTATTCCTTGCCTGCTCCTCTTCTCCAGCACCCCTCCTCCACTCACACTCCTTCCAGGCTCTCTGTTCCATTTCTCTCTGGCTTCATTTCCTTCACTGAAATCAGATCGAGGCATCAGGGAGGGGCTCCCACTTGAGGAGCAGAGAGCTTAAGGGAACAAAGAGAGACTATTCCTCTAGCAAGGCTGTTTCTCTCCCTCTCTCTCCATGGAAAATGTAACCTCCTCCAGCCAGCTGAGTATGGGGGCTAATGTGTTCAAGATGGGGCCGGGGAAGTGCTAAGCACAGCAAACCCTGGCCTGGCTGGGGGTGGGGTGTGAAGGGAGAGCTCTCCCCACCCCCAGGACCTGCCAGGGGAACTGGCACCTCCAGGGCTCCCTGGGCTGGTTGGAGGGGCTTGTGGTTCCACTGTGGCCCAGATGCCTGGTAGGCCTGGACTCCTGGAGGCCAGGAGAATGAGAACCCCTCTGTCTGCCAGCACATTTCTTACTCTTCCTTCCTCCATAAACCCCTCCTCAGACATGAGGATCCACTGGGTGTATTTTAAACAACCATGCACACTGTGATGGTTCAGTTCATGTGTCAACCTGACTGGGCCAAGGTGGTACCCAGATATTTGGTCAAACAGTATTCTGGATGTGTCTGTGAGGGTGTTTTTGGTGAGATTACTATTTAAATCTGTAGACTGAGGAAAGCAGATTGTCCTCCCCAATATGGGTGGGCCTTGTCCAATCAGTTAAAGGCCCGAATAGAACAAAAAGGTTGACCCTCCCCTGAATAAGAGAGAATCCATCCAGACTGACTGCCTCTGAGCTGAGACATTGACTTTTTCTTGCCTTGGACTCAAATGTCAGCTCTTCCTAGGTCTCCAGCCTGTTGGCTTTCAGACTGGAACTACACTATCAGCTCTCCTGGGCCTTCAATGTGCTGACTCACACTGCAGATCTGGGGAACTGCCAGCCTCCATAACCTTATGAGCCAACTCCTTATCATCTCTTTCTCCCTTTCTCCACCTATCTATTCTGTCTCTCTGAGGAGCCCTAATACAGTTACATAGTGTGTATACGTTCTAAGGCCTTTACAGATACTATTTCGTGTGGCTGATGCCCCACACCGTCATTCATTCACTGAATCTTCTGCACTTATTGAACTCCTATGAATGCACTGAGGGCAGGACGGTGAACACGATGTGGTCTCTGCCTTCAGGAGGCCTCCAGCCTAGTGGAGGAGACGGGCAGACAACAGGCCATTACAACACAGCCGTGGTTCTCAAGATGCTTCCCATCCCAGCAGCGTCTGCCTCCCCAGGAGCTTATTAGAAATGCATCATCTTGGGCCCTACCTGAGACCAACAAGGAGGAGAATAGAAACCGCAGGTGGGTTCCCGCATCTGTGTTAACAAGCCCTCCAGGGGATGCGGTACTTCATGTTTGAGAAGCACCATGTAGGGGAAACAGAGGCATGGCAAACACGACTTTTGTTGGCTCAGGCCCCACATCCATTCTAGTAAAATCCACCCTCTTCACCAGGTCTTCCGAGGCGCTATATTTTCTCATTGCTGCTCACCAGTCTGTCCCCACTTTTACCAAGGCTGCTAAGAATGCTGTGCACAGATGGGTCATCATTTAGGATTCAGCTCCAATGTCACTTTCCCAAAGATGCTTTTCCTGATTACCTGTCACCTCCCCACCCTGCCTTATATTTTTCATAGCACTTTGCACTCTCAGATGTGGTCTGTTAATCATCTTTATCTCTCAGTAGGATTTGAACTGCTAGGGAGCTAGGACCTTGTTGGTCGGGATGGCAGCTCTAAACACTCCAGCTCCCAGACAGTGCCTGACACAGATTAGGTCCTTCAAATATAGTTGTTGAACAAAGTAGCTAAATGCCTGGTGTAGTGGGAGCATTGTAATCTGATAGCCTGCAACTGGGACCACTGACAGCAGGCCTTCTTTTGTCTTCCAACACCTGTTAACTCAGCTGGGAGAGGAGAAGCAGCTTAGAAGAGGAACCACAGACTGCACATCCTGGTCTAAGACTGCCTTGGGCCTCAGTGTTCTCATCTACCGAATGGGACTGAACCACTGCCTGGGCTACTGATCACCCAGGGTTTCAAGGGTGGGGGGACCCAGGCCTTTCTGGTCATCAGAATCACCTGGGGAGTTACAAATGCAGATTCCTGGGCACAATGTCCAGAAAACTAATTCAGTCAGCTGGGGCCTGGGACCTGAAAATCTAATTTTAGAAGCTCCCAGATGTGCAGGCAGAATGGGAAGCCCTTGTATGAAAGACCTGCTGAAGAAGCAGGCGGAAGCCCTCTGGACAAGTGAAAAAACATATGTCTGAGGAATTTTTACTACATCATGGGGATCACAACCACAACAACTTCCTTGACCATCCAGGAATGATCCAGGATTGGATTTTTTTAAAAAATTTGTTTCTTTTGGTCATAAGGAAACACATAGAAATATCTGCTTTAATTGATGCAAAAAAGTATGACACAAAAACTGTTAAGAATTTAGATTATAAAAATAATACATGCTTATATACCATTCACAGCACAGAACTGTGGAACGTATAATGTGCAAGACCGTTCACGTCCTTTCTCAATCCAGCCCTCTATAGATAAAACTACTATTAGCAGCAGGGATGCAGAAAAACTTCTAGGCATTTTATGTAGGAAATTAAAAAAATGAAATCACTCTACACACATGGTTCTGCAGTGTGCTGTTTTCACTTAATTATTTTATACTTTTCATGTCAGTATATATCAATGCCACACTTAGACCTGGTCACTAGGGCCCCTGCCTGGGTCCTGCACTGACCCTTCTCTGGCTGTGCCCCTTTCTATGGGGTGAGGAGGCCTAGGGATCAAGGGGAGAGGAACCCAGAGGCCACATCCCCCCACTCTGGGTCACTAGGACACCAGAATTGTCAGCTCCAACAGCTCAGGACAGGTTTCTTCCCTGGATCTGCCTTTCTGATGGTGGACCACACCACTGCTTGCTAAGGGTGTGGACAGAGCTTGGAGATATATATAGGGTGGGGTGTCCACACGTGTGAGCTCCCTTTAACACCAAGAGGGAGCTATAGGTGGGACAAAACGAGGATGGGCCATGGGCCGGAGCCCCCATTTGTTTTCTCAACCCAGGACCCTCACTGTTATGGGAGGCCCTGGTATAGATGGATAGGATGACTCTGTCTCATCCTTCGTACTGGTTGGTAGTGTAATAGTAATAGTAGTAGTAACAGCGTAATAGTAGTAGTGTAATAGTAATAGTAGTAGTGTGATAGTAATAGTAGCAGTAATAGCGTAATAGTAGTAACGTGATAGTAATAGTAGTAGTGTAATAGTAAGAGTAGTAGTAATAGCGTAATAGTAGTAGTGTAATAGTAATAGTAATAGTAGCAGTAATAGCGTAATAGTAGTAGTGTTGGTTGTTCAGTCATGTCTGACTCTTCTTGATTCCAAGGACTGTAGTCCACTAGGCTCCTATGTCCATGGAATTCTCCAGGCAAAAATACTGGAGTGGATTGCCATCCCCTTCTCCAGGAGATCTTCCTGACCCAGGATCAAACCTGGGTCTCCTGCATCGCGGGCAGAGTCTTTACCATTGGAATCACCAGAGGGTTGCCTGGTGTCTTTTTCTTTTTAACCATTCTCCTATTGATGAATATTTAAATTGTTTCATCCCATTCATTTAAGTATACATGTTTAAATGCTTAAACATTTTCCCCTGGGACTTCCCTGGTGAACCAGTGGTTAAGAATCTGCCTGCCAATGCAGGGAACATGGGTTGGATCCCTGGTCAGAGAAGATTCCACATTCCTTGGGGAAACTAAGCCTGTGTGCTACAAATACTGAGCCTGTGCTCTAGAGCCTGTGTGTAGCAATTACTGAGCCTGTGAGCCCTGGAGCTCATGCTCTGCAACAAGAAAAGCCACCCCAGTGAGAAGTCTATGTACTGCAATGAAGAGTAGCCTCAGCTCACTGCAACTAGCGAAAGCCCACGCACAGCAATGTAAACCCAGTGCAGCCAAAAATAAATAAATAAAAATTAAAAAAAAAACTTTTCCCAGCACACAAGGTCTTTATCAATATTGGTGAATAAAAAGCCCTCAGTGCCCAGTGGTGATGTACAGCAATGCCAGGAGTGGGCACAGAGTGCTTGCCTGTCATTGTGCAGGCTGGCCCTGGAGCCGCCCTGTCATCCTGGGCACAGAGCCTGCTAACAGGCATCCTCACAGCTGTCTCACAAGCTGGATGCTCTGCTTTGTTCCTGGGAATTTCTGGGTCCTCCTCAGCTTACAGCCAAACAGCATTTTTTCCTAAATTGCAGAAGAACTTCGAACAAAAGACCAAAGGGGAGGGGAGAAGGTGACTGCAAAGCACACTTTCAACCCATTTAAAGGGAAAATGAGGGCCTGACCCACTGACTGTGAAGAAGAGAGGGGCCAGCTTGTGCTGTCTAGCTGGATGCCCTTTGCCTCCTCATGTCCCGATGCAAAGTCTCACAGGGCAGCCGGTCCTTTTATCCCCACACTTGGCATTCTCATGCCTGGCTCTGTGCATGGAGTCCCCTAATCACAAACCATTGAATTGACTCCCTTTTATCCGCTCTTCAATGCCTCTTCCTCCAGGAAGCCCTCCTTGATCTTTTAGCTGAAAGATCTCTCTCAGTTCTCATGATGCTTTGTACCCTTCTTGGCTATTTTTTCTCTCCCTCAGATAATTTGCCCCTAGTTAGCAGAGGCAAATTTAAATGTCCCCCTTAGTGCTACTCAAAGTACTTTGAACACAGTCATGTCTCAGTAACTGTTTGTTGAGTGAATAACAGATGGACAGATGCAGGCAGCTGCTCATTTTGCAAAGACAAGCTGAATCTTCATTCTGTTTCTTGGGATGTAGCTGGTAGCCGAGCTGTGTTGAGCTCTTCTGGGTACCATCTGCAGATGGACCACCAGTGTTGGGATGCCCTTGGCCCAGCTCCCCAGGAAAATGGCTGTGGTCTGATGTTGCCCCCCACCCCCCACAAGAAAGGCTGCAGCCACAGTGTAAAAATCCCCCTTTCTCTTTTCAAAATGTCTGATAAACCCTTGATTGATTTTCCAAGGCATGCTGAGTCTTTTCCATCTCCCCCATTACCCAGGTTTATCACAACTCTTTCCTCTGAAAATGAAACATAAACACAGTGGTAGCGTGGGTAGATGTTTCTCAGTGGAATGTACACATTTAATTTCTTGGTATGCACTGGTCTGATGGTTCCTCGGTTGTATTTGGCGGTAGCAAGGAAAGAGGCCTTGGAATTGGGGGGTGGCATGTGTCCTTTAGCTCATAATTAGGATGGTGATACTTTCTATGTGACCAGTGTACACACTGAACAGCTCATTTCATCCTGCCCACGGCTAGGGGAGGCAGCTGGACAAGGAGAGGTGGTCCCATCGGACTGGAGAAGGAAGCAAGGCCCAGAGAATGTCCAGATCCTCTGAGTAGAGGCTGAGACACAACTGGGACACAACATTCTGATTGTGTCCACAGCTCTTCCCACTAGTCATGTGGACTCAGCGCAGGTAGAAAAGGGGAGAGGGCTGGGAGGTGAAAGGACAGATACAATTTTTTGGTCATGGGCTTGTTGACCTGTCGAGGGAAAGCTCTGATCTATTCCCAGAAGGGCTATGTGACCCAGGGTGATCCACCTGCTCCTTCAGGGCCTCAGTTTCCTCATCTGTAAAGAGAGGCTTGGACAAGTTCAGTCCGAAGAAATAGTTGAGAACTGGCTGTGTGCCAGACACTGCGGATTGAGGCAGGGTTCATACCCTTCGTCTGGTGAGGCTGAGAGACCAAAGCTGATGACCTTGGGGTGGAGGACAGCACTGTGTGTGGGGGGCAGGTGGGTGAGGCCCAGTGCAGGTGCCTTTGCTCGGCTATCTGGGAAGGCTTCCTGGAGCAGGCAACTCTTGGATGAAGAAGTCACTCAGGTGAAGAAGGGGCAGGGGCTCCCTTCAGAGAGAATGGACAGCTGGGTCCTGATGATGAAAACACTTAGGTGTGTTATCTAATGTGCTTTCCGTGGCAAAGGCTGGGCCTGAGAGGGGCCCAGAGGGTCAGACAAGTTCCTGTCTTCACAGCTGGTGGTGAAGTCATCCTCAACCCAGGCTCGCATCATTCATCCCTCATCTTTCTCGCCACCCACCCACACCTCCCTGACGTTCCAAGCCTGTTCTCGTCTCCCTTCACTCGCCCAGAGAACTCTATCTGAAGTGGCATGAAGTGTAGACAGGGCGATGCCCACATGTTTGGGGGCTCTGCCTCATCCCCTGCATCAGGTAACCCCCACCTGCTATTCCCGCTACTGGGTTCAGGCAGTGAGGGTCACTCTCCGCACAAGCCTGGGAAGGACCTAGCCTCAGAATCCATGAGAACTCACAGACTCTTAAAAAAGGATTCAGTGGTTCAGAACCTGTTTGAGCATTAGCCTCGCCTGGGGATTCCTACCTCTAGAGAGTCTGACTTTTGTTAAGTCTTTTGTTGGGTTGAGGAATCTGTATTCTTTTTAAACTTTCACAGGCAGTTCTGTTCTGCCAGCCCTGGGAATCCCTAGATTGTATTATCAGGTTGATTGTCAGCCTTTGAAATAACGGAATTGGGGATGGCATGCCCCAGTAGGAAACAGCTGACAAAACTGGGTCATGTGTTCATCTATTTTCAAAGCACTCTATATGAACAAGTAAATAAATGAATTCACCCAAGAATGAATGTCTGAGGGGAGGGTTGTCTTGGAAATTGTGCTAGGCACTTCCTCTGACATTAATTTGGTTAATCTTCGCCACAGCCCTGTGAAAGAGAGAAGCAGCCCATGTTGAAGCCATGGAAACTGCAGCCCAGAGAAGCTTGGTCGCTCACCCAGGTCACCCAGCTGGCTAAGGGGCAGCTCCTCAGCCTCTCTCCTGCCTGGTCCTCTCCCCATCTCTGGGGGATGGATGGGGTGTCGGGGAGCAGAGTACACAGAAGCCAGCCTGTGTTCCATTAGGGAGCTCCTGGCTGCCTGGGGGAATCACTGGCTCTGCAAAATCCTTCGAAGTACTTTCTTCCATCTGGTTAAAGCTCAGATTGCTTTCCCTCCTCCTCCTTCCGGGCTGTGAGTAATGGCTCCTCTGACAGCATTCCTCTTATTTTGAGAAGCTGTGAGGAACAAAGGCCGTGGACTCACTTGAGCCACTGGAAGGCAAAGCCTGCCTTGACATTTTTGGAAACATCATCCTCCTTGGGTTACTAAATCCTTGGCTCAGCAGCTGGGGAGAGGCAGAGGACAGCTCAGAGGGGGCTGCTGTCGCAGGAAAGCCATTCTGGGGAATGGGAAGGCGGCCAGGGGCAGGGGCAAGCTGCCGTCTACTACCCACTGCCCACTGCCCTCTGCCTGACTTCGCTTCTGCTGGGCCCCTCCAAGGTTTGCAGGGGAAAGAAAAAGACAGAAAATGCCAACCTCTCCCATGGGGGTGGCCATTTCCCCCAGATTCCTTATAACAAGAACATCCAGCTTGGGGCTTCCCCGAGATTTAGGAACCAGTTCTAGAACCATTCTCTTCTCCTCCTGTTGGCCTGTGCCAAGCACCAGAGATGCAAAGACAAGTAAAGGCAAGCCCTACCCTTGGGGGCTTGTAGCCCTCTTTTCTTTCCTTACTCTCTTAGCTCCCCACTCTCCATCCCATCTTCTCTCTTCTTCCCTATACTCCATTTAATTTTCCATTTCTCTTAACAGGCTTTTTCTATTGGGTTGGTCAAGAAGTTGATTTGGATTTGTCCAAGTGGGGAAAAACCCAAACAACACTTTCTGGCCAACCCGATACATTCTCTTTCTCTTTGTCTCTCTGCATTATTGGCTTAGGATGATTCCTCACAGCTAAACTAGGAAGAAATACTTTGAGAGAGAAAGTGGGGTGGGTTCATGAACTCCACAGAGAATGACAGGAACCTTTTCAAGATGGTCTTATATCAATAAGAAGCTTTTGCCATTGGCTGTTTGTCTGAGTGTTGCTGCTGTGTAGAAAGGAAGCTGTCGAAATAAAAGAATAAACACCTGCAAGAGTCTGAAATCCTGAAGAGCCCTTGATTTTTCATGAAACAGAGAAAGTTAGAAGAAGGTATTCTATCCACGCCTGGAGAAAACGAGGGTTAGGTTAGTGACAGATCACAACCAAGGTTAGTGAGGAAAAAGCACACAGAGCATGTTGATTTGTTTTCTAATTGCATATAACTTTAAGTCATGTTTATTCCACTTTGTGGTTTTCAGTAAGGAATTTAGTGTCTCACATTTTATAGCTTAGCCAAATGGAAGCAGATGCCGGCCTTGGTGACATCCAAGGGAAGCAGATGATTGGAGAGGAGGCTTTGCTCCCCCTGGTGTCGGCTGTGGTGAGTGCAGATAAAGCGCCAAGGAGTGATGGAATACCAGTCACGAAAATTCAAGCTTATGAAATTACAGAAAGCCATTCTCAAGATGGAGTGAATCTTAACATCAGTGTCTCTTCAGCTCAAGTGAGGGGCACCCTTTTCCTTTCCTGTGCTGCTATTAGGAAGGACTTTAGAGTCACAAAACGGACAGCGCTGGCATCAGAGAAGGGAGGGAGGTGCAGGAGCCCACAGGCTGCTGGTAGGGGCTGGGGAGGGGGATGGAGGCTGGAAAAGATGCTGAGCTGGCAAATCCCTCTGGCTTCCCTGAACTGCCCAAATTAGATTTATTTTCTTTCTTAGAGGGTAGAAACCAGGAGCCTTTCCTTTCAATGTTTCCACTGTTGAGAGTGTGCCTCGCACCCGAGAGCACGTAGAAGTTGGCTCCCTGCCTCGCCAGGATCAGCACTGCGGTCATTCTATGGCCCTAAGGACTGGCCTGGGCTCTGTCTCTGGCTGACCAGGTTGTGAGTGTGTCAGAGGTGACCTAGGCTCTTGCTGACATACTCTTCAAGTCTGTAACTTTCCTGTGTTGTTTTGGTAATTTTTTTTTTTTAAGAGAGAGAGAGAAAGCTAACATAAAAGAGAAAAATCTGGAGATGCAGGACAACTTTCAGGCTGCATCTTACAGGCTTGCTGCGTTCTGGGGCTGACAGGCTCTCCTTGGCCGCTCTCAATGCTGCTTTGTATTTCTGAGCACTTGAAGGAGCCCACAGCTCCGTGAGGATAAATGTCTGTATAACCGTCCAGCCCTCTGTGGCTCACTCGCTGCTTGTCCATGTGCCGCCCGACTGCCAGGGTCTGCTGGGTGGCTTGGCCCTGGGCCCCTGGCCAACATGTCCCCAAAGACTACAGTTTCTCTCTTTCTCTTTCTCCCTCTCTCGTGTGTTAGGTGGTTTCATTATATCCTGGGCTTTGCTTCTGTAGTGATTTATTGTTAANTCTTGAGACAAGGGATGAAGATGGTGGGTCCACTGACACGTTGGCGCTTTTCACCTGCACACCAGATGGAGATACAACAGGGAGCAGAAGCAATGTGGACTGGGTGTTGGGAGAGCTGAGTTCCAAGGGTGACCTTGGTGTAGGCCTTTCCAGCTCTGGGCCTGTTTCCTTGCTTATAAAATAAGGGATTGTGGCGTGCTCAGCCACTCAGTCGGAGAAGGCAATGGTGCCCCACTTCAGTGCTCTTGCCTGGAAAATCCCATGGATGGAGGAGCCTGGTGGGCTGCAGTCCATGGGTCCCTGAGAGTTGGACACGACTCAATGACTTCACTTTCACTTTTCACTTTCATGCATTGGAAATGGCAACCCACTCCAGTGTTCTTGCCTGGAGAATCCCAGGGATGGGGGAGCCTGGTGGGCTGCCGTCTATGGGATCGCACAGAGTTGGACACGAATGAAGTGACTGAGCAGTAGCAGCCACTCAGTCATGTCTGACTCTTTGCGACTCCATGGACTGTAGCCTGCCAGGCTTCTCTGTCCATGGGATTTTCTAGGCAAGAATACTGGAGTGGGTTGCTATTTCCTTCTCCAGGGGAATCTTCCCAACCTAGGGATTGAACCCAGGACTCCCGCACTGCAGGTGGATTCTTTACTTTCTGAGCCACCAGGGAAGCCCAATGAGGGATTGGGGCTAAATATTTTCTAAGACTTTTCTAGTCAGGGGAGCAGTCCTGAAGGTCAAGCCCCATCCCCATGTTCACTGAGCGTCCATCTGCACCTCCTGGGCCTGCTCCGTCACCCTGTCCTTCCCAACCCACCTCTGCCTCTGAGAATTAGGGTCTGCTGGAGACCTGAGCAATGGTAACATATCAAAGGCTGCAGTGTCATTCTACAAGACTCAGTGTGTTTGGCTTCCTTCTCAGTCTCCCCTCTACCAGTCAATTCTAAAGGAAATCAATCCTGAATATTTATTGGAAGGACTGATGCTGAAGCTAAAGCTCCAATACTTTGGCCACCTGACTCGAAGAGCTGAATCATTGGAAAGGACCCTGATGCTGGGAAAGACTGATGGATTGAGGAGAAGAGGGGTGACAGAGGATGGGATGGTTGGATGGCATCACCGACTCAATGGACACGAGTCTGAGCAAATTTCAGGACATAGTGAAGGACAGGTTCATGAGGTCACAAAAGGTTGAACATGACAGAACAACAACAAAATGCATGTATGTGGAACCTAGAAAAATGGTACTGGTGAACCTATCTGCAGGGCAGGAATACAGATGCAGACATAGAGAACTGACAGGAAGAGAAGGGGGAGGAAGAGGAGGGTCGGGCAACTTGGGAAAGTAGCCCTGACGTACACAAACTGCCACGTGTGAAATAGCCAGTGGGAAGCGGCTATTCAGCACAGGGAGCCCAGCTCTGTGCTCTGTGACGACCTAGAGGGGAGAGATGGGGTGGGAGGAGGAGGGAGGCTCGAGAGAGAGGGGATATACACAGGTGTATGGCTGATTCACGTTGCTGTAAAGCAGAGGCCAACCCAACATTGTAAAGCAATTATCCTCCAATTAAAAAAAATGGAAGGAAACCAAGAAGCTCTGTGGTACTCTCCTCGCTCCCCAGCCTCTGCGCTACTGCCCTGCTGTCCACACTTCCTCCCCCAGCCAAGAGGGGCAGTGTCCTTTCTCTAAACATGGCCTCTTCTTTTCACCCCTGTCCTCTTACCCCCGCAGTTCCCTCCATCTGTTACACTCTGCTCATCCCTGTCTATTCTATACACAGAAATCCTCAGTTCAGTTCAGTTCAGTCGCTCAGTCGTGTCCAACTCTCTGCGACCCCATGAATCGCAGCACGCCAGGCCTCCCTGTCCATCACCAGCTCCCGGAGTTCACTCAGACTCACGTCCATCGAGTCCGTGATGCCATCCAGCCATCTCATCCTCTGTCGTCCCCTTCTCCTCCTGCCCCCAATCCCTCCCAGCATCAGAGTCTTTTCCAATGAGTCAGCTCTTCGCATGAGGTGGCCAAAGTACTGGAGCTTCAGCTTTAGCATCATTCCTTCCAAAGAAATCCCAGGGTTGATCTCCTTCAGAATGGACTGGTTGGATCTCCTTGCAGTCCAAGGGACCCTTCAGAGTCTTCTCCAACACCACACAGTTCAAACGCATCAATTCTTCGGCGCTCAGCCTTCTTCACAGTCCAGCTCTCACATCTGGAAGGACCCTCCTCCACAACCCTCTCCCAATCCCCTCCCCCACCTGGTCCTGCTGAATTAGACATTCACTCTCCCTCCCACGGACTCCTGGGATCCTTTCTGTATGCCCTCTCTTGGGATTTATCATCCAGGATTGGCATTCTGCAGCCATACGGCCTCTCTTTCTGACTGGGCTTAGCATTTTTATGTGAATCTGCCAGAGCTGGGTCTTGGGACTTCACAGTCTTGCCTCTTAAGGGGTCAGCAGTGTAGTTGGTTGGGAGGGACACCACTATGGATGATTGCAGCTTCCCCGTCAGTATCTGGGCTGGAGCTGCTGCTGCTCTGTGCTGCTTTGGGCCTGATGAGATCTAGGTTTCAGATATAACTCAGACATTTATTGTGTTATCTCTCTCGCAGTCTCAGTTGCCTCATCTGTAAAATGGGAACAAGCCCATTTCTCTTAAAAGTTGCTCATGTCCCTGAACCTGTAGCCCAGGGAACTCACATGCCCTCTTGTTTTTAAAGCCCACTGAGTTCAGAAGGAGTCCCCTTTTAGAACCTACTAGGCTATCAGCTTCCTGCTTCCTAAAGCCCTTAAGGGGAGGAGGTGAAATGCGCTGCCTCACTGAGAGCTCAGACTTTGCTCTTCGGGATAAAAGCTTCAGGGACAAACTGGAAATTTGTGGGGCCCAGCTCTGTTTCTTCTTAGCACCAGGAGGCTTCCTGCTCCAGTGGACCAAAGGCTCGGAGAGGCCCTCTGCAAACCCTACATCAGAGTTTCTGGGACATCAAATGGTCTTGAAAACCAACTGGCTTAATGATTTCAATGTACATATATTAGAGTCATGTGGATTAAATTTCTCTGAAAATACACAAGGGCTTAAAGAGCAGGGGCAGAGAATACTCAGCCCGAGAGGAATTTGTTTTCTCTTTTTCTTTTTGTGTGCCTGTGAGTGTTGTTATTGTTGCTAAAACCGAGGCATGTGGAAAACTGTTCAAGATGTGTGAGGCACTGGCTTACAGTTAGTTCTGCCGAGTTTGGGTTTTCGATGGGAATGTAGGGGCAGGAAATGAAAGGTTAAGAGGATAAAGTGGCAGCCCCACTAGGTCTGTCCCTTTGTCTTCTTAACATTTACATCAGGGTCTGGTGCCCTTGACATTCAAGGAGGCTGACAGCCTGATAAACGGGGCCAGACCTCATTGGTACCTGTGGTCAGAGGCAACTAGTGAGTCCATCTCTGGGGCTGGTAGTGTTGGACCTGGATTTCTGGGCAGGGGCTGGAGGGTGATGTCATTTCCCAGTGGCATCTCCCTGCACTCAGTGGAGATTGTGATCTTCAGTCTCCCAGGGAGTTCTTTAAAACACAGATTCTCTGGCCCCATTGCAGGCTCAGGAGATGCAGACTGAGGTATGCCAGCTCCACCTTAAGGGCCAGAAGCCGGGTCCACACCCGGGCGACAGAAGAGCCTGGGTCAGAGAGAGTCTCTTGACCAAGTTACCAGGGGCCTGATTTTAGATCTGCTGTTTTCTGGGTGCAAGCAACCCCATCCTCCACTTCCTGCTTTGCTGATCACAAAATGCATTCTTTGGTTGGCATTTTTTGATCTTTCCTAGCACCCTGAGATAGGTTCTTTCATATATACTTTGTGCGAGAGCAAACAGGTGTTTGCTGAGAGAAGGAGGCCGAGAGAGCTTTTCCCAAGGTCTCCGTCCAAGTGGCAATCTTTGGCCTTCAGACCCCTGCTTCTGTCCTTCCTGGCATGAACATCAAACAACAGGCACCACTGAAGTTGTCCCTGTGTGTATCTGCCAGCTGGTGTCCCACAAATGACACAAATATTGACCTCTCTTTTCCCATTATTCGGGATTCCCTGGTAGCTCCGCTGGTAAAGAATCCACCTGCAATGCAGGAGACCTCGGTTCGACTCCTGGGTCAGGAAGATCCACTGGAGAAGGGATAGGCTACGCACTCCAGTATTCTGGCCTGGAGAATTCCATAGACACCAAACAGCAGGCACTACTGGAGCCATCCCTGTGCATAGCTGCCAGCCAGTGTCCCACAAATGACACCAACACTGACCTCTCTTTTCCCATTATTAACATCCACAGGGCCTTACATCTGGATAGAACTCTTGGAATGCTGCCTACAGGATGGGAAAAATGGGGGTCAGGGGAGAAAGAGAGGGGAAGCAACCGAGTAGGATGTGCAGTGGGGGTCCATGCAAGTGACAGCAGGGGTTTCTGAAAGGGTCTGTGTGTTCCTGTCTGTTCTGCAGGAGGTGGAGCTCCCTGGGTCTCCAAGGCCTCTCTGTATCTCTCAGTTCAGTTGTGGCAGAAAGCACACTTGGGTCCGGTGGCTGCAGTGCAGCTCTCTCCCAGGATGCTTCCGGCTGCACTCAGACCAGCAAGAGCGACCTCGCATCAATTCTCTTGTGCCATTCTGCTCATCTGAGCCCAACTTCCAAGACCTCATTCAATGTTCCTCTTCTATGAAGCCCTCCCAAAGACTTCAGCCACAGAGATTTCTCCTTTCAAACTCTGGCTGAATTTCTGCTGTGAACAAGACATCTGGCTGGCTGCTCACAGCCACAGGGAGATGAGACTAGCATTCAACAAGTGAGGGGAGCCATGGGCCTAAGTGACTCCAACACAAGGTAGAAAGGGACTCGGGCCACCAGAGAGAGAGGGCTTGGGCAGGGTAAGGGCATTTTAGGCTAGGAGAAGGATCCGGAAAGCCTTCATGGAGAAAGTGGTCTTACAAAGATGAACATAATTAACACCAGGTTGTATTTTGTCTTGCATTGTTTTTTAATTGTTTCAAGGATTTTAGTGTCAATTCTTCAACTAGCCTGTGAGTTATTTGAGAGTAAAACCAAGTCTTACTCATACCAATATTTTGCAGAGTCTAGTAAAACATATTAACAGAAGCTTAATAAACAAATATTGGTCAAAACAAATTCCATCTGAGAAAAGCCAGTTCCAATTAATCTTTAACTCTTCATACCATGTAAAGGATATGGATGCTGTACTTTCCTATAAAATAGAAATTAACAGTATATTGTAAATCAACTATACTTCAAAAAAATAAATGTTAAAAAAAGAATATAGATGATGTGCCTTTTATGTCTGGGCTGGCTGAGAGAGGTTCAAACCATTAATTCAATCTTTCAAAGTATGTTCTTTTGAGCATCATACCCTGATTTCTGTAAGACAATAAAGTAGACAGCTACTATCCATCTGATAAATGTTATAAAAAGAAGATATATATTTCTATGGGTACAACTAATCTAGTGATGGGAAGGGATGGTCAGAGAAGGCATCTCAGGGGAAGTGATATTTAAGTTGATTAAAGAATGTGAAAGAGGACTTTGAATTCCAGCCACTATGAAAGCTAGATAAAATACATGAAACAATTATATTCAGGGACCAGCCAGCAGTCAGGACAGAGCTCAATACTGGAATAAAGGGAAGCACAGGCACGCAGCCCACATTCACTCAGCTTTCTCAATGAGCGTACTTTCCTGCACAGGGAACAAGGGTCCAGACAGAGAACAGCGGACTTGCTGGGTGGAGGAAGCAGGCATTGGAATGGGGACTGAAAAAATGACCAGGATTTGGTGGGGGCAGGTAGAAAGGAGACAGTCACAGAGAAAAAGGCCCCCAAACTCTGCTAACATTTTCCCTCAGGGTCCTTGGATGACCCCTAAGCTGTGCATGTATGGTGTGAGACTCTGGAAAATTTATCAGAGAAGTGGGACAGAGATTTTAGAGGCTTCCCAGTACTTGGGAGATGTTGAGGTTCATGTCTAGTCAAAAATAAATTTTAATGAATGCTGTGGGCTTTTAGTTGAGATCCCCCCAAATTCATGCCTTTGGAGTAAAGACTGTGCCTTAGGAGTAAGTGAAAGAAAATGTTAATCGCTCAGTCATGTCCAACTCTTTGTGACCCCAAGGACTGTAGCCTGCCAGTCCCCCCTGTTCATAGAATTCTCCAGACAAAAATTCTGGAGTAGGTAGCCGTTCCCTTCCTCAGGGGATCTTCCCGACCCAGAAGTTGAACCCAGGTCTCCTGCATTGCTGTCAGACTCTTTACCGTCTGAACTATCAGGGAAGCACCCTAGGAGTAAGGGTAAAACTAGATGATACCTGCCCTAACCAAGGCCCAAGCCAAGCTGCAGTAAATTCTAGGTTTCACCAGTGTTCTAATTGCCTATCAGAACAAAATGTAGCATTATCTAAAGGAGGGTAGCACAATCTACAGCTTCTACTGTGTACTAGTCACAATATTCTGCACAGAATTTAAAAATATACACTAAACAGGCAAAGAATCAGGAAAAAGTGACTGGTAACCATAAAGTAAAACAGGCACTAGAAACAGAGCCAGAGATGGTCCAGATATTGGAGTTAGCCAAGAAGGTTTTCAAAATCACTGTTATTAATATGTTTTAAAAAATAGAGTAAAAGATGGACAAATGGGAGAAAGATTATTTTAATAGAATTAGAGTCTATAAAAAATCAAACAGAGATTCAGGAATTACAAAATAAAACATATGTAATTAAGAATACATTGGATGTAAAAAAATTTAAAAAAAAGAATGCATTGGGTACATTTATCTGCACAATACACCTCATGAATATATGATGTATGCTGCTGCTGCTAAGTCACTTCAGTCATGTCTGACTCTGTGTGACACCACAGACAGCAGCCCCCGTCCCTGGGATACTCCAGGCAAGAACACTGGAGTGGGTTGCCATTTCCTTCTCCAATGCATGAAAGTGAAAAGTGAAAGTGAAGTCGCTCAGTTGTGTCTGACTCTTCGCCAGGCTCCTCCATCCATGGGATTTTCTAGGCAGGAGAACTGGAGTGGGGTGCCTTTGCCTTCTCCAAATTAACATTATTAACAGAATAAAGAAGAACCACATAACATCTCAATATTTGCAGAAAAAAACTGATAATATTTCATAACTATTTATATACACACACACAAATAAACCTCAGAAAACTAGAAACAGAAGAAAACCTCCTTAATCTGGTGATATCTACAACAAACAAATGAATAAACTATAGTTAACATCTTATTTACAGATTTCTCAAGACAAGCTGGAATCAAGATTGCCGGGAGAAATATCAATAACCTCAGATATGCAGATGACACCACCCTTATGGCAGAAAGTGAAGAGGAACTAAAAAACCTCTTGATGAAAGTGAAAGAGGAGAGTGAAAAAGTTGGCTTAAAGCTCAACATTCAGAAAACGAACATCATGGCATCCGTTCCCATCACTCCATGGGAAATAGATGGAGAATCAGTGGAAACAGTGTCAGACTTTATTTTTTGGGGCTCCAAAATCACTGCAGATGGTGATTGTAGCCATGAAATTAAAAGATGCTTACTTCTTGGAAGAAAAGTTATGACCAACCTAGATAGCATATTCAAAAGCAGAGACATTACTTTGCTGACTAAGATCCGTCTAGTCAAGGCTATGGTTTTTCCAGTAGTTATGTATGGATGTGAGAGTTGGACTGTGAAGAAGGCTGAGTGCCGAAGAATTGATGCTTTTGAACTGTGGTGTTGGAGAAGACTCTTGAGAGGCCCTTGGACTGCAAGGAGATCCAACCAGCCCATTCTGAAGGAGATCAGTCTTGGGATTTCTTTGGAAGGAATGATGCTAAAGCTGAAGCTCCAGTACTTTGGACACCTCATGCGAAGAGTTGACTCATTGGAAAAGACTCTGATGCTGGGAGGGACTGGGGGCAGGAGGAAAAGGGGATGACAGAGGATGAGATGGCTGGATGGCATCACCAACTCGATGGACATGAGTCTGAGTGAACTCCAGGATTTGGTGATGGACAGGGAGGCCTGGCGTGCTGCGATTCATGGGGTCGCAAAGAGTTGGACACAACTGAGTGACTGAACTGAACTGAACATCTTATTTAATTATGAAATATAGTCTTCCCTTTAACAAGGGAAATAAGAAAAGCATGTTCAGTATCACAACTTCTATTCAACCTAGAACTGCACATCCTAGCTACTGCAATTAGGCAAGAAACAGAAATAAAAGCTACGAAGATTAGAAAAGAAGAAATAAAACTAACAATTAATTCAGATGATCTGCTTGTATACATAAAAATGTTAAGAATCTACAGACACACAATAGAAATAAATGAGTTTAGTAAAATTGCTGGATATAATGTAAATACACAAAAATCAGTTGTATTTTACTATACTATCAAAATGAAATAAAAGCATTCCAATTTTAAAAAAGAACAGTCCCTCTTAATTAGCATAAAATACCAAATCCCTAGGAACCAAAGTAATAACAGGTATGCAAGAATTTTACACTGAAAATTTCAAAGCACTTATTAAGAGGAGAAATTTTAAAAACTAAGTAAGTATGGAGAAGGAAATGGCAACCCACTCCAGTATTCTTGCCTGGAAAGTCCATGGACAGAGGAGCCTGGCGGGCTGCAGTCCATGGGGTCACATGACTAAGCACGTGTGCATGAGGGTGGAGGGTGACGGGTTGGTAGCAATAAACTGGTAGAACTAAAAAAAAAAACAAAAACTAAATAAGTGAAGGTATATACATGTTCATAGATTGGAAGACTAAGTATTAATAAGACTTCATTTCTCCCCAAATTGATTTATAAATTCAACGTAATCCCAATCAAAATGTCAGCAAGTTTGATGAGGGGAAATTGACAAGCTGATTCTAAAATTCATAGGAAAACACAGAAGACCTAGGATAATCAAAACAATCTTGTCAAAGAGGAATAAATGTGAAGAATTCACATTACCTAACTTCCAGACTTTCTCTGAAGCAAAGTAACCAAGGCAGCTTTCTATTTTATAGATTAGAATAGAGGCTAGAAATAGACCCATACGTATAGGGGTCACCTGATTTTCAACAAAGATGACACTACAATTCAGTGGGAAAATAGTCTTTTAACAAGTGGTGCTAGATCAACTGGATATCCATATTTTAAATTAAAAAAAAAACACCTTTGACCTTTATCTCACATCTCACACAAACATTTATTTGAGATGAACCACTGACTTAAATGAGGAAGCAAAAACATCAAACTTCTGGAAGAAAAAAGAGGGAAAAAGATACTTCTGGAAAGTATCTTCATGATCTTGAGAGAAGCAAACATTTCTTAAATGGGACACACAAGACACTATAAAAAGAGTGATAAATTAGACTTTATTAAAGAACTTCTGTTCATAAAAAGACACCATTAAGGAAATGAGAATGCAAGCCACAGACAGGGAGAAGTTCTTTGCAATGCTTTTCTCTGACAAAGGATTTGTATATAGAATATATATATATTTTAAGTGGTATAAATTATCAAGAAAAATACACACAACACAATTTTAAAAATGGGGAAAAGACTGAATCAGACACATCATAAAATAGGATACCAAAATGGCCAATAAATTCACAAAAAGTTACTCAACATTGTTAGTCATTAGGGAAATGCCAGTTAAACCCACCTTGAGATACTACTGGGTTGGTACAAAAGTAACTGTGGCTTTTACATTGTTGAACCTTGCTGTTTGATATTGGAATACATTCTTAAATAAATGGGGTGCGTGTGAAAATGTCCTACAACTGATTTGTAGTGATGGCTGCACAACTTGGTAAATTTCAGAAGAAATCACTGAGCTGACACTTGAAATGAGTAAATTATATAACATGTAAAATATAATCCAACAAAGTTATATAGGAAACAGGAGGCTGACCATTCCTGTCTCCTGACTGCCCCCGCCCCAGGGAGGTCCTCTCCCCACACTTAGCCTTCTCTCACTTCCCTTTGCCCCCCTGTGGCCTGTGTTTCAGCTTCAAGCACACATATCCATCCTTGCAGAGACACCCACCTTCCACAGCTCTCCCAACAGCCACAACCAGAAGTGCTGCCCTTGCTAATGAGAGCCTGGGGCCCTGAGAGGGGATGAGAGGCGGTGATTACTGGTTCTTGGTGCCTGCTGCCTGTGTTGTCTCATAACCAGAAGAAAGAGGGTGTTCATTCCCATTTCTCAGATGAGAAGATGGAGGCCTATGAAGGGGATGCTCATGGTTTCAAAGACAAGGCAGGTCCTAGGCAGCCCCTGACCTGCCAGGACAGGAAGTCAAGGCCCTGGGAAGGGGGGCATTTGCATGCGAGGGCCTGTGCTGTCAGCCCATGGAGGGGCTGGGTAGGGGGAGGCGCAGGGCTATGAAGGGGGGTGGGGAGGGGTGGCAGCTCTCACTCACCACTTCCTGCCGCTGATGTCATGCTGCTGCACCGTGTAGCCAAAGAAGGCGGCCCTGGAGCCGGGGATGACTCGGGGCTTCTTGGTGTCCATGTTGAAGGTGGCCGTGAACCCTGAGCGGGGAGGAGAGAGGTCAGGCAGGCGGATATCCTGGTCCCAGGGCCGTGACCGGCAACCCCCAGAGGATCACCTACCTTGGAGGGTCTCGGCCATGGATGGAGTAAGTACCCCTATCCTTGGGGAGCCCCCAGTGTTGGGTAACATAGTCGCTGTTCGGGGAGCCAACAATCGGATGGGAAAGGTCCAGCCCCTGCCCTGGGGGAGCCAATCTGATAGGGGAGGCACAGGCCTAAAGCCTCCTCTTAGAGACCAGGCAGGTCTGAAGGGTAAGACCTTGTCCTTCCCCGAAAGAATCCCTGGGCCTCACAGTGAAGGGACAGTGCCTGTCCTCCTCCATCACTCCTTCCTCTAACTCTGCTTCTAACTCCTGCTGGTCTCCTCTTGCGTGTGTTTTTTTTTTTCTTTTTTCCCTGTCTTTTCCCTCCCTTCTCCTCCTTCTCTCTCTACTCCTCTCTTCTTTCACCTCCGACTGCTAAGTGGTCAGGGAGCTGACTTCCCACCTCTCTTGCCACCCCCTTTGCCCCAGCCAGGCCTGGGGTCCTAGTGGCCACGGCTCCGGTGCTGCTGGCTGATCCTCTCCTTCTGAATCTACCTGCAAAGCTCCACCTGGCTTCAGCCAGGGCCACTGCAGCTGAGGCACAGCAGGGAAAGTCCCGTAAAACCCTTTCACTGTGGCCCCTAACTGGTCAATTAACTGATTCAGCCTAGTGGAAAGCCTTGAGGCAGTTGGACATGACTTAGTGCCTGAACAACAACAACAATTAATAGAGCACAGCAGACAGAATATCATTGCCATTCCTCTCATGTGTTAACCACCATTGCCTTATTTACAAAGCCCAGCCACCAATGAACTTATCAGCCTGGTCAGCAGCAGGCAGCCCTGGGGAAGAGGGGCCCGACCAGGTGAGCACGGGGGGTGAAGGATCACTGGTCCTTGGCCAGTGTGGGCACGTCACAGAGCAGAGAGAGACACTGGTGTCACCTGCGGAACTCTCCAACTCTGCCCCAGAAATGGTACACACACATGCATGCATGCCCATTCAGAGAGGCACGTATGTGCACGCACACATGCCCACACATGGATGTGCACACACACTTACATGCACAGGCCATACACATTCCCTGACTGCAGGGGAAACACTTTATCTGGCTCCCTGGGGCCCCTTGGAAATGTCCTCTGGTGGTCCGTGGTCCTCCCATTCCTGTACCCAAGCCCAGCAGAGTGAGGGGACCCTGAGCAAGAGGCAGGTGTGCCTGGCAGTCAGGAAATCCAGAGCCACCCCACCACTCCCAGGCCGGCAGAGAGGTGAGGGCCAGTGAGCTGAAGAGTGTACATTGTGTCTTCAAGGTCTTCTCCACTATCAGTGCATCTTGGGCAAACATGGCTGGAAGGATCCTTCCAAGACCTGCTGGATCTCATGACTCCAGCTCCATACCCTCCATCGGTTTCCCAGCAACCCACAGTCAAAGCCAAACTCCTTACCTGCCAGGCCCTGTGATTCCCCAAAGGAACCGCAGCTGGTTCCCTCTGCCCCTCATTTACTCTTGCCCCCCTTCCTTCTGCTCTAGTCACACTGTCCCTTTCCTGTTATTAGAATGTGTCAGACCTGTCCCTGCTCAGCACCTTTGCCCTGGCTGCCTTTCCTTCCGCCTGGATGCTCCTCCCTGAGTTACTAGCAGGGCTTACTCCCCCGCATCATTAGGGTCCCTGTTTCAATGTCATCTTGTCCATCACCAGGACACCCTGTCACTCTCGTCTCTTTCTTCATTTGTCTTCATAGCACTTATCCCTAACATGTTACAGAGTTATCTGATTGTCACACAGCTGATATTTCATAATATTCTTATGTCCTCTAAGTGCCGAGAGACACTGCTGAGTGTCATATACTTAGTGCCTTGAATCAAGATCTAGGTCATGGTCAGTGGTCAACAAGATACTGATGGAATGCTTAGAGACCAGGACCTGCATTTTGTCTGGGATGCTCTCTCCCCTCAATGAGGAACAGGAGGAAAAATATTTACTGAGCACTAATGTATTCCTGGCACTATTCTAGGTATCCAACAGTAATTTTATATTACTTATTTAAATCACACACCAACCCTGTGAAATAGATATTATCATATCTCTGGGAGGTTAATTTACCCCGAATTGCTCAGCTGGGAGGAGGTTAGAACACTTCCATGATGAGACTGCTTGGGGCTCTAGGCTCTGTGTTACCCCTGGGAGAGGGGGCAGGAACATTGTTTTCAGAGAAAGGGGTCTCCTTTCTTGACCTCAGGTCCCACCTCCTATGTCTTCTTTGGGTTTGGTTGGGGTCAACAGATGGGAGAGGAGCCAGCAGCCCTGTACTCCTCCATTCACTCTGGGGGGCTCCATCTAGGACAGGTCCTATCTCCCCCAGTGCCCACAACCCCAACCCCTTGGGACAAGATTAGCGAAATCTGGCCACAGGGAGAGGACAAACAGTCTAAAGGCCGGGGCATTAAGTTACAAAGTGCTGGCTTCTCCCTCAAGTTGGCATTTGCTTTTGACCAAACGAACCAACCAGAGTACGGATTTCCTAAAAGTGATGTCAAGTCTGACACCCTGGACCTTGCCTCCTGACAAGATCTCTGGACTGCTCCCCGGATGGTGGATGAGCTTTCATTCTCTGGGAATGTACTCTTCTCAGAGACTTACGGACCCCCAAGCACCAGCAAAAGAAAACAAAATTGTTTCTGATGGGAATCAGCAGGCCGATTGCAGAGACTCCGGGAGCCTGGCTGGGCAGCTGGCCACTTCACTGCCCTTGATATTGATGACAGATGGGGAAAAAGCCACAGTTCCTGGGCTTGCTCTCCTGTGGACTGTGGCCAAAATTACATCAGCTGCTGCTCCCTTTCTCAGGAGCTTATCTTTCTTTTGAAGAAGCATCAGCCAGTCTCAGGAAGGCAGGGAATCCACAGCGTGGAGTGCGAGCACCACTGGGTCTCAGACCCACTATCCAGGCCAAGGCAGAGGCCACCAACCCGTCCCCAGGCGGGGCGGCCCCATCCCAGCTGCTGAGGCATGCCGGCCGACACATGTCCAGACCGCCTGTGCTCCCCGGGGCGTGAACACTAGAGCTTAGGGAGGCTCAGCTGAGCAGCAATGCTGGCCACTCCACCCTCTCCCAGGACCAGCCCCACTGCTGCCACTAGCTTCCCAAGGGTCTTGGGAGAAACTTCACAGTCCCCACCTGGCCCCAGCGCCCTCTGAGCCTCCCTAGCCTCTTGTCAAGGTTTCCTCTGGCTTCCTGTGGCCCAGGCCCCAGGGCTGTCTTTCTGCTCCCACTTGGCTTCCTCCTGTCTTGGGGCCTTTGCACATGCTATTTCTTCTGCCAGAATCTCTCTGATGAACTTCTCGGAGAAGTTCTGATCTTCTGATCTGATCTGCTCTTCTCCTTCAGATCTCAGCACACATGTCCCATCTTCCACCTTCCCAGGGAGCTCCCCTGACCACCCTCACTCCACCATTACATCAAATCTTGTCTAATGATCTCAACACCCCTTGAATTCACTAACAGGTGCCCCACGACCCCTCCTTTAGAATTACCTGGTTAGTAATTATACAGAGCAGGTGTGATCATTTGGTTAGGCCACTCTCCCCACCAGGACAGTGGTGCCATGAAGGCAAGATGGGGTCTGTGTTGCTGGACCCAGCACCGAGGTGGGGGCTGGCCTCAAACACTGCTGAGCCACCTGAGGAAACCTCAAAGAGAGAAAGTACAAGGTGGCCACCTGAGTGCCAGGATTGGGAGAGACAGCTGTGGGCCAGGGGGTCAGGAAGCCTCTGGAGATATGACCTGGCCTTGAAAGGTGATGTGCAGCAATCAGCGAGGTGGCCCAGAGGCAGGAGTTCATAGAGTGAATGCGGGGCTGTCAAAGGAGAAGAGAACAGCCTTTCTGGCCCAAAGTGTCAGGAATGGCCTGGTTCCTCCTGCCCTCCTGCCAGACTCTCTGAGGGCGAAGCTAGGCCTAGAGAAAGCGTGGTCTTGAGTTTGGGGTGGGGGCTTGTTAGAAGCCTGGCTCCAACATTCATTCATTAATGGCTGACCCTGGGCCAGGGACTACTCCTTTCTGGTCCTCTGTTTACTCATCTATACAATGGGAATAATAATGCCAACCTCAATATGTGGGTAACAAGATTGAATGCAGTAACTAACCTGTGGCAGAGCTTGGTGCATGGACAGCACTCAGCAGATCTTGGAACTGAATCAAATCTCCCTGCCCCAGTGCCTTTGCCCACACTGTCCACCCTGCCTGAAGGCCTTTCTTCCCTTCTTCTTAAAGCACTGAGGCTCAGCTCTGATGTCACCTCTTTACAACATTCAGAGTAACCTTCCTCTGGGCGGCTCACAGCCTGTCGCTTTCTAACGTGGATGACAGGAGTTTCCACATCTTCCCTGCTCTCTTCTCCAGCTATACACTATTCAGGGCAACATCCAGGAATGACTTTTTATCTTTTTACCCTTGCCCTTTACTAGGAATATGCAGAGAGACTTGTCTGATGGATTTCTCACCATCTGAGAACCTGTTCCCAGAATGAGGACCTGTTGGCCTTTTTCTCCTTAGTTTACTTCCTAGCTCTCTGACTGGTACAGACAGTTCCCTACCATTTAGATAATAACAAGAAAAATTCCAGCGTACGTGCATAGAGAATTCACTAGGCACCAGGTACTATGCTAAGTGTATTTAATCCTCACAACAACTTTTAAGTGTATGTATTTCTTTTTGGCTGTGCTGGGTCTTCGTGGCTGCATGTGGGCTTTCTCTGGTTGTGGTGAGGGCTTCTCATTGCTGTGGCTTCTCTTTCTTGTGGAGCACAAGATCTAGGGTGCATAACCTTCAGTTGTTGTGGCACACGGACTTAGTTGCCTCTCAGTATGTGGGATTTTCCCGGACCAGGGATCGAGACGATATCCCCTACGCTGGCAGGAAGATTCTTACCCACTGGACCACCAGGGAAGCCCCCAAAACAACCTTTTGAAGTAAGTATATCATTATTCTCACTCTACAGGTGAGGAAGCTGACGCACAAAGAAGGCAGGTAGCTAGGAAGTGGAAGGATGCACTCGGAGGCCTCATGAGTCCTGCCCCAGCCTACCTCCCACCATCAAGCCTTCCTCTCCACTGTGGTCACTTGAGCTCCTCACTGCGGTGGTCTTATCCAGGTTGATCCTCCTTCCACCTGCCCCTTCTTAAAAACGCACTCATCCTGGGTCCCACACCCTCAGATTCTTCTCACTAGAGAGCAGTCAGGTGCATCCCTGATCACAGCAGGTGGAATACACAGGACCAGGTGCATTAGATGGATGCAGCCAGAGTCCCAAGGACCTTGAAAGTCTGGATGAAGCACCAGAACTGACAGCAGGAGAAAGCTATCCTGGGGAACCTGAGAGTGACCATCTCTCAGGCACCATCCATCTGCCAAGCCTCTGCTCATTCTCTGGGTCCTGCTCCGGGTTGCAGACACACCTGTGTAAGCAAGAGCTTTCATTTGCCTTGGATGGTGGGAGCTGGGATGGGGGTGATGGAGGATGAAATATTATCAGAACGCTTCCCAGTTCTACGTGGGCCTCAGGAATCTTCAGGTCTAAAAGCAAATCACAGATAGGAAACTGGGGGTGGGGGGCGGTGTGGCATGGCAGGAGAAAAGACCCTGACTCTGGCCAAGTAAGAAGAAATGGTAACGTGGACCTCCTTCTGCTATGGAAAACACAATCACACATTCCAGCCTGAGTCGAATGAGCTCTAGACGCCTGACTGATTTTCATCCTCTATTGCTGCTGCTTCTGCTGCAGCAAATACCAAAAACGTGATGGTTCTGGCTCCGTCATCATCCCAGCTGTCTTATCCTTCTTCTTTGGGGCCACTGTTTCAAAGACAGGCATCTAAGAAGGCAATGCTAGTTTTGGGAGCATTGCTGGCAAGGCCGGAGTCACCTCCCCATCTCTAGGCCCCTGTAGAAGGCACAGGTGATATATAAGAGAAGAGATGGGGGGTGGGGAGAATGTGATCCCCTCATCAGAGAGGCTTCTGCTCATTGGAGGAGGAAGGCCTCCACTGGAGAGGAGGCGGCTGCAGGTCAGGTAGCCCTCTGACTCTGGGGATCCTGCCCTTGAGGGCTTGCTGCCCTCACAGGAGACCTAGTAACTATGCCTTCCCTCTGGAAGCTTCCAGTGGATGGAAATCTGGACTCTGCCCTTGAGAACTGCTGGGGCATCAGGGGAATGACACTGGATTGTGAGTCTCCTTCTGCCTACACCTCCATTCATGGAGGGGTTTAGAGAATAGTTAAATGTTGAAGTTAAAACTCAATGCTGAAATCTTGAGAAAGAAGAATGGAACTGGAGGAATCAACCTGCCTGACTTCAGGCTCTACTACAAAGCCACAGTCATCAAGACAGTATAGTACTGGCACAAAGACAGAAATATAGATCAATGGAACAAAATAGAAAGCCCAGAGATAAATCCACGCACCTATGGACACCTTATCTTTGACAAAGGCGGCAAGAATAACAATGGAGAAAAGACAATCTCTTTAACAAGTGGTGCTGGGAAAACTGGTCAACCACTTGTAAAAGAATGAAATTAGACCACTTTCTAACACCATACACAAAAATAAACTCAAAATGGATTAAAGATCTAAACATAAGACCAGAAACTATACAACTCCTAGAAGAGAACACAGGCAAAACACTCTCCGACATAAATCACAGCAGGATCCTCTATGACCCACCTCCCAGAGTATTGGAAATAAAAGCAAAAATAAACAAATGGGACCTAATTAAAATTAAAAGCTTCTGCACAACAAAGAAAACTATAAGCAAGGTGAAAAGACAGTCTTCAGAATAGGAGAAAATAATAGCAAATGAAGCAACTGACAAAGAATTAATCTCAAAAATATACAAGCAACTCCTGCAGCTCAATTCCAGAAAAATAAACAACCCAATCAAAAAATGGGCCAAAGAACTAAATAGACATTTCTCCAAAGAAGACATACAGATGGCTAACAAACACATGAAAAGATGCTCAACATCACTCATTATCAGAGAAATGCAAATCAAAACCACAATGAGGTACCATTTCACACCAGTCAGAATGGCTGCGATCCAAAAGTCTACAAGCAATAAATGCTGGAGAGGGTGTGGAGAAAAGGGAACCCTCTTACACTGTTGGTGGGAATGCAAACTAGTACAGCCACTATGGAGAACAGTGTGGAGATTCCTTAAAAAACTGCAAATAGAACTGCCTTATGACCCAGCAATCCCACTGCTGGGCATACACACCGAGGAAACCAGAATAGAAAGAGACACATGTACCCCAATGTTCATCGCAGCACTGTTTATAATAGCCAGAACATGGAAACAACCTAGATGTCCATCAGCAGATGAATGGATAAGAAAGCTGTGGTACATATATACAATGGAGTATCACTCAGCCATTAAAAAGAATACATTTGAATCAGTTCTAATGAGGTGGATGAAACTGGAGCCTATTGTACAGAGTGGAGTAAGCCAGAAAGAAAAACACCAATACAGTATACTAACGCATATATATGGAATTTAGAAAGATGGTAACGATGACCCTGTATGTGAGACACCAAAAGAGACACAGATGTATGGAACAGTCTTTTGGACTCTGTGGGAGAGGGAGAGGGTGGGATGATTTGGGAGAATGGCACTGAAACATGTATAATATCATATCTGAAATGAATCGCCAGTCCAGGTTTGATGCATGATACAGGAAGCTCGGGGCTGGTGCACTGGCATGATCCAGAGGGATGGTATGCAGAGGGAGGAGGGAGGGGGGTTCAGGATGGGGAACACATGTGCACCCATGGTGGATTCATGTTGATGTATGGCAAAAGTAATACAATATTGTAAAGTAATTAGCCTCCAATTAAAATAAATAAATTTATATTTAAAAAAAAACCAACTCAATGCTGAGCAATGGGACTTCTCTGGTGAGTCAGTGGTTAAGACTCTGCCTGCCAATGCAAGGGACATGGGTTTAATCCCTGTTTTGGGAACATCCCACCTGCTCCAGAGCAACTAAAGCCTGGGTGTCAGAACTGCGGAGCCTACATGCCTGTGCAGTTAGAAGCCCGTGTACCACTAGAGAGAGTCTTTGCACAGCGATGGAGACCCAGTGAAGCCAATAAATGAGTAAATAAAAAGATAAGAGTAAACACTGAGTGCCATGAGTTCCACACTTCTCCCCATTCCAAGACTCCAAGCCATGTGAAGATAAGGATGGGGTTTTGTTTATCTCTTTATTCCCACTGCAGGGGTTGGGACACAGAGATCGTCAGTAAAACGTGTTGAACTAAAGTAGAAGGTTCATTTCCGCCTAACAACAATAAACAAAGCCTGCGACACCTCCCCACTTAACTCTGGGCTGAGCCATATGAGGCAGAAATGAAAGCTTGCCAGTTTCCATCCGGAATCTTAGGACGCCAACATCTTGTCTGTTTCTGCTTGCTCACTTGCACTGCGGCCATCAATGTGAGAAGTATTTGCTCAGGCTGGCCCACATATCCCAGAAAAAGGAGGAGAAACATTTGGAGCTGAACTCCATAACCATACCTGGCTGGGGTCAGCTATCCACTCAGATGTACGAGCAAGCCCTGTGAGGCCAGCTGGCCTCTCAGTTGAGCTTAGCTTAGGTCAGCTGGACGTCCAGCTGATCCAGACAAGTGAACTAAATAATGATGTGTGTCACTCAGATTTGGCGGGGGCGGGGTGGGGGGTTATTTGTTACATAGCATTATTGTAGCAATTGGTAACTGACTCAGTCTGGCTCTTAAATGGTGGACAGTGAGGGAGGAGGCGGAACATGAGTTACCTACTGGGGACTCACGGTGATTGGGGTAGTAACTCGGTCATTCCCTTCTCAAGAGCTCACAGGGAGGCCTGGACCGAGCCCGTCAGGAAGCAGTGTGGCCTAGCAAGCGGGTCATGATCTCTCCTTCCTGAGTCACGTGCTGAGCCTTACAGCTGGGCTGTCCTGCTTCATCAGGACACAGGAATGGCTGACGCGGGAACAGCAGACACATAGATCCCTAGCATCAATTCTAGGGCTCAGGGCCCTTCTGTACCTCGTTTTCTCTCTGACTCACGGCCATGGGACATGAAACCCGCCCCCCAACTCACAGTTTACCACAGGGCCAAAAATGCTGTGCAACAAATGTGTTATCAGGGAAGGGTCACTTATTAGGATTTTATTCTTAAGAACAAGCAGGGATCTTAAAGATCAAATAGCCTAGAGGTCTCAAAACTTTGTTTTTTTTTTGGCAGTGAATCCCACCTTTTGAGAACAAAATCTATACATAAGCAAACACAGGAAGCTGAGGCTGGACTTAGGGACAGTGGACAAGGAGTAGCTCCCACCTGCAGGAACAGTCCTAAGAGAGTTCTTTGAACCCTAGGGTATCCTGGAACATAGTTTGAGAACCACCTAATTGTATTTAGGACCCTTGCTGTTACCAGTGAGAGAACTCAGGCTAGAAAAGGGGTGGGGATCTACCTAAGGTCATGAGCTTTTCTTTTTTCATGCCTGTCTTTATTCACCACCATTCCCTCCATATAACCCTCCTCTACAATCTTTCAATTCCACAAGTGTCTATTTGGGGCTATGAAGCTCCAGGTTTCATGCTGGGAATCGGGGACACCAAGTCAAATAAGACATGACCTACGGTCTTCAGAGTCTGCAGCCACGTGGGTGAGCCAACAGCCATGCTCACATGTCACCAGAGCCCAAAGTGAAGCCCTGCAAAGGTTGGACCATGGCACAGGGTGATCTGCATTCAAATCAGCTTTGTTGCTACATTTGCCTAGTAGCCACAGAGAGTCACTACGCCTTTCTGGGCCTCCGTGTCCCCTTCTGTCAAATGAGAGGGTTGTCCTATTCCCTTCTACCTAAGGCCCAACCCCGGCACGCGTCAGAGAGATTCTCTAGAGCAAACATACAACCATTTTCCAGTTGTCGACACGCAAGCATCTGTCTTGAGTCTCTGCAAACAGAACTGGAGGCCAGGCCGTGTGGAGGAATGCAAGCTCATCTTAATGTTGGCTGAAGTCAAATACACTTAGGAAGGGAACTCTCCAGGCAAAACTGATTATATTTTGCATTCCCAAGCCAAAGGGGGAGAACTAAAGAAAACTGTCATCTAACACTCTACATTATCCAGGCCCAGCTCTCATTCTCCTTGCTTGAACCATGGAGACCTGGCCCCAGGGCCCTACTTCCCTGGCTGTGGCTTCTGGGCACACCCAGATATCAAAGGGATGGAGGCCTTAGTACGGGTCCAGGCAATGTGGTCATCTTTTCAAGAAACCCCAGCTGTGCCCTGGAGTTGGACTGTGTTGCTAAAACCTCAGTGAGAAAATTTATTTATTTATTAAAATATTTATTTTTGGTTATGCTGGGTCGGTCTTAGTTGCAGCACGTGGGATCTAGTTCCCTGACCAGGGTTTGAACCCAGTCCCCCTACATTGTCAGCATGGAGTCTTAGCCATTGGACCACCAGGGAAGTTTATCAATGAGGAAATTTAGAGCAAATGGGCAGGAGACATAGTTCCCTTCAGACTCCTCTTATTTCAAAACTTGAGGATGCCAGTGGTGTGTATTAAATACTTGATTACCTGGTTATTTGACCTTGCACCAAAACTCTTCTCTCCCTCGAATCTTCTAGTTTTAGAAGGGAGACATGGCTGGAGCGTCACTGTCAGGATCAAAGGCCAGAGGATGGACTCCTGAGTTTAGGACAGCTGGTTCTAGAACTCAGAGAAGGGGGTATGGGAATATAATACCCGACTCCTGAGAATTAGGGCTGCTGTGGTGAGCGGAAGTAGGCTGGGCACCAGAAGACCTGGGTCCCCTCCTGGGTTCTGCCACTGACTGGCTGAACGTTGAACAAGCTACTTCTCCCCAGGCCCCGATCTCCATTATAGAAAATGAGGAAGCTGGACTAGGTGGTCTAAAAACCTTTACAGACAGGATATTCTGAGTCTGTGTGACCTTTTCCTCTGGATTCACTTCCAAAGTCATCTCCCTTCTCCGGGGGAGGAGTAGGCAGGTGATACAGGGGCACTTCAAGGGGCAAGCAGATAGCCATCACCCCTGTGGGTCTCTATCAGGTAGCCTGCCGGGACTGGGGTCAACAGGAAGGCATGCCTTCCCTCCTCAGTAGTATTTGGGTCCAATACAAGTTGCCCCTCAGCTTCAAACCACTTATGAAAGGGAGCTGTGACACCCTCTTGCCTGCCCTCTAGTGGCTCAGCCCTGAACCGGCACTGCTCTGCTACGAGGGCTGGAGGTCGCGATCAGGTGGGGGAGGTCTGGTGACGCCAAGCCAGTTTTACCACCAGG
>SJYQ01004053.1:36075-94026 GCA_006410935.1 Redunca redunca
GAAGGAGATCAACCCTGGGATTTCTTTGGAAGGAATGATGCTAAAGCTGAAACTCCAGTACTTGGGCCATCTCATGTGAAGAGTTGACTCATTGGAAAAGACTTTGATGCTGGGAGGGATTGGGGGCAGGAAGAGAAGGGGATGACTGAGGATGAGATGGCTAGATGGCATCACTGACTTGATGGACATGAGTCTGAATGAACTCCAGGAGTTGGTGATGGACAGGGAGGCCTGGTGTGCTGTGATTCATGGGGTCGAAAAGACACGACTGAGCGACTGAACTGAACTGAACTGAACTGAACTGAATGGAGAAGCAGACACAGAGAACAGACTTATGGACATGGGGAGAGGGGAGGAGAGGGTAAGATGTATGGAAAGAGTAACATGGAAACTTATATTACCATATGTAAAATAGACAGCCAACAGGAATTTGCTGTATGGCTTAGGAAACTCAAACAGGCACTCTGTATCAACCTAGAAGGGTGGGATGGGGAGGGAAATGGGAGGAAGGTTCAAAAAGGATTGGGTATATGTTTATCTATGGCTGATTCATGTTGAGGTTTGACAGAAAACAATTATCCTGTAAAGCAGTTATCCTTCAATAAAAAATAAATTAATTTAAAAAAAACAGAAAAAAAAAAAAGAATGAACAAGTGAGTGAATGGCTATGGATGAGCTCATCAGAAATGGCTATCCACTCCAGTATTCTTGCCTGGAGAATTCCATGGACAGAGGAGCCTGGTGGGCTACAGTCCATGGGGTCGCACAGGGTCAGACACAACTGAGCAACCGAGAATGCACGGCACATCTAAGAAGGATGTGAGCAGATGGGACACAAGACAGCCTTCCCTTTGCTCACAGCCCCCCTGTCCACTTAGCTTCTGCTCTCCAGCCAGGCTCTGTGTGTCCCCATGATATATGCTGGGTGCCTGACCTGCCGACCTCTCTCCCCTACTTTAATATCCTTCTTTCATCAGAAAATGGTTCTGGGCCTTCCCTGGTAGCCCACTGGTTAGGAATTCACCAGCCAATGTAGGGGACACAGGACGGATCCCTGGTCCAGGAAGATCCCACATACCACAGGGCAACTAAGCCTGTGTGCCACAGCTACGGAAGCCCGGGTACCCAGAGCCTGTGCTCCGCAACAGGAGAAACCACCGCACTGAGAAGCCTGCACACCACAATGAACAGTAGCCCCTGCTAGCCATAGCTGGAGAAAGCCTGTGAGTGAAGGGACGCCGCTCAGCCGTGTCTGACTCTTTGCAAACGCATGGACTGTAGCCTACCAGGCTTCTCCATCCATGGGATTTTCCAGGCAAGAGTACGGGAGTGGGGTGCCATTCCTTCTCCAGGGGATCTTCCTGACTCAGGGATGAAACCTGGGTCTCCTGCATTGCAGGCAGATATACTGCCCTCTGAGCCACCAGAGAAGATTTGAGAAAGCCTGTGTACAGCAACAGAAACCCAGCATAGCCAAAAAAATAAAATGAAATAAATAAAATTTATAAAATGGTTCTGTTCCCCCAGTGTCGTATTTTGTGCTATACAAACACATGCTCGCTATCAAAACATCCCCTCAACTTTCCAAAGCATTCACAGCCTTGTAGAAGGAAGAATTCTCTAAATCAGAAACCAACAGGCATTGGCTGGGCAGTCTTTTTCAGTGGGAGCTCCACTACAAAGGGTCTGCGGAAGAGACCAAATGCTTGCTGGGGGCAGGTGGATGCGGTTGAATAGAGACCCTTGCATCAGCATCCAGAGGGTGGAGATGGAAAGTCGGAGCAAGTGCTGGTGAGAGCAAAAATTTGCCCTTTTGATTTTTTTTTTTTTTTTTAAACAGGAGTCTGCCAATGAGTTGGTTAAGCAGATGTCAAGCTCATAGAAAACAGGCCTAAAAACTGGAATCAGAAACACCACGCTGAATTTGCTGTAATTAACATTGTTTTCACTCCCAGCTTTGGACAGCCATCCCATGCCTTCAGAGAACACACGGATCACCTCTGTCAGGAATAAGACTTTATGAAAGCCAGTGGAGTTTTCTGCCTTACATCATTTATCTTCCTCTCTAGGTAGAGACATTGATCCAAATGGAGCTCTTTCTTTAAGCTTTCAAGAGCTGCTCTGAAGGATTTTAAAACACACCAGCAGTGACATGATGCATTCCTACTGTGATGATCTAGAGGGGTGGGATGCGGGGATGGGAGGAAGGTTCGAGATGGAGGGGATATATATATAATTATGGCTGATTTGCATTGTTGCACAGCAGAGACCAACACAACATTGTAAAAATTAAAAAACAAAAAATTAAAAAAAAAAAGAAAAACAAAGTATTGCATAGATACAGATCTTGTGTGTATATGACAAACTGAATAAAAAGTCATAAGTATGCAAAAAAAAAAAGTACAATGAAGTCTTGATTAACTAAAACACACGCACATACCCCAAGCTGTGTGGAAAACTGGAATCAGATGTGACCCCAAATATCCACCATAGTATCTGGCTGAGTGTGGTGTGCCTTGGGCTGCTGCCTTCCTCCAGTCACCCCAAAGTGGCCTGGGATCCTGAGAACCCCAGACCACACCCCACCCCAGCCCAGCCCTGCCTTCTGAGTCCCATGACCAACATCCAGCTGCCCCTAGAAGGTTTTCACTTGGATGTCTTATAGCATCCCTCACGTCACACGACCAAAGAGGTACTTGAGGTTTTCTCTTCCAAACTGGCTTTTCCCTGAGTCTCCCCAGCAATGCACTTGGCGTTACCACCCACCCTGCTGCTCCATTCAGAAGCTTGGAGGTCCTTCCTCGGGATTTTCCTCCACTTCCCATCAGCGAACCCTGCAGGTTCTACCCACTCCAGCCCTCTCAAGTCCACTCTTCTCGATTTCCTCTGACATCACCCGGTCCGAGTTATTCTAATCCTTTTCTGCCTGGACTTACTAAACACCAATCTTCTAACTGGTGCCTTGATTCCAGGGTGATCTTTTAAAAACGACAATCAGATCCTGGCACTTTCCTGCTTCAAACCCTCCAGGGTCCTTCCACTACATGTAGGGTGGATTCCAGACCCTTTCCCAGGACCCACCAGGCCCTGCAGGATCCATCTGCTCCTGTGCCACAAACTTCATCATTTGTGACTTCTAGACAGACTGCCTTCCTCCCTGCTCCTCAAACCAAGCTTTTTCCATCTCAAGGTCTTTCCAAAATCTTTGCTCAGGCAGCTCCTTCTCAATCTCCAATTTTCTTCTTCTTCTTTATTTTTTTTGGCTGCACCACTCAGTATATGGGATCTTGGTTCCCTGACCGGAGATTGAACCCGTGTTCCCTATATTGGGAGTGTGTAGTCTTAACCACTGAGCTACCAAGTTTTAATGTCACAGCCTGGGACAAATCTTCCCTGACCATGCTATGGAGAATCCATTACTCTCCCTCAAAGCATCTTCTTTATTTTTTTTCTAGTTAAAGGTAACTATAGCTGGCTATGAGAGCTATTTGTTTATTCTCCCACTGGAGTTTAAGTTCCACAAGGGAAGGGGCGAGTGGTGCGCTGAACTCTTCTCACAAGAGACGACTGTGTACAATCTTCCCTCTCAGTGATGACTGTGGGTAGCTTAAAGTTGATTTAAAGATATGATTACACTACAGTCATTGGCAAATGCTACAAAGAAGGACCCTCCACGCCATCCCAAGAGCCAGAGTCAGTTATTACACATTTCCCAGCACTCCAGTGAGGGGACTGTATCTGTCTCTCCCCACTTAATCCTCAGGATCTAGAACAACGTCTAGCACACGAGAGAGGCTCAATATGCACCTGCGGACTTGTCAGACAGGATGAGACCAAAGAGAGAGCCTAGAAATACTCAGGCCTCCGAGAACCTCACTAACCGCACACGAACCTGCCAACAAGGAGTAGACGGCGAACTTGACAGTTGGAGCCTCCGGAAGGGAGGCAAGTCAGAGCATTGAATTTGGCTTCAGAAGCCCTAGTTCTAGCTTCTAACTTGTTTTTATGACTCTGGACCAATTTCTTCCTCTTCCCGGCCCTCAGTTTCTTTATCTGTAACAACTACACGCTGGACTAGATGCTGTATCTCTAAGTCCCTGTGTCGGATTTAATGAAGCCCCTTCATGTACTGTTACCAATTCCTTTATCTGTCACTCCCTGGGTCACTGCACTACACTTCACAACTGCAGAGGGGGCTGTTTACATTGTATTGAGTTGGCTTTTTGGTTTCTGGGACTTTCTGTAGGCTAAAGAACAATTGGAACAAACTTTTTGGCCAACCTAATAGCAGACTCAGTTATGCAGTGCGCAACCTGCAGAGCTGTACGTGGCGGCTCCGCCCACTTTTGGTCCTGGCCACCAGTCATTTCAAGGGGAGATGAATTGGACAGTGAGTTCCTCCCTTTCCTAACATACTAACCAGCTCAAATTGCTCAGACAGTTTGGTTTTGGTTTTCTAACTCCTAAGATTGTGTCCTGCTTGTTATGGAGTGTGCAGCTTTGGGCATCTGAGGTCAGTGCCAGTCCAGGGGGTGTTTGGACAAAGTAAGAACAAGACAAGGCTCAGGATATGCAATTTGTGGCAAGGCATTCCCTTGGAAGAGAGGAAGTAGGGCAGTGAGGACCCAGAGAACTGTGGGCCTGTCTGCCCCTGGTCTTTGAATGCGAACTAAAAAAAGGAATTGTGGGGGCCCGTCCCTTTCAAGCCTGCAGGGCTCGCCCTACAACGGATATACCCCACCCATTTGAAAAGTTCTCTGTCTGCATAGAGCTCAAATAAATGCACCAGAACCCAAGCTAAGCTGGATGCTATTGGCTAGGCTTGGTGGGGATAGAGGACGCTGAGGAATGGAATTGCTTTGGTTCCAAGGGATATGCAGAAGCCCTTTGGTTTTTGGTACATGTCAGTTATTTATGATTCCAAAACTATGCCAATGTCTAATGCCACTTTTACGACCTTAGAAGAATTAAGGGCTCATGACTCCATCTGCCTTTGCTAGAAAACAAAGGCCTGTCTTGTGAGGTGGTGAGTCCCCTGTTACTGGAGGAATACAAGCCAAGGATAGCCACTTATCTGGGATGTTCAGGTTCCAAGTTCCCTCTTGGAACCCAGGACTCTGAAGCCCAGGGCTCCTCATGAACCTGTGAATGAGGAAGGGCCAGTCATGCAGTGAGTCCGTCTATGTTCTAGATGAAGTTGTTTTCAAACAGAGTTCCAGTGTACACTGGTGCAGGCACGATGGAAAACAGTATGGAGTTTTCTCAAAAAACTAAAAACAGAGCTTCCACATGGCCCAGCAATCCCACTCCTGGGTATATATCCAGACAAAACTCTAATTCAAGAAGATGCATGCAGCCTGTGTTCACAGCAGCCCTCTTCACAATAACCAAGACACGGAAGCAACCTAAATGTTCATCAGCAGATGAATGGGGAAAGAAGATGTGCCACACACGCACAGTGGAATACTGCTCAGCCCTGAAAAAGAGTGCAACGGTGCCATTTGCAGCTACATGGATGGGCCTAGAGCTTACCATTCCAAGTCAGTAAGACACAGAAAGACGAAGATCATACGACACCGCTCATATGTGGAACCTAAAACGCGACACAAATGAGCTTATCTATGAAAAAGAAACAGACTCGAAGAGAACAGACTTGTGGTTGTCAGGGGGAAGAAGGGATGGGAGAGGGACGGATTGGGAATTTGGGATTAGCAGATGGAGACTAATATATAGCATGGATAAGCAAAGTCCTACTGTGTGGCACAGGGAACTATTTTCAATATTCTGTTACAAACCATAATGGGAAAAAATATGAAAGAGAATGTATATGTATTATATGTGTAACTGAATCACTCTGTTATATAGCAGAAATTAACACAACATTGTAAATCAACTATACTTCAATAAAAATACATTCAAAATAAAATAAAATTAAAAAGAATTTCTGTTGTCAACTTCTTTCTCATGCAACACGCAGCTTTACAACCAGAGGGAAAACTCTGGCTCAGGAAATGTTCGCAGAAGCATGGAAGCTCAGCCCCCAAAGAGCTTTCATAAACGTGAAGGCCAAACATTTATTTTAGAAGTGATTGAATGGAAGTCTTAAGAGGACATGTGGCTAATTTAAGTTTAGAATGGGAGCTTGAACTTGACCCAGAAGTCTTTATCCACAGTCCAGGGCTTTTTCATGACCCCGGGCTTGGAAGGTCCAGTTAGTGAGAGAGACAATCCAGTCCCAGGCTTTGGTTTCCACTTCTGTAACACTCAGGGTTGGCTCAGATTGGTCCATCTGGGGTAAGTTCCTGGCTGATTTCAAATAGCCTTTCCTATAAAATCAATATGAGGCAGGGCAGATCTAACATTCTATTAGCTGTGAACTCCTCTGTGTGACTTAGTTTCCAGTTGTTTTACTGTCCAGCAGGCTCTGAGGAGTCATGGTTTAAAGAAGAGAAGTGTTGCCTGGTGGGGACTGCCTGGGGAAATGTCAAGACCCTAATAGTTACAGGAAGGGCAGATGGTTCGACACTACACAGAGGAGGAGAAAGTAAGAGGGAAGGAGGTAAACAGCGCCCGCTGCCCAAGGGACAGGCAGCTTCGTGGACAGTGGAGTACAGCTGATAAGATGACAGGTGAGGAGATGCAGCTGAGGTGACACAGGAGTTCACAGAAATATGAGAATCACTTTGGCAGAAGTCTGGGAAGGCTTCTTGGAAGAGGAGGCCTTTCTGGAGCTGTTAGGGCCTAGAGAAAGCAGCAATATCCTTTCCACTTTAATCTACATCCTCTAAGGACATTTGTTGTGGAGAAGATAGGGGTTTCCTCTTCTTTCATGGAGACTACAGACTTATTCAGACTGCCCTCCCCAGTGGTTCCTACATCACCCGTACCTCTTCCCCACCCCTTTCCCAACTCCAGGCCAGCCCCATGCTCAGCAAAGCTTTGATCTGGGGCTCTTGGCCTCTGGTTCTGCATAAAAGCTCCCTCTTCCCTTGAGAGAGGGGCACCCTTGGAAGACCCTTCTTCCCCAGCTGTCTCTATCAGCAGGGGGCACCAGTCCAAGGGAGCCACTGCCAAGCCAAACAGCACTGCAGAAACAGTGAGGGACCTGGTAGGAAAGTGCCCTCCTGGACCTCACCCTGGGGAGGGCTAAGCATGAGAGAACATAGCCAAGCCTGCTAACTTCTCGGGATTCTTCCTGGCATGTGCCAAGGAGGTGCTAGCCCTGGCGGGGTCCTTGGCCAAACCTCCAAGGAAAGACTTGCCTGGTGGTCCAGTGGTTAAAACTTTGCACTCCCAGTGCTGGGGGCCTGGGTTCAATCCCTGGTCAGGGAACTAGATCCTGCATGCTGCAACCAAGACCCAGCCAAATAAATAAATAAATAATTTACAAAGAAACAAACAGCAAAACAAACAAACCTCCAAACAGACAGAGCCAGGGTAGCTTAGAAATTACGTCACACATAAGTGGAGTTTAGATCTCTCTTGTAAAAAAAAAAAATCCCCCAGTCAAATCTGAGCCTTGCTGCACTTCAGTTCTGGATGAGTAAGGATGAGGGGACAGCTGTCCTTCCCGAGGGCTGCACAGTGGGTGCAAAGAGTTTAGGTGGGACAAGGTGTACATTAAAACGATGCGCTGGTGTGCGTAGTCATTTAGTCATGTCCAACTCTTTCTGACCCCATGGACTGTAGCCCACTAGGTTCCTCTGTCCATGGATCTTTCAGGCAAGAAATACTAGAGTGGGTTGCCATTTCCTTCTCCAGGGGATCTTCCCAATCCAGGGATCAAACCCCCATCTGTCTCCTGTGTCTCCTGCATTACAGGCAGATTCTTTACCCACTGAGCCATCTGGGAAAACTTGAGAACTCATGTTTAATGGATTTTAAAAACTACAAGCAAATCAAAACTTAGATTTCAGAGCAATTATTGCTTAGGATGAGAGTATGTGAAAAGACTGAGTTGACTTAAAGTCAATTGAATGAAAATTATTAAGTGAAAATATTCCAGATGTTACACAAATACGGCCAGAGTTATGTGAGTGGAACAGGAAAAGCAGGAAAGAAGGTGGCCTTTGGAGATGATCAAACCTGGATTTGGAGTCTGGAACTCATCTTTATCGGCAGCTGCAAGACCTCAGGCAAGTCACATGACCTCTAGGAATTGCAGTTTCTGGACTCAGACCTCCCTGGATTCAAATCCCAGGCTGTGACTTTATGGCCCTGGTGATCTTGGGTAAATTACTTAATGACATGCCTCAGTTCCCTCAGCTCTGAAGTGGGGGAGATAACAGCACCCCTCTTATAGGATTATCGAGAAGATGAATGCTCAAAGCCTGATTCGTGGGAGCTCTCAGTGACTGCTAGCAAGTAGTACACGTTTAGTAGAGCACGTCATCCTTGCCAGACATGTCATTTGGTAATCAGTATTATTTCCAGTTTTTGGAGAAGGAAATGGCAACCCACTCCAGTGTTCTTGCCTTGGGAATCCCAGGGACAGGAGAGTCTGGTGGGCTGCCGTCTGTGGGGTCGCACAGGGTCGGACACGACTGAAGTGACTTAGCAGCAGCAGCAGCAGTATTTCCAATTGTTTATACTAATTCTACAAGGCAGGTATTATCATTTCTATTATACATTCCAAGGGGCTTCCCTGGTGGCTCAGATGGTAAAGGATCTGTTTGCCATGCGGGAGATCCAGGTTTAAGCCCTGGCTCGGGAGATCCCCTGGAGAAGGAAATGACAACCCGATCCAGTATTCTTGCCTGGAGTATTCCATGGAGAGAGGAGCCTGGTGGACTACAGTCTATCGGGTCGCAGAGAGTCAGACATGACTGAGTGACTAACACTTTCACATACATTCTAGAGAGAGGATGTGACCTACCCAAAGTCACACACTTATTAAGTGCCAGGGCCATTATTCAAACCCCAAGTCAATGGTACACACCCCTAATATGAACCTTGGGCTCAGGCTGTCTCCCCACCTATTCAGCGGGTTTCACATCATCTCCCCAGTCACCAAGGCAGATTCTGGTCTGGTGGTTCCCAGGAATTGGACCATAGCTTGGTCTGCTACTGGGGTCTGCTGTTCAGCCCCTGCCATCTTCTCTGGGCGCTCCCAGCTCCTTCTGGGGTACCAGAGGACATGTCCACATTCTGTGGTCCACAGATGATGTCTGAATCACTACACTTTTGTGGGAAAAGAGGCATTTTAAACTTCTGTTCCACCCCCGTGTTCGCTGGGAAGTCCCGTTACATACCTAGGTTTTCATTGCGTAAAAACACGTCCCATCCCATGTCTCCCTGTGTCCTCTCTGAGTCACAGTAAATAGCACTAAACAGCATGGGGCCAGCTGGGCTGGCTTGGGCTGCACGCTGTGAATGATTTTCCCCTTTCAAGGCCCTTCTCCCATCAAGAATCCCTCCTGCAAGACCTACCCACTTATAACCACCACCACCTTCTTCTTGTCTGGAAAGAAAGTCTTTAATAACAAATGGCCTTGAAAGTGTCAGGAGTGAATACCTAGGAGACTGGTGTCCTAAGAGAGGTGCCTGGAGCTTGGGTGATGCTTATCTCAAGAAGGAGTAACTACTAGGATTTCAGGCTGTTGCAGGCTGGGGGGAGGTTTTCATTGATTAATTCATTCATTCCACAACTACTTATCACTTGACTACTTTGGCCGGGCACTTCTCTGAACCTTGGGGTACACGTGTAAAACGACATTCAAGAATGCACGCTCTGTACATCTGCATTTCCACTGCTGTCCTGACACAGAACAGGGAAAGGAGGGTGGTGCAAACTGGGAGAGCAGCGCTGCCGTATATACAATGACGTGTAAAAGAGGCAGCTGGCGGGGAGCTGTCGCACAGCACAGGGGGCCCAGCCTGGAGCTCCGTGATGACCTAGAGGGGCGGGATTTGGTTCGGTGGGAGGGATTTTCGAGAGGGAGGGAATATATATACATACTTATGGCTGATTCACTTTGTTGTACAGAATAAACTAATGCAAGAGTGTAAAGCAATTATGAGCTTCCTCAGTAGCTCAGTGGTAAATGCAGAAGATGCAAGAGTCAAGGGTTCGATCCCTGGGGCAGGAAGATCCCCTGGAGGGGGAAATGGCAACTCACTCCAGTATTCTTGTCAGGGAAATCCCATGGACAGAGGAGTCTGGCGGGCTACAGTCCATAGCGTCACAAAGAGTCAGACACAATTGAGACTGAGCGCACACACAAAGCAATTATATTCCAACAACGATGACGAAAGGAACTCTTGCTCTCCTGATTACACTCTGTTGGAGGAGACAGACAATACACAAGGTGAATTTAAAAAATTGGTATTAATGCTCGAGAGTGAGGAATACCCCAGTGGGACTAAAGCAGGGGCAGGGGGTTATGTAAGGGGGTGCACACAGGGGAGGCTGACATTTTAGTTAGGGGAGCAGGAAAGGCCCCTATGAGAGGTGTTAGAGAAAAGACCTGAAGGAAGTGAGAGAGGCTCTTTGGTGGTGAGCATCCCAGGCAGACGGTGAAGCCCAAGGCGCCAGGTATGTTTCAAGAACATTCCAGAAACTGCGTGAGTGGAGCAGAAGGAGCAAATTGGGGAGGAGTAGAGGATGAGGTCAGAAAGGCAGGGGAGCTGGACCCCATAGGTCTCTCACCAGAGAAGAAGGAAAGCCCCAGAGGGTTTGGGGCAAAAAGATAGGATGTGATCTGATCTATATCCCAGCGGCATCCCTCTGGCCACTGGGAGCAAGAGCTGGAGGGACAGGGTGGAGGCAGGGGGACCAGCGGGCTGGCTGTGGCCACAAGCCATGGGAGCCTTTCTGGGTGCCCCCTCGGCAGCCCCCAGACCTCTCTCTGTCACCCGGTCCTAGTCCTCCAGGCTGAGTAGAGGTGGAAAGACAGATGGCAGGCCAGAGCTTCACACCAAGGATGATAGAAATCAGCCCAGCTTACAGGCTGGGGGTGGGTGAGGGGGCATGTTTGAAGATGTGCTCAAAGGCAGGCAGATCCACAGGGAAAAGAGAAGAAAGAGCAGGGACCATCTCGGTGACCATTCTGACCCATTCAGGACGACCAGAGGGGCCTCTTGCCGAGCCTGCCAGCATATCTGCCCCTGGCTGGCCTCACCATCAACAGCAAGCACATTCCACAGCTGATGTTTGGCTTGTGGTCTGGCCTGGCCTTCTGGTTGGTTTCTTCTGCTCTGAAAGGCTTTTAAAATCAGAGTCTGGGTTCTCTTTAAGTTTGGGGCATGAATCACTGCTTCTGGGTCTGGAAAGGGGATGGAGGGACAGGAGGCCCCACGCCAGGAGTGTTCTCTGTCTCTCTCTCAGGCCCGAGTGACACCAAGGCACGCATATGTGACAGGCTTCCCGTCAAGACACGCCAAGTCAGACTCCCTTCCAAGCACCCAGCCGACATGCCCACCTGCCCCAAAGCCCCATGGGTTCAACACATCCGGAATCCATTCGACTTCCTGTTCCTTAAACGCCCGGCCCCACATTCTCTCCTCTTCCTCCCCTGGGGACCAAGGACACTCAGTCTGCCCCCCACAGGGTCCTTTCTCCCCTCCTCTCACCACTTGTACACCGGGCTCTGGCATCCTCCTGCCTGGGTTGGAGCCGTCTTAGCAACCTCCTTGCTCCTGACTGTTGTCCTGTCTCATCAACCCCCACCCCACCCCATATCCGCCCCACAAAGGAGCCTCTCAAAACAGATTAGAACACGCCTGTGTGTGTGTGGTAGTCACTCAGCCATGTCTGAGTCTCTACGACCCCATGGACTGTAGCCCACCAGACTCCCCTGTTCATGGAATTCTCTAGGCAAAAATACTGAAAGTGGGTAGACATTCCCTTCTTCCCCTGGGGATCTTCCCAATCCAGAAATCGAACCTGGGTCTCCTGCATTGCAGGCAGATTCTTTACCATCTGAGCCACTAGGGAAGCCCAGAACATGCCTTTAGCCTCCCCCCAAAACCTCCAATGGCTCCCATGCTACATCCAAAGGCCTTAGTTGGCAGTCAGTCCTCTCTCAGGGGCCTCAGCCCACGTTCCATTCTTGCAGTTCCCTACAGCACACACTCCAGCATCCTGCTGACCAGCATCAGGCCATTTTCCAGATACACTCTCTGCTCTTCCTACATTTACAAATCATCTCTTTTTCAACTCTCAAATCCCAGAGTCTTTGTAGCTCTCTTACAGCTTTTATTACTTCCTCCTTTGTCTTAGTTATTTTTCCAAAGATCTCTCTCCTCTTAGGCTATAAACTGCTTGAAGGACAGGACTTATCTATTATCTTTTATCCTCCAGAGAGCCTGGCAGAGCACCTAATAAAAGCCAGTGTGTTAGGACCTCTTGTGGGTGCATCTGCAAAGAAACGTGAGACATCTCTCTTGCCCTTAAATATCTTTCCATTGACTTGGATAGACAGTTCTTTCATTCAACACGTTATGTGAGCAGTACAATGTCTGGCGGTCTTCTCAGGTGGCTCTGTGGTAAAGAACTCGCCTGCCAAAGAAGGAGATGCAGGAGACTCGGGTTCGATCCCTGGGTCAGGAAGATCCCAGAGAAATGGCAACCCGCTCCAGTATTCTTGCCTGGGAAATTCATGGACAGAGGAACTGGTGGGCTTCAGTCCACGGGGTCACACAGAGTCAGACACAACTGAAGCAACTGAGCATGCATACTCCATGTCTGGCATTATGGGAGAGCTGAGGACACAGAGAATGATAAGAGGCGTGGTCCCTGCTCCAGTCCAGTGGGGGACACTGTTCAGGCTATTGTAATACTGTGTGGTGTCTGGGGGTATAACATCATGGGAAGAATAAGCATCTCAAGATTCACACCAGTGACTGACCCAAGGTCTGACTGAGTCAGGTGCAGTTTTCAGGAGGAAGACCTGAAGACTAAGTGGGAGACAAGAGAAAGAGGGGATCAGATCAGACATAGGGAACAATATGACGAAGGACAGAGACAGCTGGTGTGTTTGAGAAACTCAGAAGCTCAGTTTAGTGGAGGTGCCACATGGTGCTGTGTCCTGAGTACAGGCAACTCAGGGTCTGGTGAGTTCTATTAAAGAGGCTAGACTCAGTGTAAAAGCAACAGGGCCTTAAGCAGAGGAAGTGACTACACACTCAGTCTGTGTTTGAGCGTCACTTCATCTGCTATTGAGGAAGGTCTGGGTGGGTGGGGCAGGAGGGAAGATGACACCTGAGTTTGTGCTGGGGCCTCAGGCTGGTCTCAGGGGCTTCCTTCTCTGCCCTCCGGGCAAGCCTCCTCACTTTCTCCTGATAGAGCATCCCTTCCCCACCCAACTTGGGCTTCTCTTCGCCAGTTCCAATCCTGAGTCAGGTGCTTCCTTTACCTGAACGCTCAGAATAGCTTCAGTGGGGCCCAGAATCACAAGGTCGGGGTGTCCCTAATGGGCTTTGTCTAACCCTCTGCTGGACACCTCCCGCCGTGCCAGTCCATCTGCATGGGAGCAGTTCTGATCAGGATCCTTGGCCAAATTGGTGACCCTGTGGCCCCTCTTGGGCTTTTCTTTGGCCCACGTGGGACCACACAGTGATCAGTAGCTTATGGCCCTGTGCGGGACACGGACAGGGTCACTAATGAATAACCCTCCAACTACCAACCCCCAGCCCAAATTCCACGTCGTGCCTCAGCCCCCCACACTCTGCTTCCATGTTGTGTCTCCAGCCCAGCTTGGCCATGAATCCTGTGAAGCTGCAGGTGGGGGAGGTGGGCTGGAAGACTGGGAGACAGGAGATCTGGTTACATCTAGGCTGCACCATGGATTGCCATGTGACCCTGAGCAAGTCATTGCCCTTCCCTGGACAGTGCTTTCTCTTCTGCTTGACTGGGAATCGGGTTTAGATGACGCTGGTGGTCCTCAGGCTCAGCTGCCCCTTAGAACTCCTGTGGGGCTTTAAAAAGTGCCAACGCTGGGCTCCACCATAGAGAGCAGTGGTGTGGTCTGGTGGGGCACAGGCAAAGGTTTTGTTTTACACCATCATCTCCCTCTTCACCCAGGAACAAGAACCACAGGATTTGCTGATTGTCTGCAGACCAAGAGTGGGGTCTGAAGTGGGCAGTAAAAAAACCCAAGAAGTAACTCCTTATTTACAAGTGTTAGCCCAGCAGGACCACAGCAGTACCAATACCCTCGGCTGGCGGGAAGGCTAGGTGGCACCGGTGGTAAAGGATCCACCTGCCAGTGCAGGAGACATAAGAGACATGGGTTTGAGCCCTGGGCTGGGACGATCCCCTGGAGGAGGGCGTGGCTACCCACTCCAGTATCCTTGCCTGGAGAATCCCATGGACAGAGGAGCCTGGCGGGTACAGTCCATAGGGTTGGACAGGACTGAAGCGACTTGGCATGCAGGCATGTGGAAAGGCCAGTATTTTGAGTTTTGGTTTCTCGTGTTCACCAAGGGGCTACTCCAGAGCCCAGCATCAGGTGCTTGAAGGTCCCCCAGAAAGGCTCTCAAAGTGGTCTTGGGTTAGTAACTGGAAGCAGAAGCATCTTCTGAATTCCGTGGCTTAAACATCATCCCATGGTCCTGGCCATGCGGCTACAGGGCTGCTCCGGGAATCCTCTGCATCAATGGACACCACCAGCACTTTGCACCAGCAGCCTGTGTGTGAGCAGCCCGTGTGTGAGCAGCCCGTGTGTGAGCAGCCCGTGTGTGAGCAGCCCGTGTGTGAGCAGCCCGTGTGTGAGCAGCCTGTGTGTGAGCAGCCTGTGTGTGAGCAGCCTGTGTGTGAGCAGCCTGTGTGTGATCTGTACCTTCCTGCCCTCACTGTGTTCCCTGAGGCGAAGGCTGGGCCTTATCTGATGTGGAATTTCCAGAACCTGGAGACGCCTGGGGTTTCGTGGGTGCTCAGTCCATACTGGCCAAATGGACAAACCACTCAGTTTCTTCATGTGTCAAGAGGGATCCTGTGCCTTCCTTGCCAAATCACAAGCCTGAGAGCAGAGAACTCTGTGAGAAGTGGCTCAGGCTCCACACTCAGAAGGGGCCCCCTCGGTCTGATGCTCTGCTGTGGCCGTCTTGAAATTCTTAATAGTCTTTAAACAAGGAGCCCTGTATTTTCATTTTGCACTAGGCCCCACAGATTATGTAGCTGGTCCTGTGTATGTGGTGAGTGGTGGGAATAAACTCAGAGAAGAGTTCTGTCTACATACTATTTATGGGACTTAATGATTGCCAGCAACCACTGAATATAAGGGGCTAAGGGATCCAGGAAAAGAGCAGTTCCAGTGGATGGAGAGGAGATAGACATAGCTTTGTGGTCTTCTTCCTGGCAGCAGAGGAAAGCAGCAGTCTGAGGGCTTGGGGATGGGAAAGACAGGGCGAATGATGGAGACTGGAGACACCCTCAGCAGTCTATGGAGAATGATTTCAAGGATCTTGTCCTACCTGCCTGCCACAGATGGAGAAAACCTACTATTAGAACTTCATTCCTTTGGCTGAAGCAATGTTTTCTCCTTAAGTTTCTCTGATGAGTGTAGCAAATTAGGTTCCTAATCTCATCTTTGACCAGAAGATCAGCCCTGGAGTTTCTATGTGATCTTGGGGAATTCATTTAATTTAAAGAAAATATTTATTTATTTATCAGCACTGTGTCTTACTTGTGGCATGCAAGATCTTTAGTTGCAGTGTGTGAACTCAGGTGTGGTGTGTGAACTCTTAGCTAAGACATGCGGGATCTAGTTTCTGGACCAGGGGTCGAACCCAGACCAGGTTGCATTTGGGAGCACAGAGTCTTAGCCACTGGACCACCAGGGAAGTCCCAGAAAATCACTTAACTTTGAAAAGCCTCTCTCTACACTCTCTATCTAATGGACATACCTCTGACCTCAGCTAGTTTATTCTGACTGATAGAAAAAAATATATGGGAGTGCTCTTTGCAGAATGTTAGGAGTTACATCCACTTGCTCATTTCATGATTTTTCCATGGCCTTCCTGAGGCCCAGCCTGCAAAGAATCGAGTTCTGGAAATCTGCAGGGTCAGGATTCCTGGTAGCCTGACCCAACTGGGTGATGCGGCTTGGGCAAGAAAGCTGTCAACCCCAGCTGTGGAGGCAGGAGCCCCTTCTCTCTGTGTCATCCTGTTTGGAATCCTAGAGCACATTGCTATAGCAACTTGCCTAACTCGCCCCACATGCCACGTGGAAAAACCTCTGCCTGCTTTAGAGCAGCATTACCAAACCACAGACTGGCTTCTTCTGTGTTACAGGATGAGGGCTCCCATCATACACAAGGGTCTAGGTAGGAGGCATCTGACCAGAGACTGAGAAGTGAGCTAAGGCATTGGACAGTGCCGGGAAGGTCCCTCGCCTCAACTATTTGGTCTCACCTATTTCAGATCCTGGTACCTGAAATTCCATCATTAGCCCCTTATTCCTTTGGCTCAAACACAAACCAGTTAAAATGCAAATCCCTTTGGGTAGGATCCATGAAGTTGTCACCATTCATTAGTGCTGTTCAGCATGAATTAACTCATGGGGCCGGGAGCTCAGAGCAGGTTTTGATTAGGGGAAGCAGAGGTGGGGAAGGGAGAAGAGGAGTGCCCAGCCTGGACCCTGAGGATGGGCTGGAGAGGGAGTCAGAGTGGCCCAGAGTATTGGGTCTTGGGGGCAGATGGGGGACCCCTCCTTGGCCCTGAGTAGGAAGGCAAGTGAGGGAGAGAAGCTCTCATATTACAAGACATGGCATGAGGACCACTTCTCACCAAGCCAACATCCTGACTGAGAAATCATTGTCTAGCTGAGTCTGAAGGGGGGAGCGGCCTCCCTGGGCCAGCGCCCCGTGAGGGTGGCCACTGTATACAGACCTCACTTTCCCTGAGGACAGTATCTTCCAGGAAGAGCATCTTGTTCATCTTTCTTTAGGCCCACATCCTAAAGAGACATTAGTTAGTTAGTGTTAGTAGCTTAGTCGTGTCCAACTCTTTGTCCAACCCCATGGACTGTAGCTCACCAGGTTCCTCAGCCCATGGAATTTTTCAGGCAAGAATACTGGAGTAGGTTGCCATTTCCTTCTCCAGGGGGTCTTCCCAACCCAGGGGCTGAACCCAGGTCTCCTGCCTTGCAGGTGGATTCTTTACCATCTAAGCCACCAGGGAAGAGAAATTATGCATGGATTGAAGGCAAACACTGAGCACCACCTCTTACTCAACCAATCAGCATGACTCCAGATGAGCTATTTAATGTCTCATGTGTAAACTGGTGGTTGTGGCCACAGCGAGGTCTAGCTGAAATGTGAGAAAGTGTTTGACACAGTGCCTGGCATCGATCAAGTGAATGATGGGAAGGGTGATCCACGAGCTGCTACTGTTTGCTGAGGTAGTACTGGGTGCCAGATGCTGTACCAAACGCTTGATACGAATGAACCGTCGATCATCTAAAGGACACATCAGCCTGTGAAGTTGTTATTCTACCCATTTTACAGACGCGTATTGAGTCTCAGAGGGGCTTATCCAGGGTCACCCAAGCAGAAGGGATTTGAACTCAGTTGGGTTCCCAGGTCACACATATGTTAACCATCACTCCTGCTCAGTGCAGGTGACAAAGGGAATGAGGGGCAGAGGTGAGGGGCGGGGTGAGGGGGGCGTGCTTGACCACACTGGCTTTTTCCTCTAGGTGGGATTTTACTCATCTTGTGAAGGCTGTAAGTGCACACCATGAAGACATTTCATGAAATTTTGCGGGCAGCTTATTTCTTTTTGGCTTACAAGGTGACCAGCTGCGGTCTCCTCCCCTTCTCCCCTCGCAGGTAACATTTTGGACTTTCACCTGGCAGGGTGTGGACAGTCCCGCCTAGACCACAGCTCCGCAGAGCAAGCACTTCACACTGAGGGCATGTGGGTGACTTTGGAGCTTACAATTATTTCAGGAAAAGTAGTTTCAAATGGCTGTGAACTCCTGATGGTAGCCCACAGTTTGGTGGTGGCCGGGCAGCGTGATTAAGCTATGAGGGCAGCGGAGACACCGTTTTGGAGATGGGTTGGTGCACGTTTCAAGCTTGCTTCATAGCTGACCCTTCCTGAGTCAGCCAAGGCCTGTCAGTGCCTGGGGATGTCTCTGATGGATCCTTTCTCTTTGTAGCTGTGATAGAACACTGTATGGAGGGTCTGGAAGCTAGAGTGAGACAGTGATCTCTAGAGTCAGGCATTAAGAAGAGCAAAGAGGGCTTTTGGAATTTTCAAAAGTCCCTTCTTTATATCAAGAGCCAGGCCAGCCCAGCCTAGCGCATAGTTCTGTCCTAAGCAGTGAATGGAGAGGATGAAAGGGAAGTTCCCTGTTGCTGGAGGAAGTGATCACTACAGGAGGGAGAGGAAGAGGGTCACAGAGGGCAAAACAAAGGTGAGTTGCTGTCTGAGTTCCTCAGGGGCCCATTGCCCTGTGTGGGTGGGCTAGGAACAATGAGGATGGTGAGGAGACAGGCTTCCCATCTGTGGGGGGAGCACTACAGGGCCAATAAGAAGAAGAGGGTCGTATTCCACTTTCATCTCCTTAGGGACCCCAGGGTCTGCCTGTGGAAGGGTGCTGAAGCTCTTCAGCTGATGGTAGCTGAGAGGCTTGGCTGACAAGCTCCCAGTAGGGTGGGCATTGGAGAGGCAAAGGGACAAACCTTATCTCCGTTCCCTCTTCCCAAGGGCTTGGATCTTTTTAGTCTTTGCATACCCGTGGTGCCCAGGATTGTGCATTTTCCATACAAGATATTTCTGCTGAATAAGACCCCCTCCCACAGGGGTCATCTGTGTGGGATGGTTCTTCTCTCCAACAACACAAAAGCCTCCTGCCAGGATCACATTGACTTCAAAACAGCTTCAATGGCATCCCCTCTCCCCCAAGTTTCCATTATGATCAAGACTTTGGGCCAGGCCTTTGGGGAAAGGGGTTAGGGAAGTTCAGGTTTACTTAGGGCCCTGGCATGTATGTTTCCTGAGCTTCCAGTATCCTAGCACTTCCTCTAGACTTCCCTTACGGATTTGAGTTTGAAAGTTGCATCTCTGCATCCTCAGATCCCTTACTCAATGCCTGGTACCATCATCAATGATGATGATGATGCTGGAGAAGAAAGACAAACTCCTAGATGCTCAATATGTGCCTGGAATTTTCAATTACTTATACATCTTCAGATACTTGTAAAGTTCTATTATTAATATTATCATCCCCATTTTGCAGATGAGAAAACTGAGGCACAGGGCTGGTTAGTAACTTGCCAAGCAAACAGAATCCCAATTATCAGAGGTCAGACCCATCCCAGGCAGTGAAGAGCCAGGACCTTCAGCCCCACACTGTGTCTGGTCTCCGTGTGTATCATCTGTCAGGTAACAAGTGCTCATAATGGCTAAGGTTTTTAAATTTTTTTTCTGCTTCCAAACTGGGAGGAATTAATTTTTATTTTATTTTTTAAAAATTTGTCAAAGTATAGTGGATTTACAATGTCGTGTCTAATTTCTTGTACAGCAAAATGATTCATTTGTATATGCTCTTTCATAATCATCGGATGGGTCATGATAGGGAAGTTCTGCTCAGTGGATCTGGTCTCTCAGAATGTCAGCTATATACATCTTTGGACTTGTCTACTTTTATTCTGGCTTTCTTGATAGTTTTGCCCATGTCATCACCCTGCCCAGCCTGCAGCAGAAGCTCTGGAAAGATCAAGGCTCTGAACTCATAACGGCTTCAGTGAGGACTTCCATCCCCCTACCCCCACCCCAACTTGGCCTTTGAAAAGTTTCCTGCCCAGCTACACTGTGCCATCACCAGTAGGCAAGCTCACATTGAATCCATGTGATGCACAGATGGGAGATCAACATCAATCCTGTTCTGGAGCTGGGTGTATGGCCCCAATGATCTCTGTGACCCTTCTAATCTTCAGAGTCCCCACAAATCAGAATCATCTTGGTGGTTTTCAAATACTCAACTTTTGTTTCTTTAACTACCGCAGTTCTAGGAAATGACACTTTAATGTCCCATTTGAAGGTCTATCCACACTCTACACATTTCTTCAAGGCCCAGTGCAAATGCTATCTCCTCCTCCAGGAAGCCTCCCTTGCTTATTCAAGCAGAACTGAACTTCCCCTGTTTGAACTGCAGCCCTTAGCTCCTCCGTGCCACTCACTCCCCAGTGCATCTATTTAGCTGTCCCTGCTCTCACCTTGTTCTCAGCTACAGGCAGGGCCCAGACTGCATACATGCTTCGGCCCCACCCCCAGTTCCTTGCAAGCAGATGTCGTTCCAACATTGATTGATGCGTTTAATGAATCCCATATTTCAAGAACCCAGACTGACCAGACATAACTCAGGAGTGGTTTTCTCCATATAAAGGGAGTTCTGAGTCACAAATCCTGTCCCTGTCCTTCACCCTACTCCCTTACCCGCCCCCTTCATCCTTACTTTACTATTATTATTATCAACCATTGATTTAACCCTACTGTTGACCAAGTCCTGTATTAACAACTTTTCACTTAATCATGCCAACCACTCAGAATTTCTATCTCCATTCACGAGGAGATCTGTTGGAGAGACTGTATAACTTGCCTAAGGTGGGCAGCAGAGCCAGATGGGAAGCCAAGACTGATTTCAAAGCCTTTGCCTCTAGTTTCCTTAAGACTCTAGCCTATAAAGCAGCTGTGTGTGGGCTCAACTGCTCAGTCATGTCCAACTCTTTGGAATCCCATGGACTGTAGCCCGCCAGGCTCCTCTGTCCATGGGATTCTCCACCCAAAAATACAGGTGTGGGTTACCATTTCATAGTTCAGGGGATCTTCCCAACCCAGAGATTGAAACTGCCTTTCCTCCATCTCCTGCATTGCAGGTGGATTCTTTACCACTGCAGCACCTGAACAGCCCCGTAAAGCATCTACTTCAACTCAAGTTCTGATGGGCCCACACATCTGGGATCACACAGAAGTGCATTCCCTTTTCCTGTGGTTGGATCTGCTCCTGACTTGAAGACAGTTCCTGGAGTTCCCCTCTTGCCTAAATGACCTAGAGAGAGCTTCACCTCTGCTTCCGTCAGCTGGTTTCTAGACATATGCTCGCCTGGTTCCAGCTCTTCCCCTGCTGTCCCCAAATCCTCCCTCCTCCCCAGCTTAAAGCATCTATGTTTGTTTTCAGCTCTGACTCTAGGATCTGAACTGCACCCCACCAGCAGCGGCCCTTTCAACTACAGAAGCTCCATTACAGACGGCAACAGGGTGTACAGGTTTCCAGTGGTATCCCGGCAACAGGGTGTACGGGTTTCCAGTGGTATCCCGGGACTGGGATGAAGTTCCTTGGGCTGGGGGCTCTCCCCTGTGCTCTTTGAGGGCGCCTCCCCGCCTGCCATCGCATCTGACTCCCACTGCTGGCCCATCCCGGATCTGGAGCCAACGCAGAAGAGGAGGCTAGGCCCAGCGGCCAGTCCCCGAGGCGTTGGTCCCTGCCAGAGCCCGGGGCCACGCCAAGGAAGAGTCCTGCAAGTTTTCCGGGTTCGTCTACAGCGCCTCTGTCTGCCGCCCTGGAGTGGCGGGTCGCACCAGGATGTCAGGTGTGGGGACTCCCCGGCCGGGTGCCCCGGTGCGGAGAGCCCAGGGTGGCCTCTCGCTCCGGGCCGCTCGCCCCGCCGGCCCGAGGTCCGTGTCGCGCCCGGACACCTGGAGCGCATTAGGCTGCGGCGCACGTCTCGGCGACCGCGGCGTCCCCAGCTTTATTGAATGAGCGCACAATTCTGAGAGCGGGTTGGCGGACGGTGGCTCGTTCCTACTTCGAGGTCAGGTAACGTGTTCGGGGGGCCCTGGCCTGCCGAGCGGCGCCCCGCCGCCTTTGGCTCGGCCCTCGACGGCTCGCCACAGCCTGGGCGCCGACCACCCCAAGGCTTCGCTCCGTCCGGGCCCGAGGGACTCTGGGCGGCTTTCAGCTCCGGGTCTCCCCCAGCACCCTCCTTCCCCCGGACCGCCGCACCCAGCTCCCGGCTCTTAGCGATGCTGCCTCCGCGAGCCTCGGCGCTCGCGCGACCCCGAGTGCCCCCCGTGGCGGTGCGGGAAGCTCGGTGGGGCCCTTGGAGAAAAGCAGGGTGCCCGGAGGCCACCGGCCCTCGGCGCTTTTCAACTCGAGCCTCTTCAACTCTTCCCAAACACACCAAAGTCCCGGGTCCAGGCCGCCTCGGCGCGCCTCCCTCCTGTGTGGAACTTGGCGAGCCGCTTGGCTGCAGCCACTTCCCGGGGAACCCACGTCCGCAAAAGCCGCGGAGGTCGGACCCTGGGAGCGCACCGCGACGGGCTCCTGGCCGCCCGACCCCAGGCCTCGGTGGGTCAGGGAGGGGCTGCCGGAGGCCAGGGCTGGGGTTAAGAGGGGGACGTACCTGGCCACAGGCTGAGGGTCCAGGCCACCAGGAGGCCCCTGGGCAGGTCCATGGCCCGCGCGGCGCGGCGGCGGGGCCCGGTGCGGAGCGGCGGCGGGGGGCGGCTAGCCAGAGCGGCAGCCTCCTCTGCGCGGCGCCCCGAGCCTGCACTGCGCGCGGCGCCCGGTTCCCTGACAGCCGCGGCTCCTTCAGAGGAAGTGGGAGGGCTGGAGCGGCGGGGAGGGGCGCCGGACACCGCGGGGCTCTGGCTGCGGTCCAGTCTCGGCCCCTCTGCCACCTGGGCAGGCGGCCGGCTGCGGCCTCGACGCGTCTCCTGATTTCTCCTTCTGCCCCCACCCCACTCCTGCCGCTGGAGACAATTCCAGAGAACCACCGCTCCTGGGAACCACCTCGTCAGTGCCGTGCCTCCCTCCACACCACCACCACCGAATTCAGTCTGTTCAGGAAAAGTGACTTACAGTCCCACGTCCCAGAGGAAGGAGCTTCAGAAAGCTCAGAGGGTACCTCAGGTGACTTAGGGCCACGACTGGGTCTCTCTTGGCTCAGAGGAGTGGATGCCCCTACAACATCCATTCTGAGACAGCCCCTGCTGTCCTGCACCCTGGGGCTTGGAATGCAAAGCCATGGTTCTTCTCCTGACCCTGGAAGAAATGCAGACCCCCCCCACCACTCTACCTCCACGGTGTCCTCCCTGCAAGCCTGAGACATTCCAAAGCATCCAGGAGGACCCTCTACCCACTGTTACCATAACAGTGAAGATCTTTGGAACCCAGCTACCTTCCTTCCTAGCGCTTCTAACCACTCACTGACAGTTAAATTCAATGCAGATTTTTTGCACAAGCTTTAAATCAGGCCCTGGACCACAATCCGTGGGTCTGGAGGCTGGCCCTTCTAGAAAGGGAGACAGCTGAGGCAGAGGGTAGGATGGCCAGTGTGGTGAAAACTAGAGAAGTCCCTCCTCACTTTCTCAGGAAAACCTTCCCTCAACCCTCTCCCCAGCCTCCATCCTCAGCAGGTCAGGTCCCCAGATACATGCTCATTCTCCCCCACTCATATTTCTTTCATTGTACGTAGTAGAAAAACTTGACATTAATTAGTGCAATCGTTTGATTAACTCTTCTATCCTTGCCCAGGCTGAAAACATCATTGGGGTAGAAATCTCTAGGTCACACTGAGCACTTAGCCCCCAGCACTCCAGGAACATAGTAGGTGGGTGGATGGATGGATGAATGGATGGGTGGATGAGGGCAGATGGTATGTGGGTACACAGAGTGGGGATTCTGACTGAGAGGGATAGGAAGGCTTCCCAGAGGAGGTGACATTTAGCCTAAGTTTCCCGAGAACGAAGTGGGTTTTGAGAAGCCCCNATTAATTTTATATGGATACTTTTTATAATAATAAATCAAAAAGACATAACCTTGTATTTATTAACATAATCATTATTTAATCATTTGTTTAAATCATTTATTTTTTAATGATTATTGAACATTATTTAAATCACACAAACGCAAGATCCACCTTCAGTCTGGAGAAGATCAGAGAATCATATGAAGGGCTTTATGGAAGCTGGTATTTGAATTAAATAAAATAATACCAATCATCCTTTATATGTCCTTGGCATGTTTATTTATTTTTTATTGAGATGTAATTCAAAACTATAATAATTGCTATTCAGTTCAGCATTGAGTTCGGATTTTTCCTTATTATGGAAAAATCTGACCAAACTTTCTGGCCAACCCAACTTATTCCCAAGGTTGTGCAGCTATTACTACTAATTTCAGAACATTTTCATCACCCTAAAAAGAAACTAAGCATTAATAGCCACTCTCAATTTCTTCACCCCAGCCCCTGCCAGCCCATTGTCTGCTTTCTGTCTGTGTGGATTTGTCTATTCTGGACACTATGTAGATGGAATTATACAATATGTGGCCTACTGCGTCTGACTTCTATGACTTAGCATAATGTTCCCAAGGTTCAGCCATATTGTAGCATTATCTGCATTTTGTTCCTTTCTATTGCCAAATAACATTCCATTATATGGCTATATCACATTCTGTTTATCCATTTATCAGGTGAGGGGTATTTGGTTGTTTGCACTTTTTGACTGTTATGAATGATGCGGCTATTAACATTTGTGTACAAGTTTTTGTGTGACATATATTTTTTTTTTTAAAAATCGAAGTATAGTTGGTTTACAATGTTGCCTTAGTTTCAGGTTTAAAGCAAAGTGATTCAGCTACATCTGTATTGATATAGATATAATCTATTCTTTTTCAGATTATTTCCCCTTTTAGATTATTATAAGATATCGAGTGTAGTTCTCTGTGATCATAGGTTTTCATTTTTTTTTTTTTTTTGGATATATACCTAGGAGTAGAATTTCTGGGTCATATGGTAACTCTATTTTTAATCATTTGAGGAACTGCCAGACTGTTTCCACAGTGGCTGTGCTATTTTACATTCCTACCAGCAATGCACTAGGGTGTATATGATATTTTACTAATTTTGAAATCTCTTTCACACTCGTGATCTCATTTAATAATAACAGTAACAATAAGAATAATAAAGTATGTCACAAGCGTCCTGCAAAGAATTATATTCACTTTTACAGATAAAGAAATTGTATTGGTGAAGATTCAGGTGCAAGTAACAGAAACTCTACACAAGCTGACTGAAGCCAAAAAGGAATGTACAGGCTCATGTAAATAGGAAGCACAAAGGTGACTGCTGCAGGTATGGCTGGATCAAGAGTCTCAGATGAGACTCTTGTCTTTCCCTGTCTGTCTTCTCTTAGTTTTGCTTTACTCTCCCTCCTTTCCTGCACCAGACAGGATTTCTCTGCCTACAGGAAAGATGTAGCCAGCAGACCCAAGCTTACACTCTGCAATTTCTAAAGGGAGACAGCCTTCCCTACTAGAGCCAATGGAAAAGCTCAGGGTTTTAGTTCATGCCCACCCTTGAACCAGTCCGTGTCTGGAGACTATGGTACTATAATTGGCCCCATCTGGGGCACACACCCAACCGTGAGGAGTTGGGAAAAGAAGGGTATTATGACTGACAGCCCCACCAAGACCACATATTATAGGAGAGGAGTTCCCTAAAGGAAACAGAAAAAGGGGGATGACAAAGTATACTGGACAGGCAAAATTCACAGTTACTAACTCTGCTTTAGAAATCTAAGCTCCAAGCAGCAAGGGAGTCACCCAGGATCCCACAGCACCCACACGGCAGAACTGGGATTGGAATACATTCCAGTCTATTCAGAACTCATCGTAGCATCATGTTGGATGGGACAAGCAGATATTTCAGGCCAGGAGTGCATGTGCAACGTTAGCCCAGAGAGTCCTGCGGGTGGGTCTTCTGACTCTCACACTCTCAGTCTGAGCACCCTCCTCTGGGGGTGCCCTGGCTTCTCCAGGAAGGAAAGGTGGGGAGACCCCTTCCCCTCCCAAGAAACCCAGAAGCTCCTGAGCACTGATGAAAGGCCTGGTTCAGCTTGGATTCATGCACTTCTTCCAGGGAAGCACTTGGGGCAGCCTGATCTGCTTTCCTTTTGGACGGCGCCTCTCTCTTTTTGCCCTTTCTCCGTGTTTTCACCTTTGTGATCTAAGGCAATCTCCTGTTCTGGTTTGTCTGGGCCTGAGGGGTTTATGGGGTTGCTGGACGTTCAGAGTCAAAACTAGGGCAATCCCTGGCCAACCAAGACAGATTGGCCCCCTGTTTCCGTCCATCTTGTACCTCTGCCTCATTTTCTACCTTTTTTTTCTCCAGCCCCTCCGTCTCCACCACACCCGCCTTGGGTATCTCTCTCTCCCATTCTCCGGTTATTTCTTCCTGCCATCTCTGCTGCCTGGTGCCTGCAGTGCAGCCAGTTTCCATGTCAGCATGGAGGAGTGGGGGTCTACTCTGAGGCGCGCTCTGGCTCCCCAGCCCCTCTCTGCCCTCAGTAGGCCCCCCCACAGATCTGGTCTCCTCCCTATGCTTTGTCTGTCAGCTTGGGCTTAGAAAATGCAAACTTTTTTTTTCAAAGATAAACTTAAATGAGCTTACAGTACTGGGAAGACACATCTTCTGCCAAAAAAATGATACAATAAATTCCAAAGCGAAAAAGAAAGAGTAAAAAGATATAGAAAAGAAAGCTGCAAGATTGCTTTTGGTATCTGCTGTTTGAATGACACGTGTCTAGGTTCTGGGCCAATAGCGCGGATGATGGGGAGGTGACGGCATTTGTCACATACATAGAGGCTTAGAGGTCTTCCCCGGGTTTCTGTTTGTCACGCCAGGTCTCATCCCTGCCAACAGAGCAAAGGACATTAGCTTTGAACAAATGTGTTTACACCATAGCTTACGTTTGTTGCAGGCCCTTTCCACTTGAAGTAGAAAGTCTGATCCCAAGTGTTGGGGTGGGTGGATGCTGCCTTCTCTCAAATGCTGCTCCTGAGCACCGATTGCAGTACCGTGACTGGGATTTCTACTAGGATCAAGGCCTGTATCTGCCCTATACGAAATCCTGAAAGTTATTTTCTGAGCTCCATTTCTCAGGCCACAAGTATGTACAGCATTTGCAGTAAAGATATCAAAAGGAATAAGTATGGCACCAGCACAAACAGACGTGCAGAATGGATAAGGAAACATCCTTTTGAAGAAAAATTATGTCAAAGTGTGTGGGAGGATTGTGGTGCTGGAGTGGACTCTTGAGAATCTCTCGGACTGCAAAGAGATTAAACTAGTCAATCCTAAAGAAATTCAGCCCTCAATATTCATTGGAAGGACTGATGCCAAATCTACCTTACTTTGGCCATCTGATGCAAAGAGCTGACTCTTTGGGAAAGACCCTAATGCTGGTAAAGATTGAGGGCAGGAAGAGAAGGGGATGGTTGGATGGCATCACTGACTCAATGGACATGAGTCTGAGCAAACTCTGAGGGATAGTGAAGGACTGGGAGGCCTGGTGTGCTGCAGTTCATGAGATCTCAAAGAGTTGGACATGACTTAGTGATTGAACAACAAGAACAACATGGGGAAATACAAATCATTGTAACAGTCCAGAGGTAGCAGACAGTATGCTAGTTGAGAGACCATTTCTGATGAGCTAAACCCTTGACATTGGACCAGAGAGGAAGAGCCACATCAGAAACAACCACCCGAGAAACAGCTGTATGAGGAATAACTGCCTTCACCTAAGCACTTAATGTGGGCTAAATGCAACTTCTCAATCATTTCCTTTAGTCATCAGCACAGCCTGAGTCAGAACTTTCACCTTGGCCCTGGCTGAACTGAGATGTCAGGGAGAAGCCATGAAAATCAGGATCTAGATGGAGTGTCATAAGGATTAAAATGGTCTTGGGAAGCAGAGTCATGACTTTAAACCAAGACAGACATCAGAGAGAGGAATCACCACAGCACATGGACCAGGGACAAGAAATCAGACACTGAGCCCTCCAAGAAGTATTTTACTGAGCACCATGCTGGAGATGAAATATGAAACCAGATGTGGTTCTTGCCTCTCCATGAAGCTCCTAATCTAGGAGCAGAGGCAAATATGTACAACAATAATAAGTGACCACTCACTGCACCGGATACATCACTTCCTTTGGTCTTCATGACCGTCCTACGAAGAGGTATAATTATACTACCTGCCTTTTACAGAGATAGAACTTGAGACGCAGGGAGGTGAAGTCCCAGAATTTGTAAAAGGCAGAACAACAAGAAGACCTAGGATCTGAACCTGATCTTGCCAGATCCCAGGTTCTGAGCTTCTAATCCTTGGCTTCACTGGTTTTTAGCGCTAGATGGTAGATAGCACTGTGATCAGTGTTATTACAGGAGTGTGACCAAGTGATAGGGGAGCACAGAGGCGGGTCAGAGAAGGAGGCGATGTCTCAGCTCACCTTGGAAGTAGGAATTTTTCATAAGGGAAGCGAGGAGTTCATTCTAAGTATAGGAAGTGGTACCCAGGTCTGTGCAAGAGAGTGGGAATTCAAGGTGCCCAGGGAATGGTGAGCAGTTGGCACAAGTGTAAGAACAGAAGAAGCCCCAGTTTGGAATTTCTGTCCTTTCAAGGGTTAGCTCCTTCTGGTGAACTTTGGGAGAGGGAGTTTGCCTCACTTCTGCTCCTGAGTCAGCCTGTGGAAGCCACTTCTTTGGTCTGAGTCTGGTCAACTTCAAGTCTGTCCTTCAGCAGGGGGAATGATATACAGATATGCACCGTCTCTTCAGGCTTCCAGCAGATGTGACTGTGTCAAACGTACGTGTACACAGACACCACATAGCCGCGTAGATGCATGCACACCCACACCAACAATCAATAACACTCTTCCCGTCCAGTACAGTCCAAATCCACATTAAGGAAGAGAAACTGTCTAAGCAAACCTCGGATGTGCAGATTACCCAGTGCATTTGAGAGACAACATATCCCATTAATTTTTCAGGGCAGTGTTGGTTTTTATGGCTCTTTCTCCCACTTTCAAGTGAAGCTTCAGGGTTATAAGTCATTGCATTCATGTCTTAAATGCCAGGTACAGAGCCCCTGAAGGACACTCTTTGGTTAGAAAAAGACCCAGATAAAGCTTCTACATTTTCATCCTTTCTTTTCTTCCGTCAAATTCCAAGGGGTAAGTCCTAGGGTGTTGTTTGTTTTNTTTTTTTTTTTTTGCGGGGTGGGGGTGGGTGGGTAGTTAAGGGACAAGGGTGGAAAAATAATTTGGGTTCACTTTGTGGGGGATTTTTAATTGGTTTTCATTTGATAGGTCATGAGGAGGCTTCAGAGATTTTTGAGTGAGATGGGTGAAGGGAAGGGCAGGTCTATGTCCAAACTAGTCAGGAGGACAGAAGCCTGTGGTCCTTTGACCAGTTCAGGAAGGTTCTGTGGAGGAGGTGCCACTGACTCACAGATCATCCTTCAGATGCCCACTTACTCTCCCCCAAGATGTCATGCGCTGTTATTTGCATTCCTTGAGCTTCCATAACGATGCTGCTTTTTCCCCACCTTGATGTTGACAGGCCTTCTGCTCACCAAGGAGCCCCTCACCACCCTGGCCCTGCTGCCCACTGTGTCAAATCTGTGCCCTGCCTGCCCTTCAAAACCTCACTCCTGCTCTCCTTACTTTATTGCCTACCTCTCTCCCAAACAAACAGGGCTCTCCCATTTGGTGGCTGGTACTCAGCATGCCCAGCACGCACACAACAGGACCAAAAGCCATCACTGCCATGGACCGGGCACTGCAGAGTGCCAACATCATCTCATCCAATACCTTAGCATGCGGGGTTTTTCTAGTCCCACTGAATGGATGCTGTTACCGTCACTGTCAATGCTTTAACGTGTTTGCTTAGCACACACCATCCCTGTGTCGGCTTCCACCTGCAGGCCCAAAGGTGTCCTCTGGCCCATAGAGCTCTTGCAGAAGACTAGGCATGCTGGAGAATTAGCATGAAGCGTCCCCAACCGATGACTAATGGTTGCTGGAGGGAGAATACCTGAGTTCCCATGCCTCTTGCTGGGCACTGAAGTTTGTACCCCCCTCAAATTCATATGCTGAATCCTAACCCCCAAGCTAATAGGATTAGGAGACAGAGCCTTTTGGAAGTGATTAGGTCAAGAGGGCAGAGCCCTCATGAATGGGATTAGTGTCCTTATGGAAGTGACCCCAGAAAGCTCCGTTTACCTTATTCACCACGGGAGGTTACAACTAGAAGCTGGCATCGGTGGGCCAGAAAGCAGGCTGTCACCCTGAATCAGCCTGCACCTTGTCCTTGGTCTCTCCAACCTTCAGAACTGTGAGAAACACATTTCTGTTGTTTAAAAGCCACTCAGTACAGGGAACTATATTCAGTATCTTGTGATAAACCATAATGGAAATGAAGATTAAAAAATATGTATAGTCTTCCCAGGTGGCACTAGTGATAACCCACCTGCCAATGCAGGAGATATAAGAGACATGGGTTCGATCCCTCAGTCAGGAAGATCCCATGGAGGAAGGCATGGCAACCCACTCCAGTGTTCTTGCCCGGAGAATCCCATGGACAAAGGAGCCTGGTGGGCTAGAGTCCATAGTGTCACAAAGAGTTGAACACGACTGAAGCGACTTAGTGCCCCCCCCCACACATCTGAATCATTCTATCATACAGCAAAAATTAACACAATATTGTAAACCAACTATACTTCAATAAAATGAATTTTTAAAATTTTTTGGGAAAAAAAAGCTACCCAATCTATTACATTTTCTGTTACAGAAGCTGGCATGAACTAAGATATTCAGCCTGAAAGACAACACTGAGATATGTTCTACAGCCTCCCAGGGGAGCCCAGTGGAACTGAGCCCCTGTTACCCACAATGGCCACTTGCTCACTATTGCACCCTGTATAGACATCCTTCCTGTCCCTCGTCTCTTACTTCCTCATTCCCTTGACAGTGCTTCCTGGGATCACCAACCTTCTCCCACCCCCGGAACATCTGCACTTCAATCCTTGTATCAGAGTCTGCTTCCAGCAGCTTGCAACATAAAGCGGATGGTTAGAAAGGTGAAGCAATTGGCTCCTAGTTTCACAGCTAGAACGTGGAAGCCTTAGGATTTGAACACGGAACACGGCTGGAATACAGATAATGCCTCCAAACCACTCTAGTTATACTGCCTCCAGACTTTTCACATCTCTACCAGCATCTGGAACTTGTGCGGATGCTGAAAATTCTGTCCTTGGAATTTCTGGCTCCAAGGTGTACTCGTTGAAAGAGAAAATTGCCCTTGGGAAGCAAATAAACCTGTTAGCTAATATCAGCCATTCACCTAAAATATGAACTTCCCATATCATTATCTTCCTCAAGGTCCCTGAATGGGGTAGAAACTTTGATAGGAAAGAGAAAGGACTATTTTGTTGGGAATGTGGGTAAGGGGCACCAGCTTTCATGCTGCTGGAGGGCTCAGGAGGAGAGAGCAGACCTTCAGAAAGGCGGCTGTGATGGTCATAAAAATGAGCACATCCTGTTTCCCCGTTCAGCAGACAGCCAGTTCTAGCCCTCTGGGCTGACGTCTTTAGCCTGGGAAGCATGCAGGGATTTCTGAACCTCACAAGTTGCATAACAGATCTCGGAAGTGGATGAGGAGAGATAGGAGAGCATAACCCAAGACAAACCATAAAAACATTCGTGACAGTGTGACCACTGACAAAACCCACTGTCTAGTCTCTGCCTCCAACCAGGCTCACTCAACCCAGTGACGAGGATTTTAAAAGGATGCTACGACCTCTCTCCACCTCCTCTGCTACCACAGGCTGAGGAGCCGCTCTTGTCCCTGTGACCCAATGCCAGCCAGGCTGGGGCAGCCACCGGCAGGTGCTTGTCTCTGCTTATTTCTGCAAAGACGACTGACCTCTTGCCCTGCTACAGGAAGTTTTCCCCAGACTGCTCCAGCTGCTGCTGCTGCTCATCCTCAGGCATGTACCAGAAGTAAACGTCTCCCAAGCGTTCGGCAGCTGGGAGCAGAGGCCAAGTAGTGGTGGCTGGATGAGGAGATAGGTATGACAAGTGTGGATGTTTTAACTGATATTTGGGTAACAAATGCTTCTGTGAGCATTAGTGCGAAAAATGTGGATACAAGTACTAGGCTTAAGACCTGTTGAGAACTTCCCTCTCAGTGAAGGTCAAAAATTAAGCTTTTTGCAGAAGATTATGGCAGCATCGGCAGCATGGCAAATAGATGGGGAAACAGTGGAAAGAGTGGCTGACTTTATTTTGGGGGGCTCCAAAATGACTGCAGATGGTGATTGCAGCCATGAAATTAAAAGATGCTTACTCCTTGGAAGGAAACCTAGACAGCTTGAAAGCCCCATGAACAGTATGAAAAGGCAAAAAGAGAGGACACTGGAAGATGAATTCCCCAGGTCGGTAGGTGCCCAATATGCTACTGGAGATCAGTGGAGAAATAACTCCATAAAGAAGGAAGGGATGGAGCCAAAGCAAAAACAACACTCAATTGTGGATGGGACTGGTGATAGAAGCAAGGTCTGATGCTATAAAGAGCAATATTGCATAGGAACCTGGAATGTTCAGTCCATGAATCAAGGCAAATTGGAAGTGGTCAAACAGGAGATGGCAAGAGTGAATGTTGACATTCTAGGAAGCAGCGAACTAAGATGGACTGGAATGGGTGAATTTAACTCAGATGACCATTATATCTACTACTGTGAGCAGGAATACCTTAGAAGAAGTGGAGTAGTCATCGTAGTCAACAAAAGAGTCCAAAATGCAGTACTTGGATGCAATCTCAAAAATGACAGAATGATCTCTGTTTGTTTCCAAGACAAACCATTCAATATCATGGTAATCCAAGTCTGTGCCCTGACCAGTAATGCTGAAGAAGCTGAAGTTGAACAGTTCTATGAAGACCTACAAGACCATCTAGAATTAATACCCCTAAAAGATGTCCTTTTCATTATAAGGGACTGGAATGCAAAAGTAGAAAATCAAGAAACACCTGGAGAAACAGGCAAATTTGGCCTTGGAGTACAGAATGAAGCAGGGCAAAGGCTAATAGAGTTCTGTCAAGAGAACACACTGTTCATAGCAAACACCATCTTCCAACAACACAAGAGAAGACTCTACTCATGGACATCACCAGATGGTTGATACCAAAATCAGATTGATTATATTCTTTGCAGCCAAAGAGGAAGACGCTCTATACAGTCAGCAAAAGCAAGACTGGGAGCTGACTTTGGCTCAGATCTTGAACTCCTTATTGCCAAATTCAGACTTAAATCGAAGAAAGTGGAGAAAACCACTAGACCATTCAGGTACGACCTGAATCAAATCCCTTATGACTATACAGTGGAAGTGAGAAATAGATTTATGGGACTAGATCTGATAGATACAGTGCCTGATGAACTATGGACAGAGGTTCGTGACATTGTACAGGAGACAGGGATCAAGACCATCCCCAAGAAAAAGAAATGCAAAAAGCAAAATGGCTGTCTGAGGAGCCCTTACAAATAGCTGTGAAAAAAAGAGAAGCATAAAGCAAAGGAGAAAAGGAAAGATATACCCATCTGAATGCAGAGTCCCAAAGAATAGCAAGGAGAAATAAGAAAGCCTTCCTCAGAGACCAGTGCAAAGAAATAGAGGAAAACAATAGAATGGGAAAGACTAGAGATCTCTTCAAGAAAATTAGAGATACCAAGGCAACATTTCATGCAAAAATGGGCTCAATAAAGGACAGAAATGGTATGGACCTAACAGAGCAGAAGATATTAAGAAAAGGTGGCAAGAATACACAGAAGAACTATACAAAAAAGATCTTCACAACCCAGATAATCACAATGGTATGATCACTCACCTACAGCTAGACATCCTGGGATGTGAAGTCAAGTGGGCCTTAGGAAGCATCACAAACAAAGCTAGTGGAGGTGATGGAATTCCAGTGGAGCTATTTCAAATCCTGAAAGATGATGCTGTGAAAGTGCTGCACTCAATATGCCAGCAAATTTGGAAAACTCAGCAGTGGCCACAGGACTGGAAAAGTCAGTTTTCATTCCCATAGAAAGGCAATCCCATAAAAAGGCAATGCCAAAGAATGCTCAAGCTACTGCACAATTGCACTCATCTCACAAGGCTAGTAAAGTGATGCTTAAAATTCTCCAAGCCAGCCTTCAGCAATATGTGAACCATGAACTTCCAGATGTTCAAGCTGGTTTTAGAAAAGGCAGAGGAACCAGAGATCAAATTGCCAACATCTGCTGGATCATGGAAAAAGCAAGAGAGTTCCAGAAAAACATCTATTTCTGCTTTATTGACTATGCCAAAGCCTTTGACTGTGTGGATCACAATCAACTGTGGAAAATTCTGAGAGAGATGGGAATGCAAGACCACCTGACCTGCCTCTTGAGAAATCTGTATGCAGGTCAGGAAGCAACAGTTAGAACTGGACATGGAACAACAGACTGGTTCCAAATAGGAAAAGGAGTACGTCAAGGCTGTATATTGTCACCCTGCTTATTTAACTTATATGCAGAGTACATCATGAGAAACACTGGGCTGGAGGAAGTACAAGCTGGAATCAAGATTGCCAGGAGAAATATCAATAACCTCAGATATGTAGAGATACAACCCTTATGGAAGAAAGTGAAGAGGAACTAAAAAGCCTCTTGATGAAAGTGAAAGAGGAGAGTGAAAATGTTGACTTAAAATTCAACATTCAGAAAACAAAGATCATGGCATCTGGTCCCATCACTTCATGCCAAATAGATGGAGAAATAGTGGCTGACTTTATTTTCTGGGGCTCCAAAATCACTGCAGATAGTGATTGCAGCCATGAAATTAAAAGACACTTACTCCTTGGAAGGAAAGTTATGACCAACCTAGACAGCATATTAAAAAGCCGAGACATTATTTTGCCAACAAGTTCCATCTAGTCAAGGCTATGGTTTTTCCACTGATCATGTATGGATGTGAGAGTTGGACTATAAAGAAAGATGAGGGCAAAAGAATTGATGCTTTTGAATGGTGGTGTTGGAGAAGACTCTTGAGAGTCCCTTGGACTGCAAAGAGACCCAACCAGTCCAGCCTAAAGGAGATCAGTCCTGGGTGTTCATTGGAAGGACTGATGTTGAAGCTAAAACTCCAATAAATTGGCCACCTGATGCAAACAGCTGACTCATTTGAAAATACCTTGATGCTGGGAAAGATTGAGGGCAGAAGGAGAAGGGGATGACAGAGGATGAGATGATTGAATGGCATCACTGACTCAATGGACATGGGTTTGGGTGGACTCCGGGAGTTGGTGATGGACAGGGAGGCCTGGTGTGCTGCAGTTCATGGGGTTGCAAAGAGTTGGATACGACTGAGTGACTGAACTGAAGTGAACTGATTGCAAGGAAAATGGAGACCGCAGATTGCTTGGTCTTTGCAGAGCTTCAAAACAGGCTTTGCAAATGGCTGGTGACCCTGCAGTTGTTCATGGGACTGCAGGGAGCAGGGAGTGTTATGGCTAAACACATAGATTCAGGGCTCAGAGAGACCTGGGTTAGAACCCAGCCTGGTCCTTCATCAGCTGGGCGACTTGCTACGTACAAACATCTCACCGCCTATAAAATGCAGATGATAAAACAAGCTCCTGCAGACCGCTTATGAAGTGCCAGACGTGCTTCTAAGCACTTGACATTTATTAACTCACTGAATCATCACAACAGCTCGAGGAAGTTATTGCTCTCCTCTTATTTTATGGATGAGGAAACTGAGGCACAAAGGAGGGTCATAAATGTGCTCAAGGACACTCAGCTGATAAGTGGTGGAGCTCGGAGATGGCCTCAGGCAATCTGGCTGCAGTGCCCTGGACCACTCTGTCTCTTGGGTTGCTATGAGGAGCAGATGGAATGCAGCCTATAAAGGGCTTGGCACTGTGCCTGCCACATGGCCAGCTCTCAATAAATGTTAGCTTTTATTATTAACAACATATGAGATAGCATAAAACAGACTAGTTGAGCTATCCGCACCATTTGAGATTCTTAACAATGCCTGACATTTGTTTAGCCCTGTATATAACTCAAAGAGCTTTCCCACCTTTGTCCCCTGATGCACTTCGAAGGCAGTGTGGCAATTCAGAATGGCATGATTATTGGATGAAAGAGGACACAGAGGTCCAAAGAAGGTCAGTGACTTGTTAAGGTCCCACACTAGCTCTCTGTTCATACTATCCTTCAGCAAGCCTGAAGTAGTACCCTGGAGCCTGAATTGCATATGTGTGCACTGAAAAAATGGAGAAGGCAATGGCACCCCACTCCAGTACTCTTGCCTGGAAAATCCCATGGATGGAGGAGCCTGGTGGGCTGCAGTCCATGGGGTCGCTGAGGATCGGACACGACTGAGTGACTTCACTTTCACTTTTCCCTTTCATGCATTGGAGAAGGAAATGGCAACCCACTCCAGTGTTCTTGCCTGGAGAATCCCAGGGACGGGGGAGCCTGGTGGGCTGCCCTCTATGGGGCTGCACAGAGTCGGACACGACTGAAGCGACTTAGCAGCAGCCGCAGCAGCACTGAAAAGAAAGCCAAAAATGCCAAAGAAGTGTTAGCACATGACCTTTTAGTAAGTTTAATTCAATTCTATTTACTCAAACTTTTATGCCAAACTGTATAAACAGTGATACAGCAATAAAAATTTGTTTTTGCAAAAGTATAATATACTTCATTTATTTTTTAAAAGCACAACAGCTTTATTGAGATGTGATGCACCTACCATACAATTCACCCATTTAAAGTACAGAATTCAATAGTTCTTAGTATATCTGCAGAGTTGTGCAACCATCACCACAGTCAATTTTAGAATATTTCCATCATCCCCCAAAGAAACCCTCAACCTGTTAGCATTCACTTCCCATTTTCCCTCAAGTCCCCAGCCTTAGGCAACCACTAATCTACTTTCTTCTGGTCTCTATAGATTTGCTTAATCTGGACATTTCACTTTAATGAACTGATATCACCTACTGTGAATGGCTTCTGTCTCAAAGTGGATTGTTTTAAGTATATTCCACCATGGCTGAGATCCCACCTGATGCTGATGTATGGCAGAAACCAATACACTATTGTAAAGCAATTATCCTCCAATTTAAAAAAATTATTAATTGTATATACTTTTTTTGTAATAGGGGTCTGAAGAGATTACAGTGAAGGTAGATATGACAAACTCATAACATTGCCAAAAACCAAACATAGTAGACCGAGTCTAATCATGGAACTAATATTTGCATAGTATTTTCCAGTTTATAAACATGTGTGCTCTCACTTCAGCCTCCCAACAAGCCATCAGCAGATAGCACCAGCTGCAGAATTGTGCCATAAAACTTGGGCTAGGAAGAGCTACAGTTATGGAGAATCATGAGACTCCACTCAAATCTCCTACTCTTGTTGGGTTTCACTTGCATGTTTTATCAGTTACTAAAGAGCAACGTTGTCTCCACTACATTTCACCAAGACTCCAGGAGAGCTAGAATGCTGGCCCTCAAATTGGCCCTGACAATTGGGTGACTTTGGGTGAACTATGCTCGTGATGTTTCAGAATCCTCACCTACTTCAGGTAGCTACTGTGAGGATTAAATGGGTTAACACATGCAAAGTGTTTGGAAAAATCCATGGCACATAGTAAGTGTTATTTTCTTTTATAAAAATAAAAGCAAAAATAATCTCCACAAATATTGTAGGCACATATGCCTCTTTGCAAATAGTCAGTTTTTTTGTGGGTTTTAAAAAAATATTTATTTTTATTTATTTTTTGGCTGTGCTGAGTCATGAATCTTTGATTTTTGAAAGCCTAACGTTAAGAAGTGCTTTTATCCCCTCTCAGACAATGCAAAGTCCTCAGAGCATTTGCATGACAGCTGCTCTTCTCCTGATTTATATACAGTTGATTTTGTTTATTTTAATTCTCTTTATATTTTAAACATCATGAGACTATTATTTTCTTACAGCCATTCAATATTTAGATTTATCCGCATATTTACCATTTTTGTTGCTTTTCCTGCTTCTTTGTCTTTCCATATGGAATCATTTTCCTCTTCTAGAAAAACACTATTCAGTGTTTCCTTTAGGAATGGACTTTCTGGTGTCAAATTCTCTCAGTTCTTGTTTGTACAAAAATAACATTATTCCATTTTTATTCCTAAAGGATGTTTTCTCTGGGCATTATTTTTTATCCCATCACATTGAAATTATGATGCTATTTTCTTCTGATTCTTGTTTCTTTTTAAAAATCAATTTTATTTATTTTTTGGCCCTACCTCGCTGTCTGTGGGATCTTATTTCATCAACCAGGAATTGAACCTGTGCCCCTTCAGTCGAAGGGTGGAGTCTTAACCACTAGATTGCCAGAGTAGGTCCTGATTCTTGTTGTTTCCGACGAGAGGTCAATTGTCAGTTTAACCATTGCTTCTATGAGGCGTAAAATGTCTAACTTTCCTGTAGCCTGCCTTTGAGATTTTTCCTTTTTAGTTTGGCTTTGAGAAGTTTTGCTCTGATGTGATTTATTGGCTTCCCCGGTAGCTCAGCTGTTAAAGAACCCATCTGTAAGATGGGTTAGATTCCTGGGTTGGCAAGTTCCCCTGGAGAAGGAATAAACTTCCCATTCCAGTGTTCTTGGGCTTCCCTGGTGGCTCAGACAGTAAAGAATCCACCTATAACACGGGAAATCTGGGTTCAGTCCTTGGGTTGGGAAGATCCCCTGCAGAAGGGCATGGCAACCCACTCCAGTATTCTTGCCTGAAGAATCCCATGGACAAAGGAGCCTGGAGGCCTACAGTTCATGCGGTGACAAAGAGTCAGACGCGACTGAGTGACTAAGCACCGCACGGATTTATTTTTATTTATCCCCCTGAGCGTAATTTGGCTTCTTTCATCTATGAATTTAAACCATTTATCAGCGTGAGGGGACCTAAGACATTACCTTTTCAAACGTTGCATGCATCCCATTTTCTCTCTCCTTTACAAAGGGAACTCCAATAAACATGCATTAGAATTTATCACTGTATCTCTTATAGACCGAATGTTGTGTCCCTTCAAATTTTTTTTGTGATCCTAACCACCAGTGTGATGGTATTAGGAGGAGCGGCCTTTGGGGGTGAGAAGGTCAACTGTGGAACCCTCATAAATGGGAATAGTGCCTTTATAAAACAGACTTCAGAGAGTTCTCTCACCCCTACCATTTAAGGGCACACTGAGAATGTACCATCTATGAAACAGGAAGCAGGCCCTCACCAGACACCAAATCTGCTGGTGCCTTGATCTCAAACTTCCCAGCTTCCAGAACTACAAGAAATAAATGTTTGTTAAGTCACTCTATCTATGGTATTTTTGTTAAAGCAGCCTGATTGGACTAAGAAAGTACTATTCATATCTCTTACCCTCTCTTTGCATTTTTCAGTTATTTTTTCTTGCTGTGGTTCATTTTGGACTTTTTTTTTTTTGCCTTATATTCCAATTTATTGTCCTTCCCTAGCTGACTCAACATCTATTCTTTAATTTCTTACTTTTGCTTATTTCATTTTTTATTTTGAGAATTTCTATTTGGTTCTTTAGAATTCTCTGCTAAAATTTTAAATCTATTTTTTTTAATTGGAGGATAATCACTTTACAATGTTGTGTTGGTTTCTTCTGTACAAAAACACGAATTAGCCATAAGTATATATATATATATATATATCTCCTTTCCCTCTTGAGCTTCCCTCCCACCCCCTCAACCCACTCCTCTAGGTCATCACAGAGCACTGGACTGGACTTTCCTGTTATATAGTAGCTTCCCACTAGCTAGCTATTTTACACATGGTAGTGTATATATCCCCACTCCAGTACTCTTGCCTGGTAAATCCCATGGGTGGAGGAGCCTGGCGGGCTGCAGTCCATGGGGTTTCGAAGAATCAGACACAACTGAGCGACTTCACTTTCACTTTTCACTTTCACGCATTGGAGAAGGAAATGGCAACCCACTCCAGTGTTCTTGCCTGGAGAATTCCAGGGACGGGGGAAGCTGGTGTGCTGCCGTCTCTGGGGTCGCACAGAGTCGGACACGACTGAAGCGACTCAGCAGCAGCAGCAGCAGCAACAGTGTGTATATGTCAGTGCGACTTTCTCAGTTCATCCCTTTGTCTTTTATCTCCTCGAGCACCAGAAAATTAAGGCTCAGCTTGTTCAGCTAGAGTCATCACAGTTTCTTTCTACTGCACATTGTTTCTCTGGATCCTCACATGTTTCGTCTGCTTGTGGGACCGGTTGTCTTTGATTGGGCATAGGTCATTATACTTGAAATTTGTAAAAATAAATCAAGAACTTTAATTTTGTCTTCCCAAAGGGATTAAATGCTTCTGCTAGGCTCCCAAGGCCATTCAGATCTCATGAACACTGTTAGTAATCGAAGTGTTTTAGGATTGAGCCTTTCTAGAGTACCCCGATGTCTAGGAGCTGGGTTGTAGCCTATATGAGGGCTGATTTACTGACAGTTCCCCCATATATTCCTTCAGAGTTTAAATGTGTTAAGAGGTTTCCTATGATCCCCACTTTTGCAGACCCTGAACTACAACGTTTTCCCCCACCCACAAACATTGTCAAAATGTTTCCCAGTCTCTCAGCTGCATCTTTTGGATTTGAAAATGCCCCAAATGCCAAGCTCTCCTTTCTGGGATTCCTTCCCCTTTCACACCTCAGTCCGTCTTTTTTTTTTTTTTTTTTTACTACTTTAATAGCTTTCCCATACTTTTAATCTGATTTTTGGAAAATATTTTGTCAGTTTTTTGAATTTTCCTCAGAGAGAAAATTTGTCTACGTTATTCAGCTTGCCAAAATTGGAAGTGCAATGCAAAATATGACAATGTCATTTTCCCAAGATGCCCTTTGATAATATCTCATAAAACATAACAAGAACTTTCTGGAGAACCTCCTATGATTTCCTATTCAAAAGCAAGTTCCCGTGGAATGGTGATTTTATCCAGTGTTATCTAATAACAGCTTGAAGACTAAGAGATTAGTTCATTCATATATTCAACAAGTATCTATTGAGTGGTCTCTTCTCTCTAGGTCCTGGAGATATAATGGTAAGTAAAGCAGACACCTTCCCTCTTCTCCCAAAGCCAAAGGTCTAGAAAAAGAGTGGGAGGAAGAGAGAGCAGGAGGAGGGAGAGAGAGGGAGTGAGAAAAAACAGCTGCTCTCAAAAATGATGAGAGATTGAGAAGAAAATTGAGAACAATTGATCGAAATAGAAAGAACAGGAGGGTGCCAAGTACAAGAAGAATGGTATCAGAGGTGATGCTTTTGTCTGCAAGTTCCAGGAAACCAGATCCAAATGGGCTTAAATGATAACTGAATGAACTATCCATCACAGAATACTAAGCCTAGAGGTGGAGGGACATCAGACAGAGGTCTTGACAACGCAGCTGCTCCGCCACCTCTCCCCTTGTCCTCAGGCTGGTACAAGGTGGCAGCTGGAGGACCATTTGTCTCATCCAGCCGTGAAAACATCCAGAAGAAAGGCAGGAACCCCCTGAGCACCTTTCCTTGGTTCATTGGGCAGAACTGGATCACATGCCCTCGCATATACCTAATTACTGGCAAAGGCAATGAAATCACCACAATGGACCATACTAGTCACAATTTGTTCCTGACTAGGAATGAGGCCACCTTCCTTGCAACATGCGTGGGAGATGTTCAACAAAACTGGGGTCTGTTAGGAAGAAAGGAGGAACAGAATGGGCGCTGGAGAGGTAGCCAGCATCCACCACAAGGGGCTGGTGGCAGACCGGGGAGAAGACCAAAGACCAGCCCCTCACTCCACAGTTCCACTGGAGTGTTATAAATGCGATCTAATCTGTAAACCAACAGCGATGGCTAACATCACTCAGTGTTCATATGTTATATGAGAGTTCATCCAGACTTTACGACAGCCCTCAAAAGGTAGATCTTATCTTATAATGACACAATGGAGTCTCCGAGTGTTCAGAACGTTATCCAAGGTTATATGGCTGGTGGAACCTGGATTGAAACCCAGGATGTCTGGTTCCCAAACTAATGATTTTACCCTCTTTGATAAAACTGTCTCTAGCAAGGTAAATGTTATTGTTTAGTCACTAAGCCATGACTGACTCTTTTGAGACCCATCCCCATGGACTGTAGCCCACCAGGCCCCTCTGTCCATGAGATTTCTCATGCAAAAATATTGGAGTGGGTTGCCATTTCCTTCTCCAGGGAATCTTCCTGACCCAGGGATGGAATCCGTGTCTCCTGCATTGGCACTCAGGTTCTTTACCCTGAGCCACCAGGGAAGCCCGCAGGGTAAATGGAGGTGAATATTCTGATGTTTCAGGTGAAGAAAATGAAGTTCAGAAATGTGAAATTCATTCATCCAGTTACTTAACAAAACTTTATTGAGTCCTTTAATACTCCTGGTGCTATGCTGGACTGTAAGGATACTGTTCTGAAAGAGACATGTTGCTTGACCCTGTGATGCTCATAGACTAGTGGCATCATGATGACTGAATGCCCACTGTGAGCAATTTGGCACAAAAGTAAAGGCTGTAGCTTCTGGCTTCAGATGCTAGGGTTCAAGTGCCAGCTTTATGGCTCACTAGCTGTGTGATTGTGGGCACGTTTCTATTGTAATCACCTCCTTTTCATCGGTGAGAGACTATCATCCTAGAGTTATGGGGTTAACTAAACCCACAATACCCAACACCAGACAGATGAGATCAACAGTCACTTACTAGTCAGCTTTACTGACAGCCTGGGGAGGACTACATTACCACCCTGAGCCACATGGGGGTTTTATTTAGAAGCAGGATGAATAACTGGGGGCTAGGGAGGCAGGCTTTGTAGTGTCAAGATGGTGCGGTTCCCTTGGTTCCTATAGGAGGATGTGATTTCTTTATGCGAATAATTTTGCAGTCTGGCAGGCAACTGAAACCTGCTATTTGGGGATCAGCCAGAACTGCACATCTAATAAGAAGAATTGCTTGGCTATAGAACATTATCCACCAGAGCAGAGTGGAGAGGAGAGCTTGCTGTTTGGGCATCTGGAGCTCTCTTAATTCTACTAGATATCAAGGTAGCACATAATATTGAATCTTAATTTTAGGGCGTAGGTCACTGTTTCTTAACCTTGTTGCACCTTTGTTTTTTCACATGCAAAATAGGGACAACTTACTGGTTTGGTTATCTGTGAGTTTTGAACGAGGCAACGTGAGTGAAACATTTCATACAGGGACTGGCACGTTGTGAGGGCAGCACCAAGTGCCGGCATGGCTGAGACACCTGCATAAGGCCCTATGACTGGTAAGCAGTGATCTCAGATTGCAACATCTACCTTTAGTTTCCAGATTCTGGAGACTTTCTACAAGACTGACCTGAGATTTTCTTCATTAAGAAAGTACTGATTTGCTTACGTATTCATCTTAAACACACACGTATATACCCACTTATTGTTCACTCATTCAATAAACATTTATTGCCTGTCACCACGTTGCATGGTGCCAGCACCAGGAAGATGGCCTTTGGAAGCAGACAGTCTGATGGAGGAGACAGACCCAAATGGCGTGCAATACAATGTGATGGATGCTGTACCACAAGAGGTCAATGCCCAGGATGAACTAAGGGAAGGGCCCCTAGAGGTGGGGTGTGGGCCATTAAGACCCTGGGAATAAGCTCAAAGCAGCCCTCTGAAATATCTCCAGTTCCTTCCCCATCGACAGTTGTGGCTGATGATCCCTGTGTTCACACTGGAGAGGAGTTTCCCACTGGAGTTCCCGGCTGACAACTGTCAGACTGTGAATAAGCCAAGACTTGCCCTGAGCAGGAGGAGACTCTTTCTGGCTCCTACACTGTAGCTGTCACTCGTTGGTGATGTGGTCTCAAGCAGGTCCCTCTCCTTGCTGACCTCAGTTTCTCTACTTGTAGAATAAGGGCACTGGGCTAGGTGGTCTGGGAGGATCTCTCCAGCTCGACCTGAGGATATATTTTTAAACACCATGTCTCATGAGGTCCCTCCTCCATGAAACCACCGCTATTTCCTGAACTGGTCCTTTTGCCCTTCTTCACCCCTTATAAACATGACACTCATCCTTCTGGTCTATACTACATACTCCTCTGGGCAGGGACCAACCTCTTCAGACAATTGCTTCCAGGAGGAAAGTAATAGGACCCAACAGCAACACCACCAACAAAACCCAGTGGAAACAAGAGGCCGTTGCTTGCCCCTTTGTCTCTGGAGGCTGGCAGGCTTCATTCATTTGGACAGCTTGACTTTTCCCACAACGGGCCTCTCATCTTTAGATTAGACTGTGCCATGGCCTGGCAGCTCAGCTCTATTTTTTACTCTGTGCTTAGTCCTCCACAGATTTCAGAAAGGAGAGCCAATTTTGCAATTTTCTCCAAATTTGCTGTTGCCCAAAAATCTGGGAGGGGGCCTTTCCAGGCTGGACAGGAAGATGGAAACCTAGTAGCATCTGATACTTCCTAGGCTGGCCCAACCGCAGCCATGTGGGTAGGCGGCAGGCAGGCAGCTGGGGGAGGATCTAGAGAAGGAGGCAGAGAATTCACTTCCTCTTCTCGCTGGCTGTGTAGGAGATGTGACGGGGAGCACCCGGGGCTGGGCTCTCTTGTATATATATATTTAATTGGAGTATAATTGCTTTACAATGTCATGTTAGTTTCTACTGCACAACAAAGTGGATCAGCTATATGTGTGTGTATATATATATATATATATCCCCTCCCTCTTGGACCTCCTTCCCACCCTCATCCCCCATCCCACCCATCTAGGTCCTCACAGAGCACTGAGCTGAGGTCATTTGTAGAGATGCGGAAGGACCCCGGGTCTGACATACGGAGGGAAGTCAGAAAGAGAAAGGCAAATATCCTACATTAACATGTACATGTGGAATCTAGAAAAACGGTACAGGTGAAGCTACTTGCGGGGCAGAAATAGAGACACAGATGTAAAGGACTGACATGTGGACAGTGGGGGAAGCGGAGGGTGGAGTGAGTTGAGAGATCAGGTGCTGGGCTCCCTTAATCCTGTGTGTCTAGAGCCCGGCCAGCATCAGGACTTCATAAGGGCAAGGTTGTGGGATCCTCCCCCAGCCTATGCTGTCTCCTTTCTCTGAAGGAGAAATAGGTTCTTTATATCAATGAAAGGACTCAAGTTCCTGGAAGGGAGTAACTGAGAAAGATTTCAAACAGTCCAGACCAAACAATATTCATCACGAGCCAGACCCTGCAAGGTACAGGGAGGGCTTTCACACCTGCCTGTTGCTCCTGGGACATCAAGGGGAAAACCAGGCAAGCCTGGCACTGTCACTGATAAGCTGTGTGACCTTGGGCCAATTGCGTTACCTCTCTAGTCTGTTTCCTTCTTTGCCAAAGGAAAGTATTAAATTATTCAATATAATAGTATTATATCAGCATTGATTATACAATATAGTATATTAGATTATTATTGTTATAATGATATATTATCTTAATAAAATTAATTATTCAATTAATTAATATATTGGATTTATTTGAATAATCACTTCATGTTGTAAAGTACCATAAGTGGGTTATGATCATGGTCTCTGCAATCAGATCCAGGTTGAATCCTTGTGCCACTTACCAATAGATGATCTTGAGTAAGTGAGTTAACCTCCCTTAACTTCAGGATTGGCTTGAGGATTCGATGAGCTACTGCATGTTAAGAGTGTGGCACAGGGCCGACTATAAAGTAAACACTCAGTAAATAAGTTATGAGCTCTCAAGACAATGAAGGTAATGAGTCTGAGCATTCAGATCAACTTCTTTCTATTGTTCTTCCTTGGGCAGAGGTCCAAAAGTGAGTGCAATGAAGTGGGCAGGAGCCAGCAGTGGCTGGCTCTTCACTCCCCCAGGCTGGAATTTCCTTCCCAGGCACCCAGGCTGATATTGGGCTGACCACCAGAGGGCGAGAGGCTAGACATTAGGCCGTAGCTGCTAAGTGGGAGGCCAGGGGCCAGGAGAGGCCAGCTGAAAGGCAGCAGTGCTGATGGATGTGAGGAGAAGGGGCAAAGAGCAATTTCTGGAGGGGATCATAATTGGAAAGAAGCTCAGGTTCTGCCTCTAATTAGACTGGCCTTGCCTTGTCCATCTGGCGTGTCCCAGCCCGTCCTCCTGAGACCTAGATGGTGATGGTGTGCACAATGGGGTACAAGTTTGGGAGGGGAAGAGCAGGCTTCGAAGGATAGAAGGGTGTTGGGGACACTTGCCCCTCCTTGGCCATAGATCAGAGACCTCTCCCCAGTGGCCATGGTAAATAACCTGCCAGGTCAGGCCCGGGCCCAGAGAGCCTTCCATGAGCAGTGTTCTCAGGGCGCTCATTTACCAGCCATGACCATGTTGGCCTCTGTGCGGCTGGAAGCTGACTTCCTCTCTCTAGTCCATAGAGCCCTCTCTTGTGAAGTGATAAGATTTTTTTCCTGCATGAAGGCAGACTGGAGAACACGAATGACACTACCAAGTGAAATAATGGACAATGCTGTATAAAGATGAGAAAAGTACTTTTAATTACACATTGTCATAAAAGTAGGAATCCCAAATGAGATAAAATAAAAAACCCTTGGATGTAAGTTGGTGCCAAAGTTCTCTTTTGAATTGTGGGTTTCTGTCAAAATATGGGGATGTTGATCTTCTGTTTCATAGTTCTACAGAAGCAGGGAATAGAACAGAAAGCCTAGGGGTTAGCCACGATGGAAAATACAGTGAAAGATCTCCTTGCATAAAGCAAGGACATCCCTAAAAAACTTTATCATCAGTGTAAACAAATAAGAAATGAACTCTGCAGAGGGTTGACCATGGAAACTAGCCTTGAAAAGAATCTTGATAGTGGATGGAGAGGAAAGAAGGCTGAAATTCAAAACTATAAGCTCACACTTAGATGCCTTTGTCATCCAAGTTCATTCTCAGCTTGATCCAAAAACCTCAAAAGGAGAATTTAATATTAAGTGGTCCTACACTGAAAGGAGCAAATATAAATAATCTCTGGAGGAACTAGACTTAAACTCAGCCCTCAAAGAATTCCTACAAATAAACTTCCAAGGAAAATGAGCAACTTCTGTCTCAATAAAGACAAAATAAAATAAAATGCACAAGAAATAAGGTACCAAAAGGCCGGTTAGCAGGAAAAACACACAATAGGGACAGACCTATAAAGACTTTGTATTCTGGAGTTAGCAGACGGAAAAACTAGGTTTAACACATTTAAAGAAANGAAACAGAATCAAGGAGACTGAGAACTGAAAAAAAATTTAAGAACCGAAACTAAAAGCCCAAGTGAATCGGTTACTGAGCAGATCAGACCCCGAAGAGAGAATTTGTAAACTGGAAAATAGTTTCAGAGAACAGCAAAAATGTAGCTGAGCAACACAAAGAGCTAAAAGATATGAAAGAGAGAGAGGGGTCAAGAGACGTGGAAAACAGTGAGAAGTTTTAACATATTTTGAATTGACTTACAGATAAAGGTAAAAGAGAAAATGGGGACGAGATAATGTTTGAAGAGATAAATACTAATTTCACAGAATTGTTGAGAGATTCTATTCTTTATATCCAGAAAACCTAATGAATTCCAAAATAAATACACACATATACACACATCTCTAGTTGTCATTGTCCAGTCACTAGTTTGTGTCCAGCTCTTTGCAGCCCTGTGAACTGCAGTACACCAGGCTCCTCTGTCCTGCACTCTCTCTCCAAATTTGCTCAAATTCATGTCCATTGAGTCGGTGAGGCTATCTAACCATCTCACCTTCTGCTTCCCCATCTCCTTTTGTCTTCCATTTTTCCCACCATCAGTCTTTTCCAATGGGTTGACTCTTCACATCAGGTGGTCAAAGTATTGGAGCTTCAGCATCAGTCCTTCCAATGAATATTCAGAGTTGATTTCCTTTAGGATTGATTGACTGGTTTGATCTTCTTGCTGTCCAAGGGATTCTCAAGAGTCTTCAGCAGCACAATTCAAAAGCATGAATTCTTTAACGCTCAGCCTTTTTTATGGTCCAGTTCTCACATCCGTACATGACTACTAGAAAAACCAAAGCTTTGACTGTATGGACTTCATCGGCAAAGTGATGTCTCTGCTTTTTAATATGCTAAGTTTATCATAGCTTTTCTTACAAGAAGCAAGCGTCTTTCGATTTCATGGCTGCAGTCACTGTCTGCAGTGATTTTGGAGCCCATGAAAATAAACTCTGTCACTGCTTCCACTTTTTCCCATTCTATTTGCCATGAAGTGATGGGACTGGATCCCACACTTTTAGTTTTTTTAATGTTGAGTTTCAAGTCAGCTGTTTCACTCTCCTCTTTCAACTTCATCAAGAGGCTCTTTAGTTCCTTTAGAGTGGTATCATCTGCATGAGGTTGTTAGAATTTCCTCCTGGCAATCTTGATTCCAGCTTGTGTTTCATCCAGCCAGGCATTTTGTATGATGCACTCTGCATATAAGTTAAGTAAGCAGGGTGACAGTATACGGCCTTGTTATACTCCTTTCCCAATTTTGAACTCCTTTCCCAGTCAGTTCTTCTGGTTCTAACTGTTGCTTCTTGTCTTGCATGCAGGTTTCTCAGGAGACAGGTAAAGTGGTCTGGTATTCCCATCTCTTAAAGAATTTTCCACAGTTTCTTGTGATCCACACAGTCAAAGGCTTTATCATAGTCAATAAAACAGAAGTAGATGGTTGTTTTCTTTTTAATTCCCTTGCTTTTTCTATGATCCAGAATATGTTGGCAATTTGATCTCTGATTTCTCTGCTTTTTCTAAATCCACCTTGTACATCTGGATAAGTTCTCAGTTCACAAACTGCTAAAGCCTAGCTTGAAGGATTTTGAGCATAACCTTGCTAGCATGTAAGATGAGCACAATTGTATGGTAGTTTGAATATTCTTTGGCATTGCCCTTCTTTGGGATAGGAATGAAAACTGAATTTTCCAGTCCTGTGGCCACTGCTGAGTTTTCCAAATTTGCTGACATATTGAATGCAGCACTTTACCAGCATCACCTTTTAGCATTTGAAATAACTCAGCTGGAATTTCATTACCTCCACTAGCTTTGTTCATAGAAATGCTTTGTAAAGCCCACTTGACTTTGACTCCAGGATGTCTGGTTCTAGGTGAGTTATCACACTATTGTGATTATCTGGGTCCTTAAGACTTTTTTGTATAGTTTTTCTGTGTATTCTTGCCACCGTTTCTTAATCTCTTCTGTTTCTGTTAGGTCCTTACCATTGCTGTCCATTATCGTGCCCATCTTTGCATGAAATGTTCCCTTGATATCTCCCCTACACCTAGACATATGGAAAATGTTGCAAAAGCAGCCAAAGAGAAAAGACAGGTAGTTTGGCAGCTTATGCCTTAACAGAAAAAAAAAAATTGAGAGAAAATAACTACCAATATAGAATTCTTTTTTCTTCTGATTTTTACTAGAAGAAAATAAAATTTGCTTTACAATGTTGTGTTAGTTTCCTCTGTACAGCAAAGTGAATCAGCTCTATGTATACATATATATATATATCCCTTCTGTTTTGGATTTCCTTCACATTTAGGTCGCCACAGAGCCCTGAGTAGAGCTCCCTGTACTATACAGTAGTAGAATTTTATGCACAGTGAAACTATCCTTCAAGAATTGGGGTAGAGTAAGACATTTGCTAACAAACAAAAAATAACTTTACCGACAGAAATCTTTGCTAAAGAAAACTATAAAGTATGTACTTCAGGTGGGAAAAAATAGTTTTAGATATAAGGTTTAAGATTCAAGAAGAAATGAGTAAATATGTAGGCAAATAGAAAAGAACTGTCTGCTCAAAATATCAATAATATGGAGAAGAATCAAGATAAAAATAGAACACTGAACAGTAACAGCAAAGGAACTGGAAAGAGGTCATTGGGGTTAAAGAATTCTAAGATATTTATATTACCTGGTAGGAAGGCAGAAAATACCTTTAGCAAATGCTAAAGTTCAACATGTATATAAAGATAAGTTCCACAATCACTAAACAAATAGACAAAGAACATACAGCTTCTAATGAAATAAAGGGGAAAGGAAAAACCTCTCCATAAATGTGAAAGAAGGCAAGAAAGCAGTGGGGAAAAGAGACAAAAAAGCGGGAAAAATAAACAGTACAGAATAAGATATTAGGAGTAAATTAAATATTTCAGTAAGTACAATAAATCTAAGTAGAAAAAACTTACATTTAAAAGAAAAACATGGTCAGACTAGGTTAAAAAAGAAAATGGCAATCACATGCTGTTTACCGCAGGTGTATTTATAACAAAAAGCAAAGATCAAAAGTCTCAGCATAGAAAAAGGTATGCTGGCAAATACTAACAACCTAAATCTGAATTTATGTTAATAAAAGACAAAAAGGAACTTTAAGATCAAAAGTATTTTAGAGTTAAAGAGGTAAAGTATATAATAATACATAGAGAAGTCTACAAAGTAAATAGGAAATTCTTCATTTGTATGCATATAACATATCCTCATGGACTCCATGAAGTTGACGAGTCAGACATGACTGAGCGACTTTCACTCACTCACAACATATCCTCAAAACATATAAAGAAAAAATTCATAGCTACAGTAAAAAAAAAATAGACATTGTAGTGAAAGATCTTAAAACACTATTTTTCTAGTAAACACTTTTAATAAAAAATTTTTTTAATCCCTTGAACTGCAAGGAGATCAAACCAGTCAATCCTAAAGGAAATCAACCCTGAATATTCATTGGAAGGACTGACGCTGAAGCTGAAGCTCCAAGACTTTGGCTGCTTGATGCGAAGAGCTGAGTCACTGGAAAAGACCCTGGTGGTGAGAGAGATTGCAGGCAGGAGGAGAAGGGGACGACAGAGGGTGAGATGGTCAGACAGCATCACTACACAGTTTTTATACCACTATGGCCTTTTGATAGGTCTTGCTATCTGGTAGTGACCGTCGTCCAGCTTAGTTTTTCTTTAACACTGTTTTTTAATTTATTTGTTATTTGACCGTGTGGGGTCTTAGTTGTGGCACGTGTGGTCTCCCTGTGTCATGCGGGGTCTTTTGTTGTGGTGTGCAAACTCTGCAGTTGTAGTGCACAGGCTCCAGAGTGTGCGGGCTCAGTGGCTGTGACACGCGGGCTTTAGTTGCTCCACTAACACACACACACAAACCCCAAAGGGATTATAAATCTAAATGTGAAAGCAAAAAAGTAGAGAAGAGGAAAACATTAGAAAACATTTTCATGTTCTTGGAGTAAGCAATGGTCTGTTACATGGGACACAGACAGCGTTAACTATATAAGAAAAAATGTTGAGTCAAATCCTGTAGAATTTCTGCTCATCCAAAGATACCATCAGAAGAGTGAAAACGAAATGCACAAAATGAGTTACCCTACAAAATACCCATACCTAGAATGTAGAAAAAACTTCTAAAAATCATTAGAGAAAGACAAACATCCAGTTAATAAATGGGCAAAATACTTGATGAGCAGACATTTCAAATGAGGATCCAAATCACTAATAAATACATGAAAAGCTGCTCAACTTTATTCGTCTTTGTAGAAATGCAAATTAAAACCACAGTGAGAATAAATTTGGACCCCTACTTCACACGTACACAAAAATGAACTCAAGATAGATCATAGGTCTAAGTGTAAGTTAAAACTATAAAACTCTTAGAAGAAAAGATGGGTGTAAATCTTCATGACAAAAAAATGATTTCTTAGACTGATAAAAAGAGAAGACTAAGTGGTCCTTTACCAAGATGAAAAACTGTTTCAAAGGACACCATCAAGAAGGTAAAGGATAATGCTTAGAATGGAAGGAAATTTCTGCAAATCACAAATGTGATAAAGGACTTGTGTCCAGAATATATAAAGAACTGACAACTCCATAATAATTAAGGCAGCCCAGCAATCCTGAGCAAAGGATTTAAACAGACATTTTTCCAAAGAAAATATATAAATGGCCAAAAAGCACAGGAAAAGATGCTCAACATATTAGTCATTAGAGAAATGAAAATTGAAATCACAATAATAATAATAGACAAAATAATTTTAAAAAATCAAAGAATAAAAATAAAAACAGGCAATAAAAAGTATTGGGATTCCCCAACGGCGCTGGTGGGAGTGTAAAATGAAAATGACCTACCAACCATGCAAAAACTTGGCAGTTCTCCATGCAGTTACCATATTGATTCAGCTATTTTACTCCTAGGTATCTACCCAAGAGAAATGAAAACATATATCCACACAGAACTTGTACGTGGATGTTTATAGCAGAGTTATTTATAGCAGCCAAAAAGCAAGGGAAAATCTCGTTACTTAATTGATAAACAGATAAATTAAGCTTAGTGTCCATATGATGAGCTATTATTCGGCAAAAAAAGGAATAGGCTATGACAGGGATGAACACTGAACACATTATGTAAGTGAAAGAAGCTAGTCACAGGGGACATTCCCTGGCAGCTCAATGGTTAGGGCTCAGTGCTTTGACTGCCTGGGCCCAGGTTCAATCCCTGGTTAGGGAAATAAGAGCCTGCAAACTGTGTGGTGCAGTCAAAATAAAATAAAATAAGATAATCATAAACGACTACATATTTTATGATTCCACTTACATGGAATGTCCAGAATAAGCAGATTTTTTTAGAGAAAAAAGTAGATTGTTACTGCCTAGGATTGAGGTGGGAGGGACAGGAAGTGGAGGGAGATTAGAGAGTGATTATTAAAGGGCACAAAATTTCTTTTGGGGGATGATGAAAATGTTCTGAAATGAGATTATGGTGATAGTTACAAAATTCTAAAAAATAAGCTAAAACCATTGAATTGTACGCTTGAATAGAGGTCCGTTATTTTTTTGAGTGAAAGCAAGTTTATTTAGAGAGACACACATTCCGTAGGCAGAAGGCGAGAGCGGCCTCTAGATGAACTTTATTGTATGTAAATTATATCTCAATAAAGTCATTCAAAACAAACACACCAAGAGATACAAATTCACTCTTACCAGAATTTTAGAATGAGAAAAGACAAAATATCAATTAGTGGCAAGGGCGGGGACCACCCAGAACCCTCTCACACTGCTGGTGGGAATGTAGGTTGGTATAATCACATTGGAAAATTGTTAGGCAGAATCTCCTAAAGTTTAACATTCAGTTACGCTGTGATTTGGCAATTCCACTCCAGAATACATTTCCAAAAGACGTGTACCAGAATGTTTTTAGCCACACCATTCACACTAGGCTGAAGCTAGAAACTATGGCATACTCATGAACGGGGGAATGGATAAGTGAACTGTGGTATGGTCTCACAATAGTGCAACGAGAGTGAGTTCACACCTACCAGTGTGAATACATCTCACAAGTATAATGCTGAGTGAAGAAGCTAGGCCTCAAAGAGTAAACAAACCCTATGTGGTTTCATTTAAAAGAAGTTCAAAAATGGGTCACACAGATTGGTGTCTAGATGAAAGAGTTGGGACAGTGCTTATCCCTAAGGACAGTGACTGGCAGAGGGTTCAAGGGGATTTTGAGGATGTATTAATGTTCCGTTTCTTGATCTGGGTGTTGGTTAGATGAGTGTGTTCAGTATGTGACAATCCAGTGGGCTATTAACTTGTGACATATTAATATGTACTTTTCTAATGTATGTGTGTGTGTCAGTCGCTCAGTCGTGTCCGACTCTTTGCGACCCCATGGACTGTAGCCCACCAGGCTCCTCTGTCCATGGGATTCTCCAGGCAAGAATACTGGAGCGGGTTGCCATTTCCATCTCCAGGGGATCTGCCAGACCCAGGGATCAAACCCGGGTCTCCTGCATTGCAAGCGGATGCTTTACTGTCTGAGCTACTAGGGAAGCCCAATACATCAATTAAAAAGTTGTAAAAATACCTAATACAAAAACAACAAAAAATGCAAAGAATTTAGTAATAAATTTAAGAGAGATGGGTTAGCCTTTTATGGATAGATTCTAAAGCCTAACTGAAAAATATTAATGAAGACTTAGACAAATGGAAAGATAGACCATGTTCTTGGATAGGAAGACAAATATCATCATGATGTCAGTTCTCCTGAAGTAGGTAGGTAAATTCAATATAATTCCAATGAAAACCACCAGAGTATTTTTGGAAAGAATTTTTAAAAATTTTAATAAGCCGATCCTCAAATTTACATGGAAAAGCAAAAAAAATCAAGAATAACCAAGACACTCTGATTTTAGAAACCTCAACAAACCAGATGGTGGACTCATCATGCCAGATATCAGGATTTATCGTAACAATATGATAAAGACAGTGTGATATTAGCATAGAGATGAAATAGAATAGAGAGCACAGAGACCAACTCTCACATATGCACAAGCTTGATTTATGGCAGACCAGACATGCAGAGCCGCAGTCCTAGGACAATAGGTTATCCATATGGAAAAAAATGAAATTAGTTTCCTACCTTACACAGTACAAAAATATCAATTCCAGATGGAATAAAGGCTGAAATACAAAAGGGTAAACTATACAAAGATTAGAAGGATAATATCGGAAAATATCTTTTTGACCTCAAAGTAAGGAAGTTTCTTAAATAAAATAAAATAAGTACAGATCATAAAGACAAAGATTGATAAACTTAGCTACATTAAAATGAACAATTTTGGTGTCATTAAAAGGCACCAAAAGGGAGTGAAAACAAACCACAAACTGGGAGAAGATAACTACAACGCATAAAACTAACAGAGGACTAAATAGCATCCAGAATATGTAATTAGCATCAATAAGAAAATGATGAAATAGAAAAAACGTAACCAGAAAACAAAAAACGTAGGGAAAAAAAGATTTCATAGACAAAGGAAAATAAATGGCTTGTAAAGTGTAGGAAAAGAGGCTCAATCTCATAAGTCATCAGGGAAATGGAAGTTAGAATGAGATACAATCACATATTCATGAGACGGACAAAAAGTCCAAGCGGGACAACATCAAGTACTGGTAGGTTATGGAGCCATGAAACTCTCTTTCCCTGCTGGAGGGTGGCTATGAATTGACAAAATGATTTGGAAAACAGTTTAGCATTACCTCGTTGAGTCGAACACACACAGATCCCGTAACTCCAATTTCACTCTTAGATAAAGACTCTTTTTTAAAAGTGTGTTTATTTTTGGCTGTGCTGGGGCTTCCTTGCTGTCCAGGCTTTCTCTAGTTGTCTTTGTCGTGCACGAGCTTCTCTTTGCAGCAGCTTCTCTTGTTATGGAGCACAGGCTCTAGGCATGCCAGCTTTAGCAGCTGCAGCACGCATGCTCAGCAGCTGTGGCTCAGGGCCTTAGTTGCTCCACAGCATGTGGAATCCTCCAGGACTAGGGACCAGGTCCCCTGCAATGGTAGGTGGATTCTTACCCACTGTACCACCAGGGCAGTCCGATAAAGACACTTCATATGTGCCCAAGGGAGCACTTGAAAGATTGTTCATAACAGAACTCTGTAACAGCCCCAAATTTGAAACAGCACAAGTGTCTATCAATAATAGAAGGTTTAGTTTATTTGCCTATTTAAAATTAGGTTATTTGTTTTTTTTATTTCTGAATTGTGATAGTTCTTTATATGTTCTAGATACGAATTCTTTGTCAACTATATGATTAGCAACAATTTTCTCCCACATTCTCGATGGCATCCTATGAAGCACAAAGTTTAATTTTGATTATGCTCAGTTTATCTGTTTTTCTTTCATCATTTGTACTTTTGGTGTCATATATAAGAAACCATTTTTAATCCAAGGTTATGGAGATCTATACACATATTTTCTTCTGAGAGTTTTATAGCTTTAGCTCTTACATTTAGGTCTTTGATGCATTTCGAGTTAATTTTTGCAAATGGTGTGATGCAGGAGACCAAATTCATTCTTTTGAAAGTGGAAATTTATTCTTTAAAAATATGTATTGCTCAACTTAAAAAATAAGTGCAGGATTTGAATAGACATTTTTCCAAAGAAAATATGCAAATGGACATTAAGTACATGAAAAAATGCTCAACATCATTAGTCATTACTGCTTCATAGTCCCTAGGATGGGTATGATCAGAAGGACAGACTGTAACAACTGTCAGAGAGGATGTAGAGAAATCAGAGCATACACAGTTTGTGGTAAAATGGTGAAGACATTTTGAGAAAGTACCTGGCAGTTTTCAAATGATTAAACATAAAGTTATCTATGACCCAAAATTCCACTCCTAGGTATATATCTAAGAGGATTGAAAACATGTTCACACAAAAATTTGTACATTTTAAAACTGTATGGTGATGATGGAAATTAATTTTTGTGAGCATGCTATAGTGTATGCAGAAGTAGAAATATAATTTTGACCTTGTGAAACTTATACAGTGCTATAAACCAATGTTACCTCAAAAGTAAATTGAAAACCTTATACATGAATATTCATGGAAATATTATTATAACAGCTATAGAGTGGAAACAACACAGATACCTGTTACTTCCTATGGACAGATAAACCAAATGTGGGACATCTACACAATGAATATTATTGGGCCCTGAAAAGAAATAAAGAACTGATATGTGTAACAGTGTGGCTGAGCCTTGAATAATACATTATGCTTAGTGAAGTAAACCAATCATAAAATATCACATATCGTATCATCTGTTTATATAAAATGTCAAGAAGAGCCAAATCTATACAGATGGAAAGTAGATTAATGGTTCCAGGGATTATGGGGAGAGAGGTGTAGGGAGTGATCATTAATGGGTACAAGGTTTCCTTTATGGGTGACAAAAATGTTCTGCAATTAGATAATGGTTGTACAACTGTGTAAATGTACTAAACCCCACTGAATTGTTAATGTTGAAAGGGCAAAATTTATGATATGTCAATTAGTGGAGGTGATGGAATTCCAGCTGAGTTGTTTCAAATCCTGAAAGATGATGCTGTGAAAGTGCTGCACTCAATATGCCAGCAAATTTGGAAAACTCAGCAGTGGCCACGGGACTGGAAAAGGGCAGTTTTCATTCCAATTCCAAAGAAAGGCAATGCCAAAGAATGCTCAAACTACCGCACAATTGCACTCATCTCACATACTAGTAAAGTAATGCTCCAAAATTCTCCAAGCCAGGCTCCAGCAATACGTGAACTGTGAACTCCCTGATGTTCAAGCTGGTTTTAGAAAAGGCAGAGGAACCAGAGATCAAATTCCCAACATCCGCTGGATCATCAAAAAAGCAAGAGAGTTCCAGAAAAACATCTATTTCTGCTTTATTGACTATGCCAAAGCCTTTGACTGTGTGGATCACAATAAACTGTGGAAAATTCTGAGAGAGACGGTAATACCAGACCACCTGACTTGCCTCTTGAGAAATCTGTATGCAGGTCAGGAAGCAACAGTTAGAACTGGACATGGAACAACAGACTGGTTCCAAATAGGAAAAGGAGTACGTCAAGGCTGTATATTGTCACCCTGCTTATTTAACTTATATGCAGAGTACATCATGAGAAACGCTGGACTGGAAGAAACACAAGCTGGAATCAAGATTGCTGGGAGAAATATCAATAACCTCNTCAAGATTGCCGGGAGAAATATCAATAACCTCAGATATGCAGATGACACCACCCTTATGGCAGAAAGTGAAGAGAAACTCAAAAGCCTCTTGATGAAAGTGAAAGAGGAGAGCGAAAAGTTGGCTTAAAGCTCAACATTCAGAAAACGAAGATCATGGCATCCGGTCCCATCACTTCATAGGAAATAGATGAGGAAACAGTGGAAACAGTGTCAGACATTTTTTTTCTGGCCTCCAAAATCAATGCAGATGGTGACTGCAGCCATGAAATTAAAAGACACTTACTCCTTGGAAGAAAAGTTATTACCAACCTAGATAACATATTCAAAAGCAGAGACATTACTCTGCTGACTAAAGTCCATCTAGTCAAGGCTATGGTTTTTCATGTATGGATGTGAGAGTTGGACTGTGAAGAAAGCTGAGCACCAAAGAACTGATGCTTTTGAACTGTGGTGTTGGAGAAGACTCTTGAGAGTCCCTTGGACTGCAAGGAGATCCAACCAGTCCATTCTGAAGATCAACCCTGGGATTTCTTTGGAAGGAATGATGCTGAAGCTGAACCTCCAG